>JARHVA010001596.1:2705000-3047500 GCA_037957365.1 Torreya grandis | reverse complement strand
ATCCTACAAAGATTATATTCAGAATTGATTACATGGTATGCTTAGGCACTTTGAGCACTAGGACTTGTTTCAAAACATTTAGGGGATATGTATGCACATTTATGTGGTACCCAACATTTATGCAAGAATTAATTATGTGGTACATGAAGATGTCTTGACAACCTTGATGATGCATAAATCTAGCACATCTCAACAATTGAGGCCCAAGTTATTTTATTGAAATAAAATGCTCCTCTCAACATAGCACCAAAAGCTTAAGGGCCCAACCTTCAAAATTAATAGTAATCAAATAGAACCAATCAATGAATGTCATAACTGGTGCCTGAATTAAATACATTCTTAGGATCTAAAATTCATAGAAATACATAATTTAAACATATCTATAGTAAATGTTCTCAACATTGAAATTTTAACAAAAAATCCTTCTAAAAATGAGTCACATACAAAACATAGGGTCAAAAAATGTAACATTTGATCTTAGTATTTTGAATGTTTTTTTCTTCAGATCTTGTCATCAACTAGCAACAAATTGTAATGACCATTCTTACACCTGATTAGTATGAGCTTTCCATTAGCCTATTCCAAGGTTCTCGTAGGCTAATTGGGTTTGGTATGGGGACTCAGGTGCTATGTTGGAATTTTTGAATGTTTTTATAAGTTTTTTGGTGTGGTTACTGCTTTTAGTAGTGGCTATTTCTAGAACTTATTATTTTTAGTAAGTTTCAATGCTTTTTAGATTGAGCTAGTTTGGTGTTTAGACAAACTTACTATTTTCAGAAATTTATTATTTTTAGTAAATTTTATTTTTAGTAATCAGTCTTGGCCTCTATTTCTCTATAAATTAAATGCAATATTTCCCTGTATGGATTTGGTGAGTTATAAAAGTAAAATTACTTATAACTTAAATGAGGGTGGTATGTTCATAAAAAACTCCATGAATCATGCCTAGCAAAAAAAAGTGACTTCAAGTTGTTTTTAAAATATAAATATTAGCCTCCAAAGTGGATTCCATGTTTGGGGAGGGAAAAGGGGAAAAAATTAAAAATAAATTGTAAAGGCTCATGAGAGGGGTGTAACATCTTGGAGGGAAAATTTGGAATTTGAAATGTGTTGCATGAAGACCCACCCTAGTTGGTTGGCATTTGAATTGAAGATTGAAAGTGTTTTTAGATTGGTCCTAAAATGCAAACAAAAATCATTCTATCAATTCAAATTTGAAAATGAGCTTGAAATATTCAAGATGGAGAGATTGGGTAGTAAATTCAGCTTAGAAAATACACTAAAGAAGCATCTGCTTATAATGGATCATACTCTAGAGCATTATTGTTTATATTCACACAATATTGAAATTTCCTCTTTCTTGATTTTAAATAGATTTCTAATGGGCCATGGTTTTTTTTTTTGAGTCCTCATGTTGGAAAAGGATCTCTATTTATTTGTTTTGAATATCAGACATTACCTCTTGTAGTCATAGAATTATTTTTATTTGGAGAGTTGAGGTTGTTCATTTTTTATGAGCCTCACATCTTATAGTTGAACTTGAAGTTCAGAGTTTGAAACTTTGAAATAATATTTTCCTTCACTATAACTAATTCCAAAGATGTATCACTTGGCCATGAATCTCAACCCTAACCTATCCATATCAGATATTTGGATGCAAAGGCCCTTACATTGGATTTTAAACATCTTGACCTTCTGAGATAGAGGGATATTGATATATAAGAGATAAAATTTGAAAGTATTCATGATGTTTTAGGTGTTATCTTCTTTATAAAACTAATTGAAATTAAACTAAAATACCTAGTCTTTTATCAATTTTATGTACAATCCTCAGGTGGATACAAAATACATTGTAGCCAACATATTCCATGCACTTAATACGAAGGAGATAAAAGATGTAGTGCAACAAATTTCACAATCTAGCTCCTTTTTTTTACTTCCTAGTCATCATTAACAACCTTTTAATCTTGGAATTTACTAAATCCAATGTATCAAAAGTGAACTATTTGATTTACTATGCAACAATAATCTCCTCTTACTTTTACCAAATAGATGTGACAATTGAAAGTTCAAACATATTTATGAGGGGAATAGATGTTGATGGTTAAGTTTAAATTTAGATCTAAGTGCTCTAGCTATGTTGCCTTTAGTGGTACCTTTTGGCATACACACACACACACACACACACACACACACACACACACACACACACACACACACACACACACACACACACACACACACACACACACACACACACACACACACACACACACACAAAGATATATATATATATATATATACACACACACACACACACACATATATATATACATTATATATATATATATATGTATGTATGTATATATATATATGTATATATATATATATATAACTCATCTCTTTTTTAATATCATTACATTCCTATCATATTTACTTGTTCCTTTATTTAATTTTTATTGTGTATGTGGATATGCATGGTATTGCATTCATTAGTATACTAAAAATAATATTCAAACTAGAATTGGCGTTACTAACCTTATCACACATATTCCTTACATATATTTATGATAATCAAAATTGTTGTTGTTTCTACTCTAGTCAATATATTGGTACTATGAGGCAATGACCAAACCTATCTTATTTTGGCCACCAATTTGTCAAGATACTAATTTTATTTTAGCCATATGAACTTGTAATATTTTTAGATTACCTAATCACTCATTTTGAATGGTTAATTAATATGCTTTCTATATTTACACACATAATCATGGCATTCTTCTCTCTAATTATGTGATTATTCTAGGTAGTTTTAGTTATGCTTTTGGTTGATTTTGTTTTATTTGTTAGGTTCAATGTAGTCATGACATCTAAGCATTTTGGATCATTTCTAGTTTGTCTATCTCCCTAATTAATCATAAACATTCATTTTTTGAGAGAAAATTTTATTAACGACTCCCCTTTATTTTTGTGAACACTTTGTGCATTGATGGTGGATTTTTGGGATTATTGATTTTTTATTACTATGATTTGCTTATAAATCATCTCTTTGATAATTACAAATTTACTTGAAGATAGTTGTAGTTTTCTAGTATGATCTTTCTTAACATGTTTTTATTATTTATAACTTTTGAGTGGTCCATGAAATTATCAACTTACAACTATCAACTTAGGACTAACTATTTATTGTGGATGGATGGGTTTACACCCAATGGACTTTAGAGCCTTTATGTGTTTGACTAACTTTAATATTGTAATGAGTTTAAAATTTACCCTTAACCATAATACTATCTCCATTTTAGGGCCTGGTAAAAAATTTATTGTAAATTAATGTTAAGATGTCTGAAAATGCTAAATAGTTGGGTCTAAATCTTTAATTCCAATTTTATTTATTGATTTAAAGTTAAAGCCTCTTTTAATGCCTCATATATTTTAGGAGAAGGTTTTGAAGGAAGGTCATCTAAGACAATTAAGATGTAAATTCATCTCCATCTTGGTCCTGAGATGTCAAATTGGAATTAGCATAGAATGATTTTTGCTTTAGCATCTAAAGTCTTGCATCGTAATCTATAGGACTGACTTGCTATGAGAAAGGATCTCTAAGCCCATGAAAGGTATGACTAAAATTGGAATCAGACATATTCTACTTGAGACCACTGAAAACTAAAATTAGAATCAAACATATTATGAAGGAAACTATTCCATTTGATTTGACTACCCATGTGCAGCTTACACATTGTATCTTTATTATTGATCAGGTATCCTTGAGTCAAAATGATAACTTGCCCTTACTAAACATAAATTATCCATAGATAAAATTGTAACATGAGGATGAAAATTTGACCTTGCTACACCAAAGTTTCCAATATATGAATTAATTGTAACTTGAGGTGAAAAGCTTGGCCTTGCTTCACCAAAGTTATCTATAGACAAACTATTCATAACTTTAGGGTGATATCTTGGCCTTTATGCACCAAATTTATATGTACATAGAGTACTTTCAACTTGAGGTTGAAGATTAGGCATTTAGTTTAAACCAATATTTGACCTTAATTTATATTGAATTGGGTTTTGTGTACCCCCATAACTTTTACCCTGAGGAATAAGAAATGAGTTGGAGTTCATAGATAGGTTATATGAAGATTTGGGATTAGATGTAATCTAATTAGAATCATTTTAGTCAACATTCATAACATAATATGTATAGGATAAAGACCTTATAGAATTATACCTAAAAATCACATTAGCATGTGAATTTAATGCAAAGTTACTTTTATAAATTATGATTTCATGTAACTCCAAACTCCTCTTTGCCTGTAGCTTACTCAATCCCTAGTAGCCCTTTTTTGGCTCAAATTCTTTAGGTTTCGATGTGTACAATTTTTTTTTGGAGACATCAATGTTAAATTTTAGTACCATATACTTTTTCCTCTCTTGTATAAACTTTCTTCCCCAAATTCACCTGGGAAGTCCTTTATCCAACTCCTAGGTCCATATTTAGCTTATTTAGGTCTAGTTTGCTCTTATAATCACATAGGTGGTTATATAGGTACATAACCATACCTTACCATATTAAAACCTTTCAAATATATAAGCCAATAAATATAAATTTATAACTACCAATTTCAAAGTATATTCACAAGGAAGAACATCCCAAAATTTGTTTTGAAATTAAAGACTTGAAATTAGGGATTGTTGATACAAACAAGACCTGAGGCCTTTCTTTTTGTTCTTATACACCCTCAACTCAGTGTCAAAACTTTTTAACTATTATTTTGGGTCTATATAACTTTTACTGAACTTTTCCAATCAATTGACTCACTAGTTCTCACCTCTATTCATGATTTTTGTGACATTATTTCTTGTATTGTACACAAAACCATTTTTCAATCACCAAGAGCACCTAAACTAGGTTGTGGAGTTCCTATTTGAACTTCAAGGATATGTAAAGGCTTTTTATGGATTGTTTCACCTTTTTAAATATATTATGTACACCAAGTTTCTTCCTTTAGTCCTATATTCATATTTTCCACTAATATCTTGCTCACATTATACATATATATACTCTATCTACAAGTTCCCAAGGTTTGTCAACAATTTTTAATCATCTACAAGCTTTTATAACACTATAAAAATGTTGTCAAGCATTTGATGAAGTTTCTCTCCCCTTTATAACATGGATTTTCTTTCTTAGGTCTCAGTTCTCATTATACCATCCATGTTTATTATTGTTTTTGTGTACACAAACTATGCAATTTATAAAAAAATAGCACCTGTAGGTGCCCTCTTGAGGATCTTTGGACTTCAAAATATGTTTTGAACTTTTATCCCAATTTATATAGGTTCAAAACAAGGCATATTATCCCTTGGTATCAACAAACTATCTATAAATACTTCCATTCAATTACATACTCATATTATATCTTGTTTCTAAGTATAAACCTAGACTGTATACTTGGTGAGTATTATCTTGAAAATTTAGGTTTCAAAGAAAGTTATAAACACTAAAAAATGTTAGATAAGGTTCATATCACCTCCCCTCAATTCCTAAAATAGATGAATACCTCAAGAATCCTGTATGCAACTTTCCACAATATGATGTGCCCTATTTGACTATGTTGACAAGCTATCAATAGGATAATATATAATTCCCATAAAGTAAAATGAGAAAAACCAAAATTATTCCACAAAGGCTACTTTAATCATAAAAAAAACTTACCAATCATTATTTAAACATGAGAAGTACCACACAGTCAACCTCCTTTTATTGAACAATGATAACATATGCATATGGTTGGACCAATTTGATTGAAACTATATAGTGTCATTAAATTTAGATTCTCTATAATGTGTAGTGATATTGTTTATATGCAGTTGTACTCCTGAAAGTGATTGCATGCCTTGAGAAACTATAGATTTCAAATCTAGTTCTAAAAATGCATGCCTCAACCCTAAGAACTCTACTCTTTCACCATTTATGGAAGGGTCAAAATTATTATTTTTGTCTATTTATTCAACATCAATCAATGGATCCTGTAGAGATGGCTCATCCCTTGCCAAGTTGGCCCATAGATAGATATTCCTTGTTGCTATTGTAAGAGAAGTAGACACACTCTAAGAAGGCCATGCCAAAAATATATTCTACCTCCTTTGCCTAATTTGATGAAGGGCATTAGAAAGATCATGGTCACTAGAAATAAGCATATAATTTCCAAGTATAGGATTTCCCATTACCTAGAATAACATGTTAACTAAAATTGCTTTATCACCTGCATCTTTGACACCTGCAACATATTCATGAAAATGACATAAAAAAACACATTTATTTTATTTTTTTTAAAATCAAATATTTTCCTAAAACATGTAATAGATGATACTCCATTATAATATGCTTAATGGAACACATAGACAATGATCTAAAATCTAGATGTTTACAAAAATTATAAATACTTGTATAGAAATGTCACCTTTGGTGAGAGAAAAAATATTATAATATTAGTGGTAGTGGAAATGAATATCCTAAAAGACACTATGTCAAAAACACTATATGGATCACAAGTATTTGATGATGGTGTTCTTAGCCACATTACTATATATTATATAATAACTTGTTTAAATAATCCCCTCCAATCATCTTAAAATATAGTATGAATTGAGAAAATAATTTTGATATCAAAGTTGTAAATAAAATCAAAAATTCAAAACAATGTTAAAAATTTAGGCCATATTTACTATAATTAAAAATAATGTTACACAAGCCACTAAATTCCCAATGAAGTCCCTCAAAAGATATGATTCCATGAGTCCTTTAGATGGACAAGAAGAACATGGCGGCATTCTCATTGTGTCTAATTAAGTTTTGATCAAAGCTAGAGATTGGGGATCATAAGGAGCAAACAAGATTCCATGCTGAGGGAAGTAATGATGATTCAAAACCATTTGTGATGGGTACTCTTTGTGAAAATATCACAAAACTAACAAAAGAAGAAGTGAAAATTTGCAAGTGTATATGACTTAGGCATTACAAATCCTGATAATGAATTTACAAGAATGTCCACATGTAAATTTCAAAAAAGGAAGATATATTGATAGCAACACCTTAGGACTTGATGATGAAAGTGATGTAGATGCAACTTTATGAAAATGGTAACACTCATTTCCTGCATACCAAACATGGCTTTGGCCTTATGGTATGAGTCATGTATAATGACAAGAATTAAAATTTTACATTTCTCTCACACTAGATCCACAATAATAGATAGATATAATAATGATTGGAGAACTTATACTAATGCCATAGTTCACAACTTATTATGTAAGAACAAGAAAAAGGAAAGAAAGAAATTATATTAAAGTAGGTCAATGAAACTCAAAGTAAAGCCATTAGTAATAGCAAGGAGTGAAAATGAGCTATAAAGTCTAAAATAAACATGAAGCTAAAAGATATAAGTACAACAACAAAATATTGTAACTAACTAGCAGGATTAAACCCTAAACATACTAGAAAGGAGAGCATGCATTATACAAAATACATATAACCAAGTGAAAAAATTCCCATCATAAGAGAATATAAAGATGATGGAAGCCATGGATAAATTCAAAATCTAACCCTAATATATATTTGAAGGTATAAAAAATGAAGGATTGAAACACTCATCAACTACATTAATAGAGCCAACATAAGATCTGATAATGTGCATATGAGAATTACCAGGACTAAGTAAGCATAGCTGGGAAATCCTAATAGGTGCACAAGGAATCTCTACCCAAAACTCCCTTAACATTCATGACCAATGATCCTCAAAAAATAAAGAGTAAGTTGGTAATGCACCTTTGTCCTAATCTCATGGAATGTGGACATGGAAAAAATTGAGCCTCTACACCAAATAACAATAGACACACCATGTCTAGCACATGAAAAGGATAAAAATGATGAAGGTACTTGTAATCTTTCATCAACTAAAAAAAAAGACCAAGTGTAAAAATAACCAGCTTACAGTAGTTTTCACAAGTAAAGATTGCACATAATCCTTCGTATTATTTTGCATAACTTTTCACATGTGCTTTGTTAATCTCATGAAATCTATTATACATGTGTAGCCTAGAACTAGAAGAAGGAATCTTGAAATTTTTTCAAATTCATATAAAGGTCTTGATGCACAACTTTACCTATAAGGTTGTGATTTCATGCAAGAAAGAAATAGTGCATAGTAGTTTGGAGAAGTCTTACTCATGGTCTCTTTAACACAATTTATATTTCAAACCATTGTGTCCTACTTTAGGTAGTGAAAAATTTTCTATGCATAAGTATTGAAAATTAATCTAACTATTGAAGAAAGTAGTTTTTGAAAGTTTCTAGCCATTTTGCATTTAATGCATAGAATCATGAAAGGTTATTGAATGCATTTATTCTCTTTGTGATGTGTTAGAAGCATGATGTTTTATGGATCTTTAGGACTGTATGTTGTATTTAATGACTTGAGTGGGTGGTTGTGATCATTAATGTAATTATATGGGTACTATGGATATATAAACACATACTGACACTTGTGTGAAGGCATTCAGAGAAGCCTAGAGGAATGTGTAGAGCATGGCCATTAAATAACACTACTAGTAGTGATCTGTGCACAAATATGGGGAAGGGACTAAATGGTTGAATCACCTCCCTGCTCATTAATATTTCACCTTGGATATTCTAAATCCTATATTTATTTTTCCTTATTCTTCTTATTAACATAATGAGTATAATTCCCAAAACATGTAACTTAACTACTACTTCTAAAGTAAAGTTGGGTTATCTTGATGATGAAGTAGTGTTCCCTATGGGATTGTTGACTTCATATAAAAGGTCAGAGAGTATTGAATATGGGAGTGAATTTTGATGTAGGTATTTTATACATGTATTTCTTGCCTCATTTACCTTTGGAATGTATTTAACTCGGTAGATATAGTTTAGAGAAGTTGAAAAAGGATTTGGAAGCAAGCATTGAAAAAGGCATTGCATTTATTTAATAGTAACTTCATACATGTGTTTCAAGGAGGATAATCCTTAATTTAAATCATTCTCTTATTCACCCATGTATAATTTTAAACAATTTTTGACATCTTTACTAGGTAAGAAATTTTATGTTCCCTTGCTTATGATTCTTTTATATTGAGCTGACTTCCAAAGCAAAAGTGGAAAAATATCTAGTTTAATTCTCTAAAAATTTACCTATTATGGTGAGATTGATCAAATTTACTATATCCATAATAATTATTAAATTACTAAAATAATAATAAATTTTTGTGCTTATAATTTTACATTACAATCATACATATTTCTCTACTATCTTGTTATAAATCTTCCAACTAATCCACTCATGTAGTCATAATTTTTTCATTTTTTTGGAATTGGGACAACTCTAGTTCCTAGTAACTTGGTAACCATTTGTAGTGGGATAAAAATATTCTTTTTGGTTACAAAATGGTTTCCTTGGATATGGACCACAAAACTTTAGACACCATCCTATTTTGTAGCTCTTTTAGGAAATAGAACTTAGCTTGATAAAAAAATTCAATACTATTTTAAGGCACCTCCAAATATTTGAGATGCTTATATTTGGCATGAAGTTTATGTGGACCATAAATTTTATGATCAATGCATACTAAATCCTAAAATGATCTTTTTAGGAAGTAGATGTGGACACCAACCCAGGGTTAAATTTCAAGTTCAACCCTATTGTCTATTTATCATTGCCTTTGATAAACTAGGATGATTCAATAGAAGTAATAGTAAGGAAACATTTAACATTTCCTCTTATATGTTAGGACAATTCAATATAAAATAAGTAATCACTAAAGAAATTTTTTGTAGTACCTTCAAGGTATCTCTTAGGAGATACCTTGAAGGATCCTTGTAATACCTTGAAGGTATAGAAAGGAACCATTAAGGTGTATCATAGGTGATACCTTGAAGGTATTACAAGAAAATATCTTCAAGTTATCTTGTATAAGGTGCCTTGAAGGTATTTTTAAGGACCTTTAACGTATCTCCTATGAGATACCTTGAATGTATTATAAGGAATATAAGATACCTTGAAGTTTTTTGTAATACATTCAAGGTATCTCTTAGGGATACCTTGAAGGATCCTTGAAATAACTTGAAGGTATAAAAAATAACCATTAAGGTGTCTATTAGGAGATACCTTGAAGGTATTACAAGGAAATATCTTTAAAGTATCTCTTATAATATTCCTTGAAGGTATTTCAAGGACCTTTAAGGTATCTCCTATAAAATACCTTAAATGTATTATAAGGACTAGAAGATACCTTGAAGGTTTTCATAATACCTTCAAGGTATCTCTTAGGAGATACCTTGAAAGATCCTTGTGATACCTTGAAGGTATAAAAAGGAAATATTAAGGTGTCTTATAGGAGATATCTTGAAGCTATTAAAAAGAACTAGCTTCAAGGTTAAGGTATCTCCTACAAGATACCTTGAATGTATTACAAGGTCTAGGATATAACTTGAAGGTTTTTGTAATACCTTCAAGGTATCTCTTAGGAGATACCTTGAAGGATCCTTGTAATACATTTAAGGTATAAAAAAGAACCATTAAGGTGTCTCTTAGGACATAGGTACCTTGAAGGTATTACAAGGAACTAGCTTCAAGGTATCTCCTATAAGATGCCTTGAAGGTATTTCAAAAGCCTTCAAGGTATCTCTTACAAGATAGCTTTAATGTACTACAAGGACTAAGAGATACCTTGAAGGATTTTGCAATACCTTCAAGTTATCTCTTAGGAGATACCTTGAAGGTATTACAAGGAACTAGATTCAAAGTATCTCCTATTAGATGCCTTGATTGAATTTCAAGGACCTTTAAGGTATCTCCTATGAGATACCTTGAAATTATTACAAGGACATTTGAGGAGAGACATTGAAGGTATGAAGGTATTATAATGAACTTCAAGGTATCTCCTTGGAGGTCCTTGTAATACCCAACTTCAATGTATCTCCTAGAAGATGCCTTGAATGTATTTCAAGGACCTACAATGTATCTCCTACGAGATACCTTGAATGTATTACAAGGACCTTTGAGGAAATACCTTGAAGGTATTATAAATAACTTCAAGGTATCTCCTTGAAGGTCATTTTAATACCTCTAAAATATATCCTATATGAAGCTCCATGTAATACCCTCAAGATATATCTTACTTATGAAAGTCCTTGTAATTCCTTCAAAAAATGTAATAATAGTTTTAATAAGGAACTTCAAGGTATCTCCCTGAAACTTAGTTTAATACATTCAAGTTATCTCTTCAAAGTTCATTGCAATATCTTCAAATTATTTCTTATGTATGAAGTGTTCTGTAATACCTTCAAGGTATCTCCTAGATATGAAGTTTTTTTTACTACCTTAAAGGTATCTCCTAGGAGATATATTTAATGTATTACAATGAACTTCATAACTAGGAGATATTTAAAGGTATTATAATGACACTCATGGTGCTTCAAGATACATCCTAAGAATGAAGGACATACCTTGAAGTAAGATGAACATCCTTGTAATAACTTTAAGGTATTTCCTAGGTGTACAAGAGATACCTTATATGAGGTACCTTGATTGTATTACAAGGACCTTCATACCTAGAATATACCTTGATGATATTATAATGACATTCAAGGTATCTCCTTCATGATGTAGGAGCATTATGATATCTTCCACTTAAATGATCTAAATATACAATTTGTACTTGTTTATAGCCTTATCAGGTCCTATGAGTTTTTTAAGAGTCAATAAGGACTTAAAATTTTACATTTAAGGTCTTTAATAGTATTATGAGGGTTTCCCTTGAAAATGAAGAGTTTGAAAATTTGAACTACTTATGAAGGTTTGTAAGGATAGTGACAAGTTGTAAAGGACTTAAACCATTGAGAATGGTATTAATAGGTCTAGTTACATGTGTTAGAGTTAGGTTGATATATTTTAAATTTAAATTCTATTTCAAGTCTCACCTAGAAGATAATTATACATTATAAGAAGTTTTTTAGTTACAAATAAGGGTGAAGAGAGAGATTTATGGTCTATTTTAATACCTAGACCAAATAAAGACCTATTAAAATGAAGATATGAGTTTTAATGCACTTAATAAAATCAAATTAAGGAGGATGTACATAGGTATAAAGAATATTAAGTGACATAGAGGAGAGAATAAGTCTATTATGCCTGTGTGTTGTCATAACAATCTATAGAACTGTAATGTATGTATATGTGAAGATCAATATGAAGAATATTATGGTTCATAAATGGATTATTAAATGAGTAATATTATGTTATTTAATTTTATTAATTTGATTTTATTATTATTTAATGAATTATCAAACATAAAGATAAGGCTTTTAGAATTGAGTATGACTATCTATAGTTCAAGAATAGGGTTCCATGTATATTGAAAATCAAGTTTATTGAAAATAATAGTCATATCATTTTAATTAGTTTATTTTATAATTTTTTTTTATGAATGAATAAGACCAATTCAATCTTGAATTGAATTTGTACTTAGTTTGAAGCTTTCCTCATTGAAACCCCTCAATACCATGTTTTTTGTGCATCTATAGTTCATTTTAGTCACTCAAAACACATGTAACAAGTTTCATGAGTTAATTTTAAGGTTTGGAAAGGTTGAAGGACGTTATTAAGATTATATTAAAAAATTTAGAAATATAAAAATGGCCCTTGAGTTTATAAATGATTGATAAGCATATCTCATCCTCTAAGCTTACTAAGAAACCATAAAACATGGTCTTTAAGCACAAATCAGGCGTGTAAACACCATAATGTAAATCAAGCATGAAATTATTAAATGAGATTCAATACATATAAACTAAATAATTGGTATGAATAAGGAACCTTCATTATTAGTTTTGATACATTGGCCTTGAAGGACTAACATGGTGGAAATGTAGACTCAAAATGGGCAAAGGTTTAAGAATGGTCAATGAAAAATCTTAAGAAAAATATAAGATATTATAGAATAATAAATAAAGTGGGTAATGGATTATCAATAATCAATATAGTTATATTCAAGTTTAAATTTTTATTTAATGGTATAAATAAGTAAACAAGGGTATATTTCAATGTATTTTGGGATAGTGTTTGAAAGGTGTGAGATTGTCATGACTTCACACCTAGCACTTACCTTGAAGTACCAAAAATATCCTTGTAATACCTTTATTTTATCTCTTAGGTATCAAAATATTTGTAATATATTGAAGGTATCTCGTAGGATATACCTTGATGGTTTTAAAAAATCATCCTTGTACTACTTTCAAGGTATCACCTAGGAGATGTATTGAAGGTATTATAGTTTAAGGTATTACACATATGTCTTTATAGTACCTTCAAGGTGTCTTATAGGAAGTAAATTGAAGGTGTTACAATTCAAGGAATTATAAATAGGTCTTTGTAATAACTCATTTAATGTATTATCTAGGTAACAATATCTTTGTAATACATTCAATGTATATCCTAGGATATACCTTGATGGTTTTACAAATTTATCCTTGTACTACTTTCAGGATATCACCTAGGATATATATTGAAGGTATTATAGTTCAAGTTATTACACATAGGTCCTTGTAATATCTTTAAGGTATCTCATAGGAGGTAACTTGAAGGTGTTATAGTTCAAGGTATTATAAATAGGTCCTTCTAATAACTTCATGGAATATCCTAGAAGATAACTTGAAGGTATTTCAAAGACCTATTTTTAATACCTTGAATTGTAACACCTTCAAGGTACCTCCTATGAGATACCTTGAGGAGATAACTAGAGGGTGCTTGGATATAAATAGAATGTCCTTGTAATAAATTCAAGGTATATCCTAAGAGATATGTTAAAGTTTTTAGTAATACCATCAAGGCATCTTCTTGGATATTTATATCACCTATGTGATATATCCATGAATAATTTTTTAAGTAGTGTCATTAAAAAAATGTGGTATGCATTACCTTTTTAATATTTTTATGTTTAAAAAATCTCCATGCATATGTTATGGTATAAATAAAGCTTTATCTCCTACCTATAGGTATATGCTAAAATAATTTTATAATTAACCTAATTAAGAATCTCACATTTTTTGAAAAAGTATAGGACAAAAAACCATACATAAATGGATTTGAAATGTGGAGACTATGTTTCTCTCATAAATAATGGAAAGCTCATTGGTGAAGGAAGGATACATAAAATTTGAGATATAGATACTGACTCTTTGGAATCCACAAATCAAAATTCGATGTACCATAATGAGAAAATGCCTTTTGGATGTGTAAGTGTTAATGTGACAAAATATTGTGATTTGAATCTACCACTTCCAATTCCAAGAATTTTTTTAGATACTTTGGGGGATGCAATTGATAGTTTTACTATATGAAACACAAGAATGATGCAACATGTCATAGACAAATTTTATACAGAGGATTTCATGGAAGAAGGATAAAATAATTTTAATTTATTTATGTATATAAATCCTTTTCAACAAGAAAACACTAGATTAGATTCATTCATTTTATTGATTTATGATCCAACCACATTTCATAGTCTTAAAAATGAGATAATTGGAAAAAGGGTACATTTATTACACAAATGTATAACTCTTGAAAATGATGAGAGAATTGATTATGGTTATATTTAATTTGCACATATAGGAGAGATTTTTGGTTTAGTCCCAATGGCAGAAAATGAATTGGGAATTTCCATAAGGCACATTCTACAACATTGTGAAACTTGCAGCATAGAAGTAACTAAATCATCTATTGTTAGATGGCCTTCCAAAAAGATAATGGACATTGAAAGTGTATCAATAAATTTACCATACATGAAACCAAAGGAGAAATAAATTATAACTATTTGAGAAGTAGTGGATACTGAAGTCATTCCTTCCTTGAAATTTCTAGAGTAGAGGTATCTTAAAAAATTATCTTGTGCATATAAATATTTTGGCCAAAAACAATTACAACCAATCACTTCACTCAACCAAGTAAAATTTGTCACAATCATATATAGTGAGATTAAAAAGGTTTATAATATGAAATGTTATGCCAAAATATGTCTTTAGTTAGGATTGTCATTTAAAATGCTAAAATCATCAAGGATGAAGTTGTTTGATTCCACCATAATGGATAGGAGGCAACATGTCTTGGATGCCCTTTCTATCCTTTTGTTTAAGAAAGATTTAAAAAAAAAATACCAATGATTTTTAAGATACTGATATCTATTTGGAATCTTGGCTTAAAATATATGGATTGGATAGAAGTATCTTTTTCACATTCAAAATTGTCACAAAAATGGGGAACGAATTGCATTCCATACAGGGAAGTTTTGACAAAAGTCCCAAATGAAGTCAATGGAAGATAAATATTTATTTTAATAATTAGTGGATTATTTTTTAGATGTTTCTCCAAGACTCACATGTGAAGTAGACATAGATGGTGCATAAGGAAATGTTCAACATCTTCAAGCATCTTTCACTCAAGAATTTATGAGGTCCCACATCAATACACAACTATTAGATATGGAATATGAGTTAATATCCCAAAAAACATTCAATAACATAAGGATAAATAATTTTCATGATGTGACCATTGCCAAGTTTGATAACTTTTCTAGGTGCAAAACATGTATCTTGTTGACTCAAAAAAAATGCTCTAGGTCCCTGTCTATAGATCAGGTAGAGTGCATTGATCATGAATTCATGATGCACTCAAATCAAATACATTATACAAGACAAATGTATTACAAACATAAATTAATGTTTCATAAGTACCCTAAATAATGCCTTGGTGTTATTCATGATAAGGTATAATTCCAAAAAACATTTATGCCAAGGATAGTCACAAAAAGCAATTTAGTTACTAATAAAATAGTAGAGTTGTCAATGGCAGGGATTATCACACATGGTCATGGTGCAGGTGGATATGGACATTATTTTAACATATGTTCTTGGAGGGTGTAACTTTACTATCACCTCACTGAAAAATTACTTCAAGGATATGGAAACAATAATTCCATTTACTTGTGGATCTTTACTATGTAAACTTGGATCTTCAAAATATCTATTGTATGATGCACTTTTGTCTAAAAATTGCTACCTTGAATCAAAGAAATACATAGATGAAAAAAACTCAATTGGTGCCTTCAAGAAACTTCCTTATAGGATATATATTCAGCTAGACAACTATTTTGGGGACAATAATAATATGTACTTCCTTCACATTTTTATTTGAAAATTATGTTTAAAAATAAATACATATATAATGTTTTATTATTACATCTTACATCCCCATACTAATTAATCTATCAATCATGATTGCTTTTTAAAAATCATTCACAACCACTTCCCTTTATTTTCTTATGTGTCTCTCAAGTGATACTTTTATATTACCCCTTCTAAAATATCAAATAAACTTTAATTGTACCAAATTTGGTTTACTAGTCTATAATTTTTTTCTAAAGCCATACATTTGTATCATGCCTTGAATATCATCAAAAAACATGTATTTATAACACATCCACTTCATTTATTTTTTTATATGTGTCTCTTAAAAAAATAATTTGGTTTATTCCTTACATATTATCAAAAAATGGTGTAGCAGTACCATAGTCATTTTCATTAAAACTAAGGTATCGTTTGAGAGATTAGTTAAGAGAAAAAAAGGTGTTGTGTTAAGAACATATTTTATTTTTTAATATACATAGGATAATACCAAGGTATCATTTGGGAGATGCCAATGGATACTAATTATATAGTTTCACTACCACTATATCTTATGTGATAATTATTGAAGGATTAATACAAAATTATTTGGTTTGATATACTTAAGAAGACCAATAAAATGATTGCATGTGTTAAATGAAGGTATCAATTCTAAGATACTAGGAAGCCCATTTTATACTAACTTACATAATTTAGTGGTAACTTAACCACATTCCATGTTCATACATGTATCTCTCAATAAATATATTATAAATTATAGCTTAATTTTAATATGATAAAAAAGTATAACATTATATATAACTAAATTTAATTCTATTAGATTTTAAACTACACAAAATCATGTGTTTTTTTATAGGTTTGTGTTTCAATATTTATCTCTCCTTATCTATAAAGGTATCTTCCCTAATGTCGAGGTTAGTTTTCTTCCTATAGGACATACCCACAAGGACATTGATAACACATTTGGAAACCTATCTGAATGCATAAAGAGGAAAGATGTATGAAGTGTGGCATAGATTATGGACACTTTTATAGCATGTGAAAATACAAGAAACTTCATGCCATATTTAATTAAAGAAGTATTTGATTTTAAATAATTTGTTAATAATTACAAGATGGAGAGAAGTAACATAATAATAGGCTTGACAAAAGGCCATTATTTTATTCTATGCAGAGAGCAAGGTCAACCTATTATGCATTGCAAAAACTCTATAAAAGATAGAAATTAGTCTCATTAAATTAAGTTATGAGGAACAAAATAAAATGGTGAGCCAAATTTTCCATAGGGTAATCCTATGAGAATATTTTTCAAAAATTTAAAAAATAGAAAAAAACCATAAGAATCCATTGCTTTAAAAGGCTCGAATAGAAGTAGAAAAAAGAGTAAAAATTAAATTAAAGATAACTTGATAATGTATGTTAAGCAATTCAATGAATTTGGTTTGAATAGAAATAGTAAGTGGAAGGACCTAGCATATTACTTCCAAAATATCCATGACACAAGGAAAGAAGCCATGTTACCTTATGAATTTGAATATACAAGAGATTTATGTCCTATAACTCACCATGAAATACCCTATATAGAGATATGCATAAAATGGTTCATGATAGGGCCCTTGATTTGGGAGTGGAATCAATAGATACATATGTTGGTCCAAGAAGTAAAAGACAAAAAAAATCATTTGATCCAGTTCAAGATGTGCATAATGTGATATGATGTTTTTCAGACCTGATGATTCTATAGGAATGAACTACACAATATGGATTGATAAAGCTAAAATAAATATTGAGATATTAAAAATATATAAAAATCTAGAACAAAGTCTCAAAATAAATTGGTTCATACCAGTTCATGCAAAGAAAAAAGATGTAGAAGAAGTAGAAATTTATTCAGTGTATTTGGACTAGAAATGGAAACCAAACCCAAGAGATTCCTCTTTACCATCCATTATTATAGATAATATCATCTATGCTTAACAAAACAAAACATGGAAAACTAAAACACTTATTCTCATTAATTTTTTGAAAGGCATTGTAACAAACTATTTCAATACATCATCAAATTACGCACTCTGCAAAATAGTGATAAAATATTATGAGTTATTGTTGTCTTTTATGACATTGAAAATTTGAAATGGTATTTCCCTAAATTTAGAATGACAAGTATGAATGTTTTTTTTTTCCCATATTTTAGTGCATATTTTTGGCATGTAGAATGTTTTAATGGATTCATAGCTTGCATGCTCATTCCAATGATTCATTTATTTTTTTCTAATCATTTATAAAAGATAATAGTCATATTAATAAAAACTATCCTCTCTAAACTATGATGGATTATATTTCATAGTCATGAATATATTTATGATATTTATAATTATATGTATTATTATTAAAGTTTGAGGTATATAAATAGGTGATTATCTTGTTGGTATATCTTCATGTCCTATTTTGTGAAAAAATGATATTACAATCTCAACATGGTTAAATAATAAAATATTAACTACTAAATATATATTTTACAGTGCAATGATTGGCTATTTATTTTTAAAAACATTATTCTAAATATCATAATATTTTTTTATGTTTACTTGCATTTAATAAGATTCTTTTAAAGAATTTGATAGCTTATAAATATCCATTAAAATTATTATTCTCAATTTTTTTTTTATTACCACACATGATTTTCATGCATTTATCTTCCCTTTATTACTTGAAATTATCCATTGAGCTCCCAATTATTTATTAAAATTTCTATAAATAGGTCCTTCACTTCTATCTATTTATGATATGCAACTATATATATAAACTAATAAAGAAAATGTCAAGCATATAATTACGTTTTATGAGAGGAAGAAAAATCCTTGTTTGGAAATGATTTGGACTTGCTACAAATCCATTAGATAGATGTTGTTTATTTATAATAACTCCAACTAATTATTGATAAAGTTCAATTTAGTTCTGATAATTTTTTAAAATTTGAACTAATAATAAGTCCATATTATTTTTAATTATTCAAAAATAATGACTTGGTTGCAAATAATTTGAACTTATTAAAAATACATTAGATAGATGCAATTTATTTGTAATAAGTCCAATCAATTGTTGATAATAGTTTTTCAAAATTTAGACTATTAATAATTACATATTTATTTAATTTGGCTAATAATAATTCCATAATATTTTTCATACTCAACCCAATTTATTTTGAATACAGAAAAAAAAATTTGGAGAAATTTTTTTTCAATCCATTTTAGTAGGTACAAGTCCAATATATTTAAAATAGTCCAATTCATTTGAAAATATCTATGCCCAAATGGTTTGAAACAATCTAATTTATTTGGAAACTAAGAAAATTATTTTTGGATAAAATTTTCTCCACTCCACTTTAGTAGGTATAAGTCCAAATTATTTGAAATAGTCCCATTCATTTAAAATGATTTATGCCCAAATGATTTAAAACAATGAATTTTATTTAGATCTTAAGAAAATTATTTTGGACAAAAAAAATTTCACTCCACTTTCGTGGGTATAAGTCCACATTATTTGAAATAGTTCTTTATAGTCTTTAATGCATGATAATAATGTTGACTTCTAGTTAATTTCTTAAGGTTATCAACAATACAATATTGGATTACAAATTCTACCCATTTAGCTATTTTATCTTGAACATGAAACTTAGGGGGATCCTTAGAGTCTAGGTCATCTAAAGATAAATCAGATTTTTCAATGGCATATATTTCATCACAAGGAGAAACATGAGAGTTAGGTTCATCAACAAAATAACCCTAAAGGATCGATAGAGGGCTTACAAAAGATTTTTTTAAGAATAAAAACATTCATATTATCAATGATATAATATTTATAAGAATCATACACTCTTAAACCTTTTTTATTACCTCAATAACGTACAAATAATCAAGATTAGGAAGTGGGATTGAGTTTCTTTCTTTTAACTTTAGGAATAAAGATAGAAGTAGGACTACCAAAGATCCTGAGATGAGTCACACTAGGTTTATTTTTTAGTCCACATTTTTAAATAGGTATAAAGATGAAATTTTTTTGTAAGAACTCTATTTATAATATTCACAATAATATTCATGGCTTTGGCCCATAAAAATTTAGGAACATTTATAGATTGTAACATTGTTCTAGTTATTTCTATGATGGTGTAGTTTTTCCTTTCAATAATACTATTTTGATGAGGAAAATAGGGATTTGTTAATTCCCTTTAGATACCACAACTAATTAAAAAATAATCAAACTATTTATTAACATATTCAACATTGTTATCAGTTCTTAATCTCTTAATAGAAAAATTCATATGCATTTTCAACACTAGCTTTAAATTTTTTGAAATTGGATAACACATCATATTTATTTTTAATGAAAAAAGACTAGATAATTATAGCTTAATCATCAATAAAATTAATAGAATATAAATAACCATTAAGGGATACAACTTCAAAAGGTCCTCCAACATTACTATGAATCAATTCTAAAGGATGTGAGGAATTCACATCATGATTTTTGTGAAAAGGGTTAGTAAGTTGCTTATCATGTAAGCAACCTTGAAAAGTATCATGATGATAAGGGATAGAAGGAAGTATAATAAAAATATTATTTGTAGACATATAATGTAAAATGATGAAATTAACATATCATAATCTTTCATACCATAATTTAGATTCATTCTTATTATGCAATGAAAGAAAACATGCAGAAGGAGAAAAGATATATAAACCATTCTTTTAAACACCTTCAATAATCAAGGAACCATAATGATTTATAATGTAAAAAATATATTTAAGTAGTGTTATAATTAAATTATCATTTATAATTTTAGAAAAAAGGATAAAAAATTATTTTTAAGCTTAGGTACATAGGAAACATCATTTATAGTAACATTTGAAAACATTATTTTTTCTTGTTTAGTTGATTCTAAAAAAAATTATCACCTAAGTAAATTCTTTCAAAGGCATCTCTAGAATCACACAAAAATAATATAATAATGTCATTAGTGTGATGCACCATGATTTAAAATACAATCATTTTCATTTGAATCAAATAAAGAAACATACAAAGCAATAACATTTGAATCATGGTTGCTATTCTAATTAGGGTTTTGATTCTTCTACTTATTTTGATTAGATTTATTCCCTTTGTTATTTTTAGAAGAGTTATTTTTAATTATATTATTATTACTATAACATATTTATCATTTATAACCAAATTTACCACACAAATTGTAATTTCCATTAAACTTAGGTGTATGATTCTTATTACCAGATTTTTTATTCTCGTATTTGCCTTTAACAATGCTAGGGTTAAATTTATGATTGTTAGTGTGTATCAAAAATATTATTTAAAGTTATTATATCTTGAGTGTAATTCTCTTTATAATAAAAATTGGTTATAACTTGATGTTCTCGAATTAGGAGAGCAGACAAAGTGTTAAGATCAGGGATATCTTTCTCAGTTTGATATTTATAATTTAGAATTGAAATGAAATTTATAAATTTATCATGAATATTTAATTTAATAATAAAATTAATTAATTATAAATCAAATTACAATTGTATCCATTTAATTGATCTTTAATGTTTTTAATTTTAGCAAGAAAATTCATAACTTTCTCATCACCTTTCATAGACGTAGTTAGTAATTCAATGATTAACTTAATAATATTTGAGAGATGAGTTCCCTCATGCATGGACTCAAGGATTTTATAACCATCACTAGGATACTCTTGAAAAATAATTTAGATAAGTAATTTATCCTTAACACTCTGTAAGATAATGGACATAACTTTCTATGATTTTTGTTGAAATGCATTGGTAAGTTCAAGGGTCACATGTCATCCACAAGGGGATCTCTCAGTCCCAATGATAAATTTCCATAGCTTCAAATTTTTAAAAAAAAAAATTATATATATTATAGTTATTTCCATTAAGCATTTGAAATTTATCTAAGGAAAAATAAGGCAAAGCCTTAATTTCTCGTTAAATAGGATAGTAAACAAATGCTTAAAATAAAATATTTTAGTTTGAATTTTAACTTAATTTGATAGAAAAAAATATAAAAATACAAAAACACAATATTTTTTTCAATTTAATTCTATACAAAGAAAAAAATTTGTGAAATATTCTAATAAAATAGGGTGTTGTAAGTGTCACAAAAAAATACTAATTTAAGATCATTTTTTAAAAAATAACCCTTTTAATGAGTTTTTATATTTTGATTCTAAAATAAATTAAATTACAAGTTAAATTATACTTAATCACACAATTAATATTATAAATAATGAAAAATATTGATTTAGAATTATATAAAACTAGGTGTCAAAAGAGCCACACTCAGAATGACCACCTAGAAAGTATTAGTAAAAAGTTATTAAAATTAATAGCAGGAGTTTTAAAATAAAAAATGGACCACGTAGATTTGTCTGGAAGGTGCCAAAACTTATTGATTAATTGGTTACATGATTATGTTTGATAAAGTTTTGACGAGGTCAAAAATCATAAGAAGGTTGACACCAGAGGGGTTTACACATGAGAAAGTTGGCACATAACCCAATAAATTGAATTAAAATTAAATTAAATTGAAAAAAATAATTGAAAAAAATGTTGGAGATATTTGAACACAAGGCCTCACCTTTTCCAAGTTTTTAATAAAAAATTAACTATGAATTGAACTAGTAGTTTAATGAAATTTTAACATGTAATAACTTATTTTTTTTAAAATTAAGTATTTTTTTAAAAACTATATATATATATATATATATATATATATATATATAAAATCTTTTAAGTGTTTTTTACCAAAAAGTAAATTTTATTTAAAAAACATTTTACATGCATATATATATATATATATATATATATATATATAAAGGTGGGGGCCACTAAATATTTGCATGGAGTTTTTTTTTTAATAAAGTATTTTTTTTAAAAATCACAAACTATATAAAATAATGACGATAAAAGCAAAATTTTGGAGAGTTATTGCAACCTGGACAAGCCACCTCACAGCATGAAAATTTGCCAACACTCCTAGAATCTTGAGGCAAGGTAGAATTGCTATTTTAAATTTGGTTTTTGGTGTAGAAAACAAGTTTTTCATTCACCTAGGCTTTATAGTTCCATACAATAGCATCCCAATGGCTGAGAATTTTTTCATAAATGCTTAGAAGTTCCTTCTTAGGGGCTAAAAATTTACAACTAGTCTTAAAACTCTAAAACTAAGCAGTTAGAAGATTTAAAACTAAATTTTTGATGAAGGAAATAGATTTTTTTGAAATTTTCCAATGACACAAAGTCGTATATCAAAAAACAATTATGTTTTATAAAATCATCCTTCAAATAAATAATTATTTGAACCTGATATAAGAGATCTGAATTGCCTGCTAATCATCTATATACCCCCTTACTCTGATACCATGAAAGAATTTGAGTATATCAGAGTTGTTGCCAGAATCTAGATAATGCGAATGCAATAGAGACGTGATCACACAAGATGAAGCAAGTGCACACCACATAGATGCTAAAGCAATATGAAATTATACAAGAAGATAACTTGCACAAGATAAAATAGGAGAAAACTTAATATTTGATTAACATGAGATGGCCAAAGTGAAGAATACATATAGGAGAGTACGAAAGTAACTTATCCACAAAAGGTGGCCAAGGCACCCCAAGAATAGACTGTAACTCTTCCATGAAAGGTGGTGACAAGGTGCTAAGAATAGAGAAGTAACTCCCATCAAGGGAGTTACTTATGACATTCTTATGACACCTATGACACATCTATGACACACATCTCCACATAAGCTAGTCTATCCCACAAATGTAGGAAAACTCCATGTAAGCACAAATATATAATTTCCCTAATTAATAAATAGGGAAAAATAAAAACCTACACTAATACCCTCCCATAAGCGTAGCTTAGGTGGGCAATGTGGAAATATAAAATGAGTCCCAGTAATTAGGCCTGATGAGGTACCCATGTATAAATGCAATCTCTTATAAGATAGAGAAAAGGAGAAAACCCATAGGAAAAAAACTCCCCCCCCCAAAAAAGAGAGAGATATAAAATAAATGAAGAGGTTAGAAGCCCCCCTTAAAGATGATGCTATTACAGATGTAGACCGCACCCTAAGAAGAGCTCATAGATGAATGAACTTGCTCTCGATGAAAGGTTTGATGAAGATGTCTGCAACCTACTCTGAAGACTGGCAAAATATCAATTCAATGACCTGACTATGAATAAGCTCCTGAATGAAATGCATGTGAATCTCTATGTGCTTGGTCCATTGGTGCTGAACCAGATTCCTATAAATCTGAATGGTACTCTGGTTGTCACAATAAATGATGGTGGGCTGCCTGATAGGAATGCCAAACTTAAAAAGAATCCCCTAAAGCCAAATAGCTTCAATAGCTACATTAACAACTCCACTATACTTTGCCTCTATGGATGATATAGCAATAGCATTCTGCTTCTTGCTAGACCAATTGATAGGACCAAAACCTAGAGAAAAACTGTAACCAAAAGTAGATTTATGAGTTTGTGAATTGCCAGCCCAATCTGAATCTTTATATCCAATCAAGTCAACCTCTATGCCAAATTTGTAATGAATCTCGTATCTCTGTGAACACTGTATGTAATGCAAGATCCTCTTAACTACTTTCCAATGCAACTCATGAGGTTCTTGCATGAATCTAGAGACAAGTCCCACTATATATGATATGTTGGGCCTGGTGTGAGTCAAGTAGATGAGACTACCAATAAGTTGTCGATATTGAGTGGTATCAACCAATGGTGAAGAATAGTCAACCTCAAGCTTGACTCCTAATAGAAAGGGAGTTTGAGATGGCTTGTAATCAGCCATGTGAAACCAAGCCAATAAGTCAAGAGCATACTTAGGCTGTGTATAAGAAATCCTTGAATTTGATTGTGAGATATTGATGCCAAGGAAGTAGTGCAATAAACCCAAGTCTGTCATGTCAAATCTATCCTAGAGAGATGCCTTCAATGCTAGAATAGCTGATGAATAACTGTCGATAATCAAAAGGTCATCAACATATAAAACCAAAATTAGGAGTAAATCGTCATGCCACAAGAAGTAGACATTGGGATCAGAATGGCACCTAGTGAAGCCCACTGTGAGAAGGAAGGAATCCATCTTGGCATACCAATCCTGAGGGGCCTGTTTGAGGCCATAGATAGATTTCCTAAGTCTAAATACTAAGGAAAAATCCTAAACAAATCCTAACAGCTACTCCATGTAGATCTCCTCCTCTAGGTCTTTATGAAGAAAGGCACTCTTCACATCCATCTGGTGTACATCCCAACCATGTGTTGCGGCAATAGCTAAGGTGAGTCAGATAGAAGTCATCTTTACAATGGGTGTAAAGGTCTCTGAGTAGTTAATGCCTGCCACTTGTGAGAAACCTTTGGTGACCAATCTTGCCTTCTACTTATCAACTGACCCATCTACTACAAATTTGGTCTAATATATCCACCTACATCGAACCATATTTCTTCCCTTAGGAAGTGAAATCAAATCCCAAGTGTGATTTTTGATTAAGGAAGAATATTCTGCCTCCATAGCACTATCCCACTCAGGTACCCCTGATGCCTCTTGAAAAGTCTACGGATCCGAAACTAAAGCAAAGAAGGCATGTAGATCTCTCTAAAAATCCTCCTAGTATGCCTATCATCTACGAGATCTCCTACCCAAGTGCCGACACTCTCAAGTGTTTGTCTGGCTCAAAGTGGCCCAAAAGAGGGTGAGTTAGGTGTTAACTCCTCATCCTCTGACTGACTAGAGGTGGATGACTCTATATGATTGTCCTCACTGTCTGAACTCAAAGAAGAAGATGTCTCTGGCTTGAGAACCTATTGTGGCTGATCTCAATTTGATGAGGAATCATCATGAAGAAGTAGATCTGATGAGGGAGAAGAAGTGTCAAGTGTTGAGTCTCTAGGACTCTCTTAAAAATGGACACTTCTCTCGATGAACAACTCATGAATGACTAGATGTAGAAGGTGATACCCCTTAATACCATCTGGATATCCTATAAAGATGCAAGGCTTGGACTGACATTCCATAGCTTTGTGTTTCTTCTTCAGAATGTGGGCCATGGCTAGGGATCCAAAAACCCTAAGGTGCTCAAACTTGTTGTTGACATACTCTCCTCCATTATCAGTTTGAAGAAACTTTATAGATTTCTCACCCTATTTCTCAACAAAAGCCTTAAAGTCTAGAAAATTTTCAAACACTTCAAACTTTTGTTTGAGAAAATATATCCAAGTGTACCTAGAGAAATCATCAATGAAAGTGAGGATGTACTTGGCCCTTATGAAAGATGGTTTGGGAAAGGGTCCTGATACATCACTATGGACTAACTCCAAAGGTTGTGAAGCCCTCCAAGCTTTGCCTTTGTCAAATTTTTCCTTGGGATGCTTCCCAAGGGAGCACCCCTCACAAAGTCCTTTTAAGAATTAGACATGAGGCAAGCTAATTACCATGTCATGTTTGCAAAGTTGCTCAAGGTAGCGGTAGTTAAGGTGGCCAAACTATTCATGCCATAATTTGCTAACTCCATCTAAATGAGTTAGCAATGCTATTAAAGAAGAATTAGGTGCAAAATGTGAGAAGGTTTATAACCTTTCTTGGCAATCTGTCCTACCCACTACCACTGTAGTATCACTATGCAACTCCATGATAGCCATTGAATCTTGTGAAAACTCAACTCTCATGCCCTGACCAATGTGAGTTATTTGGTACACTAATAGGAGATTGGTTGAAAGAGAAGGAACACTTAGAACATTATTTAATGTTCCTCCTTCCATTTCAACTGACCCTCTCCCTGTTATGGAAACTAATGTGTCATCACCCAAACTAATTGAAGTCATGCTACAAGGCTCTAAAGATGAAAACTCAACTAGTGAATAGCCCATATGGTTAGAAGCACCTGAATCAATGACCCATGATGTTGTAGAAGTTGTAGTAGCTACAAGGGCCTTACCCTTTTCTTTCTCCTTACCCTTACCTTTTGCCTTGGTAGAATCTTGGGTAGATGAATTTTGCTTGATGTACTCACGAACACCTATGTTATGCTTCTCTAGAAGATGAGTTAGGTGATATATTTGTTTATTCATGCATTTGTGTTCATCATGCCCTATCTTCTTACAATAGGCACACATAACCTTCTCCTTCTTAGGTTTAGCATTGGAAGAGGAAGACTCAATGTTGTTTTTGGCAGGGTTGTTGTTTTCTTTCTTCGTCTCTTGGTCTTTGTTCTTTTTCTTCTTCTCTTTTGTTGAAGTCTTATCCTTACCATTTCTAGTTATCAAAGCTTGGGGTTGATTAGAATTTATTGTGCCCATTTTAATTAGCTTATCTTTCTCCCTAGTCAAGTCGGCAATGAATGAAACTAAAGAAGGCATTTTCCATGTAGTGTCAAGGGCACTTTTTGTGGCATGGAAAGTGGAGACAAAGACTGAATAGCTTGGACCTAACTTTGTAAGAATATAAAGGATGAGTTGATCATCTTTATTATATATCCCAAATTATTTCAATTGCAATCTAAGGGCCTTAAACTTAGTGAAGAAGTCCTGTAGGTTATCAAAGTTGCTAGGACTTAGACTTATGAGTTTGTTTTCGAGCTCATGACCTCTCATCTCATCAAGATTCCCAAATAAGTTTTCTAGGGTGTCCCATATTTCTTTAGGAATTTTAGAGTTTTCTAAATGGAAGATAAGTTCTAGAGACATGGACAAGCTTAGTAATCCATAGGCTTCATCACTACGGTTGTACCACTTGACCTTTTCAGCATCAGTGTTGGGTTTTACTTTAGTTCCCATGGTGATCCTATACAACCCTTTGATTCTAAGAATGATTGACATTATAACCTTCCATTCATGATAATTGAAGGCTGTTATGGGTTTAATTTGAAAAGAATCTATTTTTAGCTGAATTTACGTGAAGTTGTGTTGATTGCAAGTTGTGAAATTATGCAAAAAGGAAAATGAAAGCAAAGATAGCAAGTTGTGAAAAGTAATCACACCCCCCCTAAAATTTTGAGCACCCCCAAAATATGAAATTTCATGCTCAAAATACATCGAGCTCAGCTAAGAATGTTTCTTAAAGCAATCAGTGCAAGACTTAAAGCAAACAGGACATTGGACTCAGCCAAAAATGCGTCTTGGGAGACCCAAATTTTAGGCACTCTATAAACTAGTGCATTTTTGACAAATAAAAATCCTACACTATGGATAATTGAATTACAAACACTTTTGCAAAAAATGGCACCCAAATCTGAGCTACCATTTGCAAGATATTAAAGGTTTAATTTTCTGGTAAACTAGTGTTTTTGCAAAAAAGCACTAAAACATTAAAAAATATGTCTATTTTGAGAGATAAAGTGGCCTTCCAACCACTAATTAGATTTGGCATAGAATGAGGAATCCAAAGGAGGTTTTTGTGAGGAATAATTGGCCTCTTACCAACCTAGGCCTCACCCTTCATCTTTGTAGGTTGAAGATACAAGTTTTTAAAAACCTCTAAATTGCTCTTTTTAAAAATGTTTTTAACTTACTTATTTTCTATCATACTAAATGAAACTATAAAGTGAATAAAGTTAGAAAACATTTGAAAAAGCAATTACCAATGCCCAGTTCAAGTTGCCACATGGGACGCCAAGCAAGGAAGGGGTGCCATTTTTAAAAAAAAGTGCTGGCAGAAAAAACAAATGAACTACAGACCTGCATGCTAGATTCCATACGGCCTATTGGAATGGATATTGCTTCGTGTTGTAGGAATGACTATGGCATTGCAGAAAGATAACAGCAAAAGGATCTAGCTGTGCCTAGACTGACTATGCTTGGACTGACTATGTGGTGTGCTACGCCTGGACTGCTGCATGGAGTGCTACACCTGGACTGCTATGTGGAGTGCTACACCTAGACTACTATGTGAAGTGATGCTCCTCATTACACACAATAATGGCACCCAAGTGCAAGATCTAAATGGAATCAAGTAGGCTGCTAACTAGCTTGAAATGGAGAAGTCAATCTGTACAAATTCAATGTAAAAGCCAATGCCTTCAGATTTGAAATGAAAAAAAATAGTCCAACACAGGTTTACCTCCTCCAATGTAGATATCTAAAGGGTATATTTGGGTGGCTTTCAATATAAGTAATTGTTTTAATAGAATTCTATATGGATTTGTATGAGTTTTCAAGAAACTCTGCCAAAACTCTCAAATGCAATGGAGTTAAACAAAAACTACTGAGAAAGCAAAGTAAGAATTTTAGAATAAACTAATAGCATAACCAGACACATGATTACCAGAGTGGCTCTAATACCATATCTGAGTTGTTGCCAAAATTTGGATAATGTGAATGCAATGGAGATATGATCACACGAGATGAAGCAAGTGCACACCACATAGATGCTAAAGCAATATGGAATTATACAAGAAGATAACTTGCACAAGACAGAATAAGAGAAAACCCAATATCTAATTAACATGAGATGGCCAAAGTGAAGAATACATATAGGAGAGTATGAAAGTAATTCCTCCACAAAAGGTGGCCAAGGCACCCCAAGAATAGACTGTAACTCCTCCATGAAAAGGTGGTGACAAGGTGCTAAGAATAGAGAAGTAACTCCCATCAAGGGAGTTACTTATGACATTCTTATGACACCTATGACACATCTATGACACACATCTCCACATAAGCTAGCCTATCCAACAAATGTAGGAAAATTGCATGTAAGCACAAATATATAATTTCCCTAATTAATAAATAGGGAAAAATAAAAACATACACTAATAGAGTATACATATATGAAACAATACACAAGATATATATAGGTGTAAATGAATATAAAATAATATGAAACGTAGATCAATTGAACAATGTGACATAGAGTTTAAGTGGAAAAACCTACAAGATGTAAAAAAACTACAAGTGATATTCAATTATTGAGAAATAATAATAACCCCAATACAAATTATTCTACCTTCTCACTTATTCACATAATTACCTTCACAAAACTCATATGTTTAATATGAAAAAATAATTTTATATTTTAGTGATTTCATAATAGGTGTAAATTCCTATTTTATACTGAAATTCCAATGGAAGTGACTATTGTAAAAATAATGAGTCCATCCATCCAAATAAAGCCATTTAATTAAATTTTGATAATAAATTAAATAATTATAACTTTATTATTTATTTTCATAAGATTTTCAACTCATGTTAATGAATAATATATTATTATTTAATAATTTTATCGAGGTTAAGGATCAATAAGCCTACTTAGGATTAAATGCTCTAACACTTTAGATAGGTTGATTTGATGGAATGGCAAACTCCATTAAATTCACTACAATATATACACTTTCTATCACATTCTAGGTTGTCACCAAATTCATGATTTACTCTATCTATAGTGGTTGGCATTCTTGAGTGAACCAAAGCTGTCTAATACCCCTGAGTAGCTACAGAGCTAAATACATAGATTACTCAGTTATATACTTTCATCACTTTGCACAGTATAGTTATAGATGCATCTACTTCACACAGGTGGAAATGATGGATTCATAGCCTAATTGAGTTCATGATCCACCTACATGAGAGGGTTAGACATTCTTATAATTTTATCCAAGCTATTCATAAATATCAGGATCCACCAAGTAAGGGTGGATAATGATGGAGTCTCAAAACTAGATTGAGTTCTTGAGCCACCTATATGAGGATTAAGCAAGCCATCATCTTAAATCAAGTTATTCAATGATATGATCACTATGCACATTCACACACATAGGTTGTCACCAAGTTCATGCATTGGTTCACATACCCAACAAGGTGTATTCATTCCTTTCCTCTCTCTTTACTCATCTTTACTAATTTTATTTTAGCATAGTCTTTTTATTTTGATATTCTCTTAAGTAAGGAATAATTTTTTCATGTTTCATTCCATGACCTTTCTTTGAATCATGTTCCATATACACCGACCTAGATTCATATACTCAAACTTAACTACATGGGCTTCACTTCCAAGGTAAGTTTGGGTATGCTTATTTTTCCTTTATACTAGTCATATCCTTTTCATAATACTAGTATAAAATTAGGGTAAATGTAATAACTTAAAATTTTTAATTAGATACTAACAGTGTCACTTGAGTTAATATATCCCTAAGATAGTCATAGACCTTTCCTTGAGCATTAGACTTACATTTCTAGTCATTTAGAAGACCTAAATCACCTATAGATAGTTAGGACACAATCTAAAAACTATCATTCCATATCTCAATCCAAATTTCTTAGTAATCTACCAAAATAACATTAACACCACATGTGGGACACTATAACCACATGATGCTAGTGTCCCTAACTGGGCACTATTGTGTTTAGCCCCAACTCTTCTCAATGGATAGTTTTTTCAAATGTGTACCCCTCCTAAGGTTGACCTAAGCTAATTTTATTATCCACATAAGTAATATAACCCTATAAATACAAGTCTAACCCACCTCTATTCACTAGACAAAAAATAAGTGCAAAGTTATCCAAACCAAAGATAAAGTTATATAAAATTAAGTTATTTGATCTCTATTATACCCTAATTTTTTTATACTACCATTTATAATATCCCTATGTCTAGTTTTAAAAAATTTCAAAGGTCAATCATATTGAATAATCCAAGGCCACTCTCATTCTATCATTCACTTGCACATACATCAATCACTAGATGGAAGAACTACATCAAACTTGATCCCTCTTTAGAGTATTTGTATGTAGGAAACTATCTACACATCAGGGTGTTGAGGATGTCCATTCCATCCTACTAACACACAAAATTATTACTTATTCCATACTTTTAAGGATATTAGGGTTTACACATCAAATCAAAATTTATAGATATAATATAGAGCTATGGGTTTTGGTCATACAAGAATAGAAAATATAGAGACATGTAGAGATACTCTTTAAAAATATGAATAATCTAACAAATCAGACATTAGTGCCACATTTAGGACACTACATATAGATGGTTCTACTTTCCAAATTGGATAGTACTTTTTATTGAGTAAACAAACACTAAAATTCTATTGATGACATAGACTACTACCTAGATCTCAACTTTCAGAACCCAGATCATGTGACAATCAATTTTTAACTAAGTCTCTATTTATCCTTATTTATTTATATTATTTTAAATCCAAACAAATTAAAATCTCATAATGAATCAATAAATAGTTATTTTATATTTATTTGACTAATTTATACATCTCATACCTCTAACTAAACATAGGAATTACTTGTTTAAAACCCTAAAAGGTTAAATTAATCAACCTCTCTAAGTACACACATTGAAGGGCACAATTAGAAAGGGGTGGGTAGACCTTTGGTGCTTTATGATATTATTTTTCCCTATACCACCACCTAAGCCTAATATAAACCCATCATATATGTTTCTATAAGCTTTGACACCTCACCCACACTTTTATCTAAGCAACTCACCACCACAAATATCCCCTACCTAAGTAAAACCCCTTTTAACCAATTTTCAAACATATTCAAATAGGTCAACCTAGTTATGGGAATAATGCATGTTACAAGATGAAGTCTATCTAAGTGAATTTAGTTCAAGACCCAATGACTCTATTTTCTAATTAGCAAGGTTGACTAGACTGATAGCATCTACTAAAACTATGGAAGGGCTTAGGGTCAAATAAAACTATATACACCCCTCTTTCACCTCATTTAAAATAGAGAGAACCATTCATTTTCACTTCTTTATCTACATTTTTTCCATTCTACTTGAGTAAATTCTTACATTTTCATGTTTCTTGGAGGAGAACCTCCATTTTATGAAAGCTTGAGATTCACTAGGAAGTTCATGGCTAGGCTATAATCTTTTTTCCATCCTTAGATTATTAAAAAATACACAACCTATTTCGAAGCACCATTGGCCAAGAGAGAGGTTAAGGCTTGATAGTTTATTCTTTAACGTAAGTATTCTTTAATCTTATTATTATATTTTAGTAGATATATTTGTATGAATAATGGTTAATGAATGTATTGTCTCTCCTTGATTAGTATTAACTCTACTTTAAATTGAGTAGATTTTTACTTTGCATTTTTATTGTTTATGTTTATCCCCCATTTATGTTGCAATCTTTAGTGAGCACTATATTAGATTTACTTTACTTTATTATTGCATTATATTATAAATAGATAGTGTTATTGTGTGGTGTTGCTTAACTAAAGGATTTCAAACCCTCTCTAGACATATTATAGGATACGAGATCCCTTAGGTAGGTTTAATTGATCCATGTTGGTGATGACATCTATTATCTAAATATTAGTAGTGTTATAGTTAGTTGATTTATCTTTTTGAGTTAGGATTAATTTGTATATCAACTTCACTTTCATTTGAATACACTTTTCCTTTAACTCCCTGAAGACTCAAGACCTTATCCATCTCTAATTCCTCATCCTCCTCATCAAGCTCAACCTTCATTGATGTTTATCCTTGGTCTATAGGCCCTTCTTATAGTAGTGTTTTCATAAGTGAGCGTATGGGGTCCTTAAGAACTCTTGACTTCCTCTTGTAATAAATAGTTACCTTTTTGACCAAGGGAGAGGCTTGTTGAGTAGTGTCAAATGAAAAATCCATGTCTAAAGTAGTAAAAGTCTCACTCATAATAGGAAGTCTTGAATATTTTGAATTAGATGAACCAATGTTGATTAGCTCATATGCTCATCCCAAAGATCTTATAAAAATAGGGCTTATTTCCACACCTTGTTCTTGCTTAATAGTCATCATCATAGGTGGTGGTGGTTCTTATAATGACCCTACTTAGGATGGGCATGCTTGGTCCACAGTTTACTAGGAAGGCCCAAAAGACCATTAAACTATTGAAACCCATTCACCAAGAGATGAAATTCAAGTGTGTACCTCCTAAATTATAAAGGAAGGATCCCTTTGTATGGATTTTAAGACATAATCTATTAATTGAGCCATTTGTGCCCCAAAAAATAACTCATCATTATCAACATTAAGAAATATAAAATCATGCTCATATGGATCATGTTGGTATGGGACACCTAGGCTTGTGATATGATTGTGAATGAGGCCATGGGGATCCCAATCCTAATGTTATAATGAAACTAATGAGTATAGTTTTATGATTCTCCCAACCTTTCCAAAATATTTCTTATTGGTGTGACAAATTCTATATATCATCAAATAAGATTCATGGAATAGTCTCTTATGTTTCTTCATCATATCTTCATCGATGCTCCATCAAAGCTAATATGCAATATCTCATTTGGTAATATTATTTTGTACATACTTTGGTAGGCACAAGGGTAAAACCTTGGTCCCCACAATATTGATTACTATATAGTTAGGATATAACCAATAATCACCCCTTGGCCATAATTTATTTTTGATGAGTTCATATACTCAAGCCAAGGGTTTCTCATGTATTGCCTTCCAAACTTGTAGATAAACATCCTAAAAAATCTTTACTATATTCCTCATGCATTAATAAATATACATAAATTAAAATTAGTCATATACCCTATTCTTGATGCATTCTAAAACTATATTCTATAGTGTTCCATTATAAATATAGACAATGTCCATAACAACATCTAATGATTATTACATCATCTATAAATGGTCTCCTAGGGGCCTCTTTTCCATTTGAAACATATGTTCCAACAACTTGTTACTCATAATCTCCCCAAGCATGTATATCAATTTGGATGGCATTAACAAATCAAAGAGTGACACCCACTCCATTTAGAGGTAGTGGATGCTTTCAAAACCAAATAACCTATTAAGTAGGGCCATTATAATCTCAATTCCCAACCTAAATTTTGTAATTTAAATAGGGGTGGTGGATTGGAGGGTCACCTTCTCCCCCATTATTATTCACTTTCATAGTGTGTTCTCCACTATATTGGTTGTCTTCTAAATTTTTATCTTAGGGACATTATATGTGGCATTTACAATGGAGATTCATAGGTATCTTTTCAATACATACCTAGAAATATAAGCCATAATTATCTTATGATTAAGGTGGTGAATAAAACCATTAGAGACCTTACTCAAGAAGAATAAGTCTCTAAGAAAATCAATACATGGCATTACTTCTATCTTGGCCACTGTAAAATGTAGTTGTTGTTTTAATGGAATCAAATCAACCACCAACTACTTCTCCTTGGATATCAAGTACTCCTTAATTAAATTAACATCCACTTTCCCAATCACATCCCATAATGGTTTGTAATTAGTGAGTTTGTCATAAAATATAGTGACATCAAAGATGGTGTTTTTATACTCTATAGAATATTTAATGGAGAACTTGGATGGTAGGAAAACTCCTGTGAACACCTTAGAATATGAATACATGATACTATTTATTGTATTCACATAATTTTTGTGGAAATTTAGTTAACTGGTTGTTTACTAGAAATAACTCACAAGTAGATGTAGGTAGATAGGGCTTTGTATTCTCTTGGAAGTCTAGTTAGCTTGATTTCTTAGGTAATTAATAAGAGAAACATACCTTCAAATTTTTATCATATATTTTGAACATGGGACTTTGATTCTATTGCATGCACCATTAATATTTAATTTCTCTAGACTTGCTTTACTTCATTTAATTTTAATTAGGTAACTTAGGTTGGTGGATATGCCACATAGACCTTCTATGAATTTGAAATAATTCCATGCTATCACCTTCAGACTTGTGTCACTCTATTTCTTGTTTTGGAAAAGACCATATTTTCCACATGACATACTCTCAAAATTTGGGTTTCCAAATTTTTATTAAAACATGATTAGCCAAAACTTATGATGCCTTAGATGTGCAAAATGTGAGGACAAAAGTCATGAAGACCCAAAACTTGTGAAGACATAGAGACCAATTTGAGTGATGTAAAAAAAGTCCCAATAAAAATAGTTTTGATTAAAAAATCAAGTGATGATTAAATATCGTGATGAACACAAATGATGATGACAATAGTTAAAAAGAGGTCAAATCACGTGAAGACCAAACAGTCATGAATTGTGAAAAACTTATGGTGTACAAAATTCATGATAAATAAAATTCATAAAATCCCAAAAATCCCAAACTATAATATTTTTGAAGATGTGGAAAAAGTGAACTCAAAATTCATGAATTTTCAAAAGTATCAATGATAAAAGTTATGACAAATAAAAGTTTTGAAAACCAAAATCTATGATATGCAAAACTTTTGAAGTGAAAAATATGTGAAGTCCAAAACTTTAGATTTTTAGTTTTCAGTTATTTCAAAAATTCATAAAACCTACATACATATAAAACTCCTAAAACCATCAATATGTTAGTCTGATTAAAACCCATAATGAAAACATGGATGTCAAGGAAACAAAATCCAAATTCATTAACATATAATAGGCATACTCAAAAATAATCATGAACACGAGGGATAATAACTTTAAATATTTTAACTTTACTAAGTACACACATAAATGTCAAATGAAAAGGATTTTTAAATTAGAATTGGACTCTCAGACTATAATAGATCCCTATTAAAAAAAATTAGAGTGGTGTGTGTTGAGTACAATAAATGGTGACTCACAAGGGTATACTCTTGAGTATTGAATAACCTATAATCTTTATTTATAAATAATAAAACTAAAAATAATCATACCATAAAAGAATAATTTAACCAAAAAATGTAAAAGACTCTCAAAACTCGATGCACATAATAGTCTTGCTCATAGCCTAGATCTATGTGTGATGTAGTGAATTTATTTTACCTTTGTTCTGAGGTTTTAGTAATGACTTGGAATAAACTATAGGTTTAATTTTAGTTTCCTTAAGGAATATAAAAAATAAGGTAAAATCAAGCATTGTTATGCTACCAACTAGGCATCCATAACCCTAATATATATACCTTTTGATTCCTCTCATTTCTTTCTTTCCTAAACTTGTATAATGCATGATAAATTGATCTTATTTAATCATGTGAGTCTTTAATTATATTTAAATATTATTTAGGTTTAATGATCACTATTTTATGATTCATTGGTCCTCATTTTTTTAAAATATGAATATAATAAGAGGATAGGAACCACTTTGATCTAGTGTTGTATGAGAAAAATTCAATATACTATAATTTCCCTAGCTATTACATCTATATTAATGTTTATTTCCTCAAACAATTATTATAGTGATAAGTGTGTTTGATCTAAATAAATGAGAAATGTTTATAAATTTTTATGAAGTAATGAGAACAAGTTTTACATACATGATAGAAGTATTCTTTTATGATATAACATAGTTAATTTTTTATTCCATAGCTTAATTTTAAAAATCTCAAACATAGAGGTGCAAAACGTATGAACAAACCATGGTCTATGTGTTTCAGTTATGCTCTACCCATAGTTTTTATTTATTTTGGAATTTTCCTCATGAATTATTATATAAAATCAATCATAAAATAGGAAACTAAGTCAATCAGATTGTCTCAAAACAAAAGAAATAGATTCTATTACCTATGGAACTAAACTAGGGAAAACAAAATGTTAAAGAAGGAAAGACTAATCTAGAAATAATTTAAACTATCCTAGAAAAATCAATTGATAAAAGTCAAGAAAAACCTAATTATGAAAGAAGAAAATTCAATCTACTCCTACCTCAATCACAACACTTGTTTTCACTCAAGGACATCTCTAGATGGCATAGCCATGAAGTAGTGCTTCAAAAATTGTGCATTGATTGGATATGTTAATTTGTTACCTTGGAGGTCTCTTAAATGGAAAACATTGTGACCCAAGATCTTTGATCTCTAATAAGGTCTGATACATAAGGGTAAACTTGTCATTCTATCTTTTTTTCTCATGTGATTTATCCCATAAAAGAACTAGGTTAGATATTTTAAATGCTTTAACCTTTGCTCTTCTATCAAACCATGTCTTGACCAGGTCATGATGTTTGATAAAAATATGCAAGGATTCTATCCTTGAATCTTTCACCTATATTATATCCAACAATCATGACTCTACCTTCTCATTGGGTTCCATATATTCTTGCATAAAATGATATGTTGGAAGCTTAAGAATAATTGGAAATATTGGTTGTCATCCATATACTAGTAAGTATGGTGAATCCTTGAGGATGTACTTGTATCTCATTTAATTTTCCCATCATACATATTTTAGTAGATGATTCCACTCTCTATGTTTTTTTGAAGTTAAAATTTTAATATAATTAATTAGGTTCTTATTTGTTAATTCATTCAATGTATTTACTTTCATTTAATGATTAGAGGATAACTTAAGGAGATTTGGTTATCATGGGCCCATTTAGTAAGACTAGTTTATTAGAGTGGTGTCCCATTATCAAAAACCAAGAAGATGGGGGTAGCAAACCTCGTTGTGATGTTTTATTCAAGAAAACTAGTCACATATTATGCTTTGAAATTCTTTTTTGCCACTAGTTTCTTCTATCTAGTGCAATAGTCTTTAGTTGTGAGCACAAACTTGTGATCAACTAAAGAATTTAGGTTGATGACAATAATGAAAACCAAGACACATTGAGAAAATGATCTTCCTTCACTTATAGGTTGTAATGACATTACTACATGCACTTCTTTCTTTACCAAGACTTGACATTGGTGTCATGTTGTCACATGAGCATGTGCATCTTTGAATATTGTTGGCCAATAATATCCCATTCTAATAATATTATGTGCTATGGTGTTTCTATATGGATAACTACTACCTATATTTTTTTGAAATTTATCCAAGATATCTTGAGCTTATTCTTGGGATGTGAATCTAAAGTAGATGCCTTTATAATTTATTCTATAGAGACTCCCCTTTCAAATAATATACTGAGGAGATTTAAGCCTCAAGACTCTATTTTGTTGTCTATTGAGTTCTAAGGGGAAAGTGCCTATGAGTAGATATTGAATTATATTTACATAACAATATCCTATAGATATATAGGTTTATGTGTGGGTCAAGCTCACTCATAATATGAATGATGCCTTATCCTCTAACAATTTTACTAGGATTCATTTCTATGTCAAACTCCTACAACTTTTCCATCCATTTGCCTCTGTACTCTCCTAATTCATTATGTCCTAAAGTGATATTGATAGTAGGATCTGATACAATAGCAATATTTTTATTTCTCGAGATATAATGCCAAAAATTATTTACTACTTTTACTAGATCAAAGATCTACTTATCTATCATGGAATGCTTGAGCATTGCTTCATTTATATTTGTACTCACAATTGAAATAGGATGTTCACTTTCATCCTTCTTCTAGTTAATTATAGTAGTAATTATATGTTTTGAAGAAAATGAATACAAAAATAAGACTTTATTGAATTCAAGGTTGATCAACATTGGGGCTTGATATATGGTATCCTTTATGTTTTAAAATAACCTTAGAGCTTCTAGTGACCATTCTATTTTGACACATTAATTGAGCATTGAATTCAGAGGCCTAACAATTTTTTCAAAATGAGATATAAACTTCATCACAAAATTTATCTTTCTAAAGAATGACTTGAGCTCTTTCTTGTTGTTTGGGAATGCAATCTTTGAAATTTACTAAACTCTATCTAGATCAATAATTATCCCTTCTTTGGTAATGATGTGCCCTAATAATTTACCCTCACTAACATTGATTATTCTCTTCTTAGTTTTCAGTGAGATTTGAAACCTTTTAAATATTTCAAATATTAATCAGATGACTCACATGATCAATTTTGATCTTTGAGAAAATATTTGGCTCATTTATGTAAATGATTATGCACTTACGTATCAACCCTTTAAAATCATGATCAATATCCCATTGAAAGGTAGCTCCTGTCTTGATTAGGCCAAAAGGCATTCTTTTATATGCATAAGTACCCCACTTTGTGTTAAATACAATCTTCATCATGTCTTCATATTCAACCATCACCTGGTTATATCTTGAGAATTCATCTAAAATGGACATCATTCTAGAACCACTCACTATATGTATCACTTCATCCAGAGAAGGTAGGGGTAATTGTATTTATTAGAAGCCTTGTTAAGGTTATTAAAATCAACACAATATCTAATTTTCCACTCTCTTTTTTATTATAACCAAATTATCAACCTAATTTGAGTTCATAATAGGGAAAACTATCTTATCACTCAATAATTTATCTACTTATTTTTGGATAAGGGGTTCTAATATGGGATTGAATAGCCTTTGTCTTTGTCTGAATGGATTATGGTCTAGATTTAATGGGATAATATGGTTGATAACTCTTGGGTTTAAAACATTTAAGTATTTTTAAGTTCATGAAATTAAATCCTTATATTGGATGATAAAATCTCTCATCATTTTATTTTCTTTTGGAGTGTAGCTAAGATCAATATTGATAAAGTGTGGATCACTCTCATCTCCTAATTTTTCCTTATTGAAATTAGATTCATTAACTTTGGATTACCTTTATTGTTGATATTTTGGATCCATATCAAATACTATCTTAAAGAAAACTATTCTTAGAGGAAGACATTTTTCCTTGAGTTGAATGACTTATTACTCTCCCAATTCCTCCTAGAATAAGTAGTTAAACTCGTTATCATCAATGATTTGACATTTTATATTTCTTAAATTGGTCAAGAATTGGTTAATATATTGATCATCATTAAAAATTTATAAATTTAATACATTATCAAGAATATAAGGGCAAGGTATGATATCTATAAAAAACCTCTACACTTTGGATTCCTATAATAATGCCAAATTGGTAGCTAAAGCAACTAGTGAATTAGTAGCCTAGTTTGTTGTCTAAGAATAGATACTATATTGAATGCCTCATATGATTCAATAAAATCATAGGTCCCATGTTTTTACCTTTTAATATATGAAAAATTTCACTAGTATTTATTCTTGACCTAATTAATCACTAGTTTTGAATCTCCATGTATGAGGAGTTGCTTGACATTATGATTGAGAGTGAAATATATCCCAAAAATGAGTGATCCATATTATGCTCTATTATTTATGCAAGTGAATTGTAACCTATATGTTTCTAGGTACTTGTTAACTTATGTTTATATCAATTAGAAACCAATGCCTAATCCTTATTTGGATCTTGCCCTATCAAAATGGAGAGTCTATAGCTAGGAAGGACCAAGGATTTATAGCTTTTGCACTTAAAACTTCATGGTGAAGGTGTAAATCCCAAGATTAGGATATTTTTAAATAACATATTCATTATTATAATTATATTCCATAATGGGATGATTTATCCTAGGCTCTTGAAATATTCAATTTTTTTTTGGAATGCCCCTCTATGGCAACAATATATGGGAGAAGTATATGGCCACATATCTTTTTAATGTCTTTGATGAATCTCTGATTAATAGTAATATATATTATTATGGGATTTATAACACAAGTATGTCAATAATCATATGTAATTATGTCTTATATGCAACCTAAATATGGATGTTAGTCAATCCCTAAACCACAAGCACTATTGTCTTGTACAAATATGAAACCATCCTCTTAAATGGGCTTGGAGTTAATTCAATATTTTGACATATAAATGTTAGAATCACAGTATTTAAAGTACCTAAATTAACTAATTATTTATGTAGATTCTTACCAATTGCTCTAATAATTAACAGTAAATGGGTGACTTCAAGCTTACTCTTGTAAATGACATTCATATGAGTGGATTTTAGCTTGTTCACAACATACTTCCCTATGATAGACTTCCATAAGATATTTTTATATTTTGTAATCTAAGCCAACTCATGGAGAGTTATGTTTTCATTTATCTTATTCATATATTCAATGATATTATATGCAACTTTACCTTAGGTTTCTATTTTTAGAGGTTGATCATTCCCTTTTGAGGGAGGTGGATTGTTATCATCATTTAGATTCAGGGGGATAGTTCTGTTATTTGGATTAGATGTGGTAAATGTTGTTTGTTTCTCAAATTGTATTTGCCTCTCTATAAATTTTATAAATCTTGGACCTCTTATAAATTATCCTCTATTTCATTTTCATTCTCATTTATAAATGAAAATTCATGAGTTTCAAAGATAATAGCCATGCTTGAAGAGCTAGGAATATGGGGTGATTCTAGTGGATGATTAATTAAATATTACCTCGCCATTTCTCTTTGGAAGATTTCAAATGCTAAAAAAAACTCAACATAGTCAAGCTTACCATGTTGTGATTTGTTGTTAATCCTACACCAATTAGACAAGGTTGCCTTTATCATGTTGATCTATGGGAGCCTATTAGTTTACTTCCATTTTGTATTATTCATATGTTTATTGAAAGGCATGTTGTATTTGGAAACCCAAAATTTTGATTATTATTCTTCTCTACAGTATTGTCCATCTTCTTTTTCATGTCCAAAAAATCATTACTCAACTTTTGAATCATTCTTTGTATGGAATCCAATTTTGACTTGGTAGAATTTGCATTTTGAGTGGTTGTTTTGTTGATTAGGATTGAATGTTAATTCTGAAAATAATTTCTCATTTGTGTGTGGTTGTTTAAAAATCCATAATTTTGATCTGGTGTCATCAGTATTACAGGATAAAAAGCATATAACTAATTTTGAGTATATGTAAGAACATTCTAATTCACATGAGGCAGTAAATTCAAGGTTGAAAAGCAAGTACTGAGGCTAAGAACTCATGATACCTAAGAATTGAGATACCTATCAATGTTGATAGCCTCATCATAGACTAAAGATAATATGTTGATAGTGGTAACCCTTATTAAAAAAATTGTAGTGATTGGATTCAAAACATTTTTGTACATCTCTAGTGTTAAATATTCTGATGGCGTATATGCATTGTTCACCCAAGTGTACATATTCTAGAACCTATATTTGAAAGCATGGATTGGCTCTCTGTGATCCCTCTTTGTGTTGGTGAAGTTTTGATCTATAATATTAGGGTTAGTTACTTTCCCAAATTGAGTAAGAAAAGTATTTTGGCAATTATACCATGAAGTAACTAAACTTTCCTATAAATTAAGGTACCATTCATATGTAGAATCTAATAATTTGAATGGGAAAAAAATTTATGCAATGTATTCATCAATCTCAAGGCAACCTTAAAATACTTAATATGTTCTTTAGTAATTCTTCTTCCTATAGGAGAGAAACAAGGCAAGTACTTTTATGGATTCCTTGGCAAATTATGCATGTCATTTGGAATAGAAATAACTAAACTAGAAAACCATGGGTGATCCATAGGTTTATTAATGGTCTTAACCAATCTCACTAGAGATGATTTTTAAGATTAAGATATAATAGTAAAAACTAGTGCAGATCTAGGGCTTTGTGAGTCGATAAGGGTGAGACCAAAATATTGGCTTCAGTCCTAGACTTGGTTACTCTCCTAGTTGTCTCCTATGTAACTCAAATGTAAATGATAACTTATTTTAAGTAATAACAAATGAAATTTCCCTCCTTCTAGTACCATAGAATTTGATGTTATTGTGGCTTTTATACACACTAGAACTTGAATGAGGTATCCTATAATGTTCTATGATATAATTGGAGGAAAACTCCACTCTAGAGCATGAGTTTTAGGTATGCTTAAACAACTAGGTGTTTTAATAGTTAGATAAGTATGTAGGTTGTTAATTAAGTGTGTGTGGGTGAATGAAACCTAAAATAAATCAAAAACTATTTGAGTTGGATATATGGGAAATTAATATGGAGTGGGTATATCTTTTAATAAAATTAAAAAGGGGAGGGTAGAGGAATAAAAAAGAGGCTTATATGATCATAAAAGGGATTAATTTAAATCTTGTATTATTCATTGAAAAGTGTCTTAGACTGATGATTACATATAGTATCTATGTCTTGCACACATACAAACACATTTATGGATTCCAAAGATAAATCGTATAATATAATCCAAGACTTCAGCTAAATATTGTTCTCATTTGGATTAGTATTAGCAAACCTTTAATAAAATAATATTATATCTCAGCTAAGAGAGGTATCTAAGGCAAATATTTCTCATTCCTAGAAAACTATACCACAAAAGACACTTCTACACATACAAATAAATGAAATAGTCAACCTTGTTACAAAAAATTAACAATGTTTATTGATCATCCAATATTTATTGCACATTAGTATACACTAGCAATAATAACAAGGAATTCTAAGTAGGTTTTTCACACTTATAATTATTGAATCAACCAACAAGAAATAAAACAAAATTAATCACATAGACTTGGACAATAAATAGATAACATAATTGTGTGATAATCAAAATATTTTTTCCTGTATTAATGAAATTTTTAACTCCACTTTAAAATAATAAAATTAAAAGTATATGTAGATTTTGTGATGGGTCACCTCATCCTCCAAATCCATGAAAATTATCTAATTACATGATAATAATGAGAAGGATATTTTTAATTGAATGTTAATTTTGCATGTACAATGAAATGGCCAAAACTGTGTCTTTTGAATTAAGACATGGTCTTCACAAAATCATTCAATGTGTGTATGTTACAAAAATAATCTAATTGACTCTTACATTCACTCATTAAGTATAAATAATCTCTTAGTTACATCTATACATTTTACATGCAAAATACATTTAATATCAATTTTATAAAACTAAGGTTTACTTATAGTTTATGCCTTCATGGTTGATCAAATGGTACTAGAATTAGTCGGTGGGACTAAATTGGTGATAGGATTTGAATTGGATGGTGGAGTAGAACTAGAAGCTCTAGACATGTCTTGTTTATTTGCCTCCAAATCTTGATAATGTTTTTATCTGAATGCATACTAAAGTATGATGTCATCCATGTTTAGAAGATATGACATAGGTACCCTAGTGACTTTAATTAGTATGCATGCATGTTCAACCTTTATGGTTTTAAACTATACTCAAAATACTTCCACTTTTATCACCTTATTCCTAGAAAAACCATGTTCTGACTTAATTTCCTCTAATTTACATCTATGAAGGCTCTTCTTGAAATTATCAAATGATTTTGTTGGGAGAAGAAACTACATAAGTAAATTTGCATAGGATATTCATGTGTTATGTATTTAATTGTTAGATATATGTATTGTGTACTATCCTCCACAACTTGTAAAAGGATAAAAGATGAATAGTCTCCTTTTTTGTCACCATAATAAGAGAATAATGTTAATATACAAGGATTGTGTGTGTGTGTGTGTGTGTGTGTGTGTGTGTGTGTGTGTGTGTGTGTGTGTGTGTGTGTGTGTGTGTGTGTGTGTGTGTGTGTGTTAAATATAAATATATATATATATATTCTTGTACAAATAAGATGATGAACTTATGTTGAGATCAATATAGACTATTTTTGTTATGGTTAGCTATTATATTTCTTATTTTGTTCCTTGTATGTGAAATAATGTTTAATATATGGTTTAATCCTATCTAATTTATTCAATTTTATTTGTGAATGATTAATAAAATATGGGTTAATCTTAATTCCTATCAAACACACTAAAATACACCTCTACTATGTTTCTATCTTCATTGATAACTATGAATTCTCTGCACTATCCTACACACTTGAATAATACTTAGTTATCCTCATCCTTAGGATGTTCTATTGTATTAGTCACCTCTACTAACAATGGTTTGGTGATCATGGAAACACTCCTTCTGGAGGAAACTATGCTAATATGGTTACCGGGATAGCGAGACATTGAAACATGGTTAAACTATAAAGTATGAAATTTCACAAAAGAGGAATCTAAAAGGACTGGTCTCACCACAAGTGAAATTATTCAAGAATATATCTATGGATAAATATATGATATTTTTTAGTGTAAACTACTAAACTACTAACTAACTAGTTGACAAGATTAGAATACTATTGCTTCAATTCTAGAATGAAAGAAATAATTACCTAGATTGAAGAGAAGATAGAATAGTTATTGAAAATAGAAACCAATTGGATGAGAGTGATATAATATTTGGTTTCCACCACCATATATGGATAAATTACTAGGTTTTTAGTACAAGGATATATATAATTCAAAGCTATGTAAGATCATTTTGTCTAAGCAATTAGAGGAAACTTTTTGCATCGACTACCTCTCTTGATAAAGATGTTGGTCATGGATAAGGCCATGGTGCCTATTCTAACCAATATGTAATAATTGATTAAAGTGTAAAAGGGTGTGTGAACCTGATGTTGAATGATAAATAGATGAATAATTAAATATTGAACCTAAATCTAGAATGGAGACATGTAGGAAGAAGAGTCAGAAGAAAAGTCTAGATTTAGAATGGGAACTATGATAATAGAATAGATGGAATAAATAGAAGCATACCCAAGTAGATATGAATAGAGGTAATAGTAGAAATAGATTAGATGATGAATTATTTTGAATATGTAATGAGCAAGAGGATGAGCGAAGTATAAATAAAGAGGAGTATGGATGTTGGTAGATATAATGAGAGGATGAAGACCAAGATGAAGATGAGATGTGTGAAGAAGGGAAAAAAAATTATAAGTAGAAAAATTAGATGATAGAGATAGTGCATAGCTACAAAAAAGGGTATTGTTCAAAGAATTAAAATTACACAAATAAATATAAGAAGATATAGTAAAGAACCATTCACTAGAAGAGCACACTTCCCTGTAGCCCAATCTTTTATATTCTAGTAGAAGCTTTCAAATAGGTGAATAGGAAGGTGATAGTTTAGAAGCACCATTTTTAGAACACGTGACCTATTTGGGTACTAAAATTCATACTAAAACAAAAAAGAAGGAATCACAAGTAAATAATGTGCACATGATAATTATCTTAGTGCACATAGTAGTATGTAGGTAGGATCATTTAAAACATAGTCTTTTCTAATAAAATTTACATAGAAGACTCCATATATACTAGTCAACATGATGACTCATCTTGGAGGATTAATAAACTTAGCCTATTATGATGGGTCCATGGATCCTAAACAATACCTATTAACTTTCAAGATTAGATGGTAAGCTAAGGACATCACTGATGAAGCTATCCAAAAGTGGAAATTAGTAGGGGCACTAGTTGGTAAAGTAATGGAGTTCATATATCAAAGATACTTTCAACAAGAAATCCTAAAATACATTTAAGGACTAGTCTGTCAAAGAATTCAAGATCAAGAAGTGCATCAATTAGAGTAAATAGGTCATAAATGAGATACAACAAAAGTTGTGAGAATTGGTATATGACTACAACCATAGATTCTCTGATGTGATGAATAAGGTAGAGTTTAATTTAACAAATAAATACAAAACTACATGGTTCATCAAATGATTATGCCCTAGAATCAAGTTTTCCACTACATAAACTCAATATGCTATGAAAGTAGATGCCATATCTACTATCCTATGCATAGAACATATTGAATATTATGGAGAAGTCATGTTGCCAATTCCAAGATTGAAAATACATTACAACCTTTCATGAAAAAAATGGATCAATACCATGAGGTAGATAAGCCTATGTTTAATTTATGGTATATGAAGTATGAAAAAGGACACCATATAAATTATTATCCTGAAGTCAAGAAATTTTTTTTTGAACTTTATCGAGTAGTTGGGAACACCACTATGTAATGCTATATTTTACAATAATATATCAATAACTCACATATTTAATACTAAAATTTCTAAAAATCACCTAATCATGATGAGAATAACTATCAAGCTTTACAAGAGCTTAATGAAGGCATCATTAAAAATGTGTTTCCATCACTATCTAATAAATATCCTTTAAAAAGTTGATGATCTCAAGACCAGAGGTAGATAAAGGTTATACAACCTAGATGGATCCACAATGGATTTCAAGTTCATTGTAGTATCAGCCTCAAGGTCTAGCTAGATAGACCCCTTATTTTCCAAGGTGGACACTTCCATCCCCTCAATACCAATATGCAACTCCTTGAAACTCACCCATAATACAATAAAAATAAATAAGTTTCACCTCATTATCTATGCAATTGAAATTTGGAATTAGAGATAACAATCAACAACACCAACATTAGAAAAATACATATCCATACGGAGGAGATCATGGTAGATATATATCTAATACAAGAGGATACCAGGGTGGTAGAGGTAATAACTATCAATGGCATTTTATACAATTATACTTGTATGGTGAATATAATAATGTTCAATTTAATTTCCCAATGAATCCTCAATGATAGTCATATTGTGCATACCACACAATTTATGACCAACATGACATTGAATATTACCCTATTCTAGATAAGTAAGGAAAGGCTAAGATTGTTCATAATGTGAATATGGTGAGTGTACAACTTGAATAAAATGCATTTTTGAATGATGTAATATGATAAAAACATGCATGCAAAGGTTTTCTTCCACTAAAAATGGCTCAAGATCAGGGGATTAGAAAATATTAATAGGATAAATACTTAGATCTAGTTACAAAAAAGGTCCTCATATATGAGGATGTGAATATGTTAAAAAACATTCAACATCAGTAGACTATTGATGGTGATGTTAGAATAATAGATTCATAAATGTATGGCTAAATCATGCACATTATGTGTCAAGATTGAGTTGTCACTGTACTCACAAATCTTTTTAAACTATTAGGTATATTACACACTAAATATATCTCATATAACATCACATATCTATTGCATAATCTAGTAGAATGTGTGTAACATGGCAAATAAAAGACATAAAAACTAGTCTAGTATGTCAAGATTAAGAATCCCTAGTATGTTGATGCATGAATTGATATTGAGGTTATTAGTTACAAGATCCCAAATTCTACTTTTGATTTTGGTAGCACAATTAATATGATTCCTAGATCTACATGGGAAGCTTTTAGATGACCAACTCTAAGCTATAGCTTAGTAACTCTAAGCCTAGTTTATTATGGAAAGGTTAAGACTATTGGTATACTAGAAGATTTCTAGATCAAATTCATAGACTTATCTTTGGGAAGTGACTTTCAACTCATCAACATGAAGACCATAGCAAAACATTGCCCTATGTTGATAGGTAAGAAATGGGAATATGATGGCCAAATGACTATCAATAGAATGCACAATCAAGTCATGGCACATCAAAGTGATAAATTTGTTGTTATTCCACTCAATAGAGTGGACAAGCCTTACATAATTTTAGCTAAACTAGATTCTTCATATGTTATGAAAGAAACTAGTTGGATGAAGGTGAATTCTGAGGAAAACCCAAAAGCTTTGTGCATCACTGAATGTAACTTTCTATATCAACATACAAAACCTCAAGTATAATCACTACTCACTCAAAAAATAAAGACATTAGAACAATGGAGGCCCAAACTAGTAGATACATAGTTGGTAGTAAACCAATTTATCATGAAAGAGTGCATGTTTATGTCCACAAAATCTCTTAATTAGAAGTTGATATCCTTTATCAAGTGGATGATCATAGGTAGGACTACATGGAGATGACAAGGGAAGGAAATTTTCCATGGGAAATAGCTTCATCTATCAGTGGTAACTCAGATACCCACCTCCTTAACTAGAATCAAGGTTACCATAAACTCCAACCGATGTGAATGGTCTTTATGCATGATCAACAACTTATTATATACTATGCAACATAACATATCAATTACTTCGTTATGTGATTACAAGTTCATATATTGAACATCATCTAGTGGTTTAGTACTCTAAATTATTCCTCAAAGGGATTTATTGTGACATGGTGGGTAATTCATCGAAACAACTAGCTTGAGTGGGATGATGCCAATGAGATCATGATAAAAAAATTCTATTTGCCAAAATTTATCCACACCAAATGGCCATTATTTAAAGAATGTGAGTTCCCTAAAATTAATATACATATCTATTTAAAATTTTTAAATGAGGAACATGTGGCACCAAATTATACGATTCACATTTTCTATTATACACTTACTTCATTACCAGGAATATGGTACATGCACCAAGAGTGTAGAAGGGAGACCAAGCACTGGGAAAAAATGCAAAGTGATTTCACTAAAAAAAAAATTTAAGATGAAAATATTTTGTTTCATAATGAACTTCAAAAACCTAAGTGCTTTTTATGCCCTGGGTGCACAAAAGACTTGAGCACCACAATCAAATCCACTATGCAAAAGAATGCAGCCTCTAGTCTTAATGAGGCATTACAAAGGTACAAAGATGATAATAATGAAGAAAAATCTCTATAAAACCTATGTCATTGAATAAAAAATTAGTTAAAAGACATAGAACATTCATATTCTGATGGTGACCTTGATTTAAATGATTTATTTGATCCTAAGTGACCTGTAGAACCACTCAAGAACAATGACACAAAACCCACTGAAGAGGATAAGCTACATAGTATCCAAATTCATAAATATTAAGGGAAAAGGAGGCTACATGAATATGTTTATGAATAAAAATTCAACATTTAACAATAACTGCATAAAAATCATGTCACAAACATCAGGACAAAGGAGGTCCCAAAATTGGCAAACATCGATGACTATTGGATGAAAGCTGAGGTCTCTAAAGTTATACAACTTTTGTAAGATTATAAAGATGTTTTTCCCATAAAATTTTAAAATATACAAGGTGTTCACCCATCTCTTGGTGATATGCATGTTGAACTAAAGGATTGCATATGGCCTACAAAGAAGCATCCTTACAATCTCAATCCAAATATTAAGCTAAAAATAAAGGCTAAATTGGATATTATGCAAGATGCAGGAATCATCTATCTAGTAGAAAATTCAAATTAGGAAAGCCATATGGTATTCCAACCCAAAAAAATAGGTTAAATACAAGTATATGGGGATTATTGCATTTTGAATGAAGCTTGTGTCAATGATACATTCCCAATTCCTTTTATAAATGAAGTTTTAGAGTTTGTCACAAGACATGAATTTTATTCTTTCATAGATGATTTTAGTGGATATCATCAGATATCAATCATATAATAAGATAGATCCAAAACAACATTTACAATAGAATGGGGTTATTTTGCATATAAGGTCATGCCTTTTTTCCTTAAGAATGCACCTCCATTTTTTCCTCTCAAAATGGTTATGACATTTTAGGATTTCATTCATGACTTCTTGGAGTTTTACCTTGATGATTGGGTAGTCTTCTCCTTGTTTAAAGAATATTTATCTAAGTTACATTTAATGTTGGAATGATGCTAATATCTGCACATTGAGTTGAATCTAAATAAATTCTTATTTTTTACACCCTTTCGAATTTTTCCTAGACATGTCATATGCAATGAATGTATTCTTGTAGATTAGGCAAAAATCATAGTAATATTAAATATACCTCCACCTATCAGTTCCACTAAAGTGCACTCTTTCTTAGGGCATCAGGATATTATCATAAGTTTATCAAATGCTATGTAGCTATTTCATCTCCATTAGAATCCTTATTTCACAATAATGCCATCTTTTTTTGGAATTTATAATGCCAAGCAACCTTCATTGATTTGAAGAAAATATTGGTTATTATGTCCATACTTATTTTTACAGACTAGATCAAGCCTTTTCACATATATGTAGATGCTTCAAGCATCATAGTTGGTGATGTAATTATGTAGCCATGAGATGGTGGACTCAACCATCATATTAATTTTTCTAGTCAAAAACTATCTAACATAGAGAAAAACTATACAACCACTGAGTGAGAAATATTGGCCATCATGTTCACACTTCAAAAATTTTGGTACTATCTACTTATGAAACCATTTTAAGTCTTCACTGATCATCAATATTTGTTATTCATTATCAAAAAAATTATGATAGGTGGATGCATCTCTTGATGGTTGATGTTATTTTAGGAGGTTTAATTCTTCACAAATGTAAATCCAAGACGAGAGAATGTAGGACCAGACCATCTTAGATACATACCAAATGGTGAAGAGCTATAAGAATGACAAGAAGACTCTCCTTATGCTCTCTTTTTTGTGTCTCTATGATTATTGAGAGTTTCTAATCCATTTCAAACTTCCTCAAACAAGGAGTCTCCATGTGCACTATCAAGAGTGTGATAAAATATGAGTTTGTTATTAGAGCACTGCCAGATACCATCATTAATAGGCTTCTATATCACTTTTAATAAGGATGAAGTTTTGCACAAGGTTGTTCCAGAACATGAATGACCTCAACTCTTGGAAGAAGCACATCAAAGAGTCATAGGAGGACATTTTATGGGAAAATCCATGGCTATAAAGATAATGTGAAGCATATTATGGTGGCCAAATTTGTTTCAAGATGCACATAAACTTGCACAACATTGTGATGTCTTCCAACATATGGGTAAACAACTACAAAAAGATGAAATGCCTTTACAACCTCTATTATCTAAGAAACCTTTTGAATAATATGGAATTGATTTTATTAAACCTATTAACCCACTAAGTGTAGATAAGAAAGATATATCATCACTATGATGGACTATTTTACCAAGTGGGTTGACTCTGTTGAAATACCTAGTTATAGTACAAAAGATGCATCAAAGTTTTTATATGAAAATATCATTACAAGTTTTAGATGTCCTATAAAATTAGTCAAAAATAGAGGAATACACTTTTTAAATAATACCATCAAGGCTATGACTAATTAATTTATGATCTCTCATCATAAAATCATTGTGTACCATCTACAAGTTAATGGCCAAGTTGAAGCCTCCAATAAAGTACTAGGTATAATGCTAATAAAAAACTATGATGTCAAGTAAGGTAACTAATAAGATCACACTCCTATGATCTTGTGGGCATATCATACACATTACAAAAGGGATATGGGATTCACACCATTCCAATTGATGTATGGTCTTAAATTAGTCATGATAATGGAATACTTAATATTTAGCTATTCATTGTCATGGTCATGTGACTTAATGATCATCAGTCTCTTATTAATCATATCCTTAAACTAAATCAGATGGATGAGTTTATACATAGAGTAGATCCAAAATGCATGGCATGATAAGAACTTGTTCTAGAATTAATTTCACAAACATCATCCAATCTTATTGTATGATGGTCATTTTAGAGCATTCCTAGGCAAGCTACAGATATGATGAAAAGGGCACTACATTATACATGACCTAACATAGTAAGGAACTATGGTTTTAATATATATTTAGGGAACCATGTTACCAAGGTGGGTAAATGGCTATAGGCTTAAGCCCTATCACTAATAGTTAATTTATCTCATTATGCATATTGAGTGGGTGCTAAGTAACACCATGTAGATTAGGATTTCCATATTTTCCATATTTTATATGTAGATGATCTCAAAAACAAAAATTATGAATTAAAATACCTAGCATTACTTACACCATCCATGCATAGGAGGATCCACATGTGCTATCGAGAAAGTCAAAGGGGAGTGACTGAAAAATATTAATTCCGAAAAAGGTACAAAAACATTTCATCAATAAGATATCCCTTAGATAATAGTCATCCATCAGAAATAAATGTATGATCCAAGGTTTGGTTGATGCAATCTTCAACAAATTGGTGGTTCATCAACATCAGCTACTCATAGCCTCTATACGGACACCAAAGATCATAATGATGTAACTATACACATGCATCAATGAATAACTACTTTAATGGCCAAATCAGATATAAATTTATCAAATCCACCATTGCATTCAAGAGGAGTGGATAGTTATGTGTGGTTGGGATGTGAAATCCAAGAGGTGTCAAATATATAAAAGCTATGTTTGAATACTAAGTTGATATTTCATCCTTGTGTTTATTTTTCCAATCTGCCACTATAAAGTGATGAGTTATTTTTCTCACACAAAGCACATAGATCATTTCAATTTCATCACTTCACATATCCATGGATACCACATATCTAATCAAGGCTCTCACTGATGCACAAAAATAATCCATGAGTGTTTACATGATGATCTATAAAACCAAGTACAATGACTAAGAGCCATTTGACTACCTCTAACAAGTCAAATAAAATATTTTATACTCCAATCTTGTTGATGTCACATAACCATTCACCCTTACATCCCCCCATTATTTCAAGAATATAAACATAAAGTTCCTAATAATATTACCTACATTTAATGACCTATGAGAGATCATTCAAGTCTTGTTTGGGAAATACAATAAGGGTACAGTCTATTTGGGTCCAAATGAGACTGTGGTAATGAACACACAAGACATGGCCCAAGCTTTGGGCTGCCTATGTGGGGAGATTATTTTCTCCCATACAAGATGAGAACACCTTTGATTCTATAGAAAGTTTGAGATATGTATGTGTTGACCAGCCAAGGGATCCCCATTAATTAAATTCTAGACAAGATAGTATGCATCCTCTTAGAGTTTATCACGAGATGATTTTGGTATATGACTAAGTCTTCCAAATAAATACCTAAGGGCATCATGGACATCACTCATAAGATGATCCATCGAAATCAACTATTCAATGGGATAGAGCACTTCATCTAGGAGTTACTCACAAACATCAAGAAGTGATAAACTTCTCTTAAGTAGAAATTCCAATATTAGTTCATGATCTTCCTAATTTTCTCCATGCAATGGGAGTCACCAAAGGGAGAAGTGCATCTAGATATATAATATTGGCTAGTGTAGAAGTTTTGGATTCTTAGTTAGACATAGGAATGTGGAGCCCTCACACATGAGGGAAAATTTAAATTTTGGTGGGAGGAATGCCTTGACCTCATTGCAACACATCCCTAAGTTACACATGATGTCATGCACTATCTAGGCCAAAAATCATTTGTTACTTTGATATCGAAGGGTGTATTCATCACCATTCATGAATTCCCATGGTCACCATTCCAAGTACCCCCCATTCTTTGTGATAATGGATATGGCATAAGATAAAGTGACTTGAAAAAAAGTGTTCATAGCTAGGTTTGCAATCCCCTTGAAAACCATCCCACTTGGTGTAGATGTTCATACCACACAATAACTAGAGATAACAACCATCTCACAATAGTAAAATGGAAATCATAAAGTAGACCCTCACTTAATATCCCCTCTCTTGACACACATGGCATGAAACACCATGACTTATATGGATGATCCCAAGGTACCATAGATAGAGAGCTCATGCAACCTCATATAAATAAGCATAGATGAGAAGGAAGTCTACCAGGTCATTATGGTATACATGGTTGGTGACTACTATGAGAAGGAAGAGGAAAAAGAGTTATTCTTTTGGAATGCAATATGAATGGTTCAAATGCAAAAGTAGGTTCCCATAGAGCTATGGGTGGACCTCCCAACCTACCCACCTCCATCATTATTGACATAGTTCAAGAAGTGAAACAACTCTAGTATAAAATGAATTTCTTTCAGCCACAACTTGAACAAACATTCATAGATGATGACATATTTACACTTCTCCTAGACATCATACCTAAATAACTTATTTTTAGGCCCCAAACATGATGGGAAGTAAGGGTCTCCGTACTTTGGAATAGTAACAAAACCTACCCTTGCATATACTTTACCACCACCCAGACACAAACAAGTCACAATCAAGAGGAGGAAGGAATGGGTTTCAAGCTTGGAGTTGTAACTAGTTGATTCACCATCATTTCCACAAGCTCAAAATGTTGAACATATTTCACCATAGTATCCAATAATAGAGGTGCAATAGGACACTAGGGAAAAATCTACTCAGATAGTTGAACACTAATTGAGGAAGGAAGAGAAGAAGATAAAGAAAGAATAAGTGCAACAATAACACACCATACATCAAGTCAAAGAAGTTAAGGCCACAAAAAAGGCCAAGGATGTAGACGTAGACATTCAAAAGGCTAAGGAGTTATCCAAATAGGCACAGGAAGTGGATGACACTACCAAGAATGCACAAGAGGAGAGAGAGAATAAGGAAAAAGAAGAAAAGAGAAAAAAAGGATAATATTTCAAGCATAGTAATAGATAGAGGAAGATAATAGGAAGAAAGAGGATAATGGATCCCTATGACAATACAAAGCATAGGCACTAGCTCAAACACAAGCATAAGTGTAAGCCTAAATTTTCACAAGAACAATCCAAGGCTATGGCTATAGAAATAGAAGAGCATAAGAATAAGGAAGAAGAAGATAAAAAGAAGTAAGAGAAAGAGGAATAAGATAATAAGAATAAGAGGGAGAGGATGAAAAAAATAAGAGGGAATAAGAAGATAGGAAGAAGAAATAAGAGGAGGAGGAAGCTAAATTAAATATGACTAAAGATGTTTCACAACAAATTAAGCTAGTAGCAGAGGCCACAACATAGAAACAAGCACCAACAACCATGTAGTCAAGATCATAGTAACCCAAGTTACTGTTAGGAGGTGTCTAGATTTAGGATGTTCCCATAGTAACTACTAGGCATACCACCTTATTCCTTTCACTTTATAATATGCCATACCCAAATCCTATATCATCCATAAGCACATTGGCCACACTCTTAGTCAACCAAGAGGCTTCACTTGATGTCTCCTACTTGCCTTTCAAAAAATAATTGGAGGGTGCAACAAATTCTCAAGAGTCTATCACACAAAAGTCCACCTCCTTGGAGTAAGAATGGGATCAGTCTAAGGTAGAAAATATAGAGATTAAGGCTCACCTTCATAACTAATCAAAGATGATAGTAGAAACCTACCCATATTTAGCCTCTTGATTAATTAGGGACCAAGTGATGTCCAACTACTATAGGATCAAGATGATAGTCATTGAGCTCAGAAAGGATTGGTCTATAGCATAACAACTTCATGTAGTTAGCACATTAGGCTAGAGTATGAAGATTGAGGACATTTATTTGATTACTCTACTAGAGGAGTATCAAAGTATGTTTGATATTTCATCCCTCAAAGCCCATCAAGTTTCACAAAGTCTTCTAGATTGGAATCAGTAGCTCAATAACTCTCTCACCAACTCGAGTATAAATTTCACCACATTTTTAATGGCCAAGATGACCATGCATGGTTAAACTACATTGGAAAATGAAAATAACCTTGTTCTCCATGAATCATTCAATACTAATGACAACATGTGTGACTGAATCATTGATTGGAAGCATGACTTATGATGTAATTCATTTACAGGTCTTTAGGTAGAACACCATGCAGAAAAGTTAGAATAGTTGAGTGGTGAAATATAAATGAAGGTCAGTAATACAAAGTTAGCCATGAGTACCACTAAAGACTTAGACCTAAAATAAATTATTAGATATCACACGCATATGTGCATCTTGATCCACATGGTCTAAGAATTAATGCTTGATTGGCATACCTACAAAAGTGACCTAGCTCCATTTAATAGTGAGGTGACCAATGTTTTGGTTTGAAATCCACCATCTAAGCTCCAACAAGTCATCATCTTGTGTAAGGTTGAATAGTTAGGGGCCAAGAATCCTACTGGCTAGTCCTCTTTCATAGTAATTCCACCTTCCAATTGAATTATGTGCAAGACATAAATTGATTTTTTATTTTTTTGTAAATAATCTTTGTATTAAGCATGATTGGTAAGACAAATGGGGCTAGACTTGTTGAAAACCCATAAAGGGTAGCCACCTAGTTATGATATCCTATTAAAAACCTAAAAGGGTGGTAGGTTGGTACACTACCTATTTGAAAAATTGAAAGGGTGGCTAAGTAGTGTGTAAGAGTTGAAAACTAGAAACGTTGATTTGAGCGATTACTAAAATTCTTGATATTCTAACCATTTCTTTAGCTTCTGTCCTAAGTGCACCATTAGATGATCCTATGACATTTTCTCTAAATGAGACAACATTTTAAGTTTAGGAAAGTGTTGAGAGAAGAAAATAGATATGTAAAATTATGCAGGATATTCTTTTGATATTCATTCATTATGTATTTAATTGTTGGATATATGTATTTTTTCCTATCCTCAATGACTTGTAAAAGGATAAAAGATTAACAATCTCCTCTTTTGGAACCATAATATGAGAAGAATGTGAATATGTGGAGACTATAAATGATTATATATATATATATATATATATATATATATATATATATATATATATATATATATATATATATATATATATATATATATATATGCTTGTACGAAGAAGATGATAAACATATGTTGAGATCAATATAGACTATTTTGGTTATGGTTACCTATTGTATTTCTTATTTTATTACTTGTGTGTGTAATCATGTTTAATATATGGATTAATCCTAAGTTATTATATTTTCTTTTTAAATGATTAATAAAATATGGGTTAATCCTAATTATAACCAAACGCACTAAAATACCCCTATACTATGTTTATGTCTTCCTTGTTAAATATGAATTCTCTACATTATCCTTTACACTTGAATAAGACTTAGCTATCCTCATCCTTAGCACGTTTTATTATATTAGGAACCTTTTCTAATAAATTTTTGGAGTAATCTATAGAATTGGCCCTATCCATTAGTTTCCTTGGAGGGTCTCCAGCTTGAGACAACTTTAGTACTTCCAAAATTTGTAAAAACTATTTCTCATGCTATGTTAACTTTGGGATCAAGGCTTGTGCACCTAACACCCAATATTTATATTCCAACATTATGATGACCACCCATTTGAGAGTTTTAGTTGCTTCAAGTGATGTCAACATATCCAAATGGAAGTAGGCCTTATTAGTTGTGTATATTACAAGGAAATTTAAATTATTCCCATCTTCCTTTAATAACTTGAATAATTTATATGTTTCAACCAAATTAGGAGATATTGATGTTGTCCAAAATATTAAACAATCTCAGGGATGCAATCTAGACATAATTTTCAATTTCCATATGAATTGTATAATTTGTTTTTATTATCACATTTGATCCATCTTTTATTTTAGCTCTTGTCTAGTGTACTTGGTGCTTACATGAAGTTATATCAAAGCCTCTGCATGAGTCCAAAATTAGGCTACAAAATATTAGTCGTAAAGAGAGTCTCTTGTCCTCATGTTCTTCCTTTTAGACAAAGAGAAAACATCATGTATTTCTTCTAAAATTAGACCCTTACAAAATTCTTCTTGGATTTACTTCTTTTTTAATCTCTAGATAATTCATGTTGATTTATCAAAAATAGAGATTACCATGGGTAGATTTTTAATTACTAAATTTAGAATTTGTGTAGCTTAGGCCTTCAAATACATAACCCACTATGGAATCACCAATTGTGTAGGATCAACTAGCTGAGTGTCTATAATAGTGGTCATTGTTAAAATGTCCCCTAAAAATTCCATTAGTGCTTATATTTGTAAGAGATCTGGTAATGAGGTAAAATTGATATTTTTATAAACCACATTACCAAATTAAGGCATGGGGTGCACAATATATTTATCCTTCTTCTTATTAGTTCTTGTGAATGTAAAAATAGAATTAGAAAAAATGGTAGTAGATGATGGAGTAGGGAGACCTAACTGACTAGTTTGAATTCACCCATGGGTATTGGTAAGCAATGCCTTAGTTTTATTTAATAAAACATTTTTATTTTGGGGGGTAGTAGGGTTAATAACAACTAAATAAAAAATTGAAACAATGGGAACTATGGAAGCAACTAGAAGATACGTAGTAATAGGAGCCAAAGACACAATAGTTATTGAAGAATTAAAATAACTAAGTGAATCCAAATAAATAATAAATAATAAGGCAACAATAGGAAGTTTAAAAATAAAACTAAGTGACTCAATAATAGCCACAATACTAGGAGAATTACATGGTGATTTAGTTTACATTGGTGCTTTCCCTTTGACTTCTTATAGACTAAATACCTTATCCATGTCTAGTTCTTCACCATCCTCCTCAAGCTCAACCTTCACTTATGTTTGTCCCTGGTGTATAGACCCTTATTTTATTAGTGTTTCTATTTTTATAAAGGGAAAATCTTACTGATTAGTGGTAAGTGAAACATCCATGTCTAAATTAGGAGTCTCATTCATAATAAGAAGTCTTGAATCTTCTGAATCAATGTTGATTAGTTCATTTTCTCCCCCCAAAGAGATTGTAATAGTAGATGTCTCTTCCACACCTTGCTCTTACTTAACAGTTATCATCACATGTCATTGTGGTGCTTAGAATGACCCTACTAGGGATGGACATACTTAGTCCATGTTTTGCTTAGAAGGCCTAAAGAACTAATAATCTAATGAATCCCATCCACCTAGAGGTGGAAGTTAAGTTTGTGCCTCCTAAATTTTAAGTGAAAGATCCCTTTGTAGAGATTTTAAGACATCCTATGTTAGTCTAACCATTTATGCCATAAATAGGACCTCATCATTGTTAGTAACATTAAGAAAGATTAAATGATTCTCGTCTGGATCATGTCAGTATGGGATACCTTGGCCTATGATATGCTTATGAATGAGGCCATGGGGATCTCAATTTGGATGTTGCAATGAAATCAATGAGTATATTTATTTAATTCTCCCAACCTCTCCAAAATGTTTCATGTTGGTGTAAAAAATATTTCCTGTCATCAAAGAAGAGCCATGGAATAAGATCTTGTGTTTCTTCTTCATATGTTCATTGATGTTCCAATAGAGCTAATATGCATTCTCTTATTTAGTGAGCTTATTTAGGATGTACTTTGGAAGAAACAAGGATGAAACCTTGGTCCTTGTAACCATGATTATTGTATAATCATGGTAGAACCAATAATTACCCCTTAGCTAAAATGTATTTTGGATGAGTTCATATACTCAAGCCAATGGTTTATCATGTATTTTATTACAAAATTATGGGTAAATTTCCTTAGAAATCATGACTATATTCCTCGTGTATGAGTAAATATGCATAAATTAAAAGTAGTCAATACCCTATTTTTGATGTAGTTTGGGACTATATTCTAGAGTGTTTTATTGTAAATGTATATAAAAGACATAACATCATCTAATAAATAAGACATCATTTATAAGTGGTTTCCCATGGGCCTCTGTTCCTTTTGAAATATCTACTCCACCACTATGATACTAATAATATCCCCAAGTGTGTATGTCAACTGTAAGGTTAGTAACAAATCAAGGAGTGACACCCACTCCATCCAAAAGTAGTGGATGCTTGCACACCCAAATAACCTATTGAGAAAGGCCATGCCAATCAAAACATTATAATTGGAATGGGGGTGGTGAATTTGAGGGTCATCTTTGTTGTCCCCAAAAAATGACTTCTCATTTTTGGGACAACATATGACTATTTTGGTCTTGCATAGCCAAAAATTGTCTCTTCCCTTTTTAAAATTGGTATGGGTCTTAAAATTCTCCATTATTCAAGTTTTTAAAAAAATCTATGGACTCCACAGGTTTTCTACGAACTATGCAGGCAAGTTCATTTCTATGGACTTTACGGGCTCAAAACTACAAACTCTACAAGAAGGAAACACCAATCAACTAGTGGCATCGCCGCAAACGTCAAATTAAATTTTCTCCTAAAGCTTCTCTTAGAATCCTGTGGATGCTACCAAGTGTCATATGTTGAGCCCCATTATGCCTAATTTCTAAAAGCCTCGAAAGTCACCACAAGTCCCTGATGAAGCTAGTCGGAAGCCACCACATGTCAACATCCATGGTTCCTTCTTTCTATTTCACTATATATAGTAAAGACCATGATGAGCCCTAGGTGAATGACTAAAATGAATTAGAATGCTCAAAGTGTCTACATCTACGTGACTACTAAAAATATATAGACTACACCACGTGTCCCATTATGATTCAGCAAAATGTGACAAGTGTCGGCATTCACTTCTCAAGTTTCTTATAAGTTGTAAGGCTTCTTTCGATAAAGCTTCTCTTAGAGTTCTATGGAGAGTGACAAGTAGCAACTATGGAAGGTTTCAATATGTTTTTCTAAGAGTAGTGGACCGTGCCACATGTCCCTTGCAAATCTCGGTGGAAGCTAACAAGTGTCAATGTCTATAGTTTCTTCCTTTTACTTCTTCTTCTTAGTTTCGTAAGGACCACGGTGGACCCCAAGCCAATTACTAAGGCTAAGCAGAGCATGACAAGTGTCACCATCTGCATGAATCCAAAATGAGTCCTGAATGTTTCCATGAAGGTTTCTAAGAGATCCTATAAATTAGACAGATGCTTCCATGTGTCCTCGCCTATTCTGGCAGAAGATTCCATGTGTCACTTGTTCAAAGTATTAGAACATGCCATGTGTCAAAAATGGGGCACTCTCAATATAGAGACACAGAGCCAAGGGGGAACTTCCTTCAAACAATTTGTCTGAAGGAATTTCTTCATAAATTTTGTTTGAAGGAAATAAAGGGACATTAGCACCCCAAAACCTAAAGCCTTAAGGCCACCCAAAAGACCCCAAAGGGCAAGTTCCCTTTAGGAAGGATCAAGACTCAAAGTGCAATAGAAGTTACCAAGTGTCACATGCCAAGAAATCAGTCTCTAACAAGTTTCAAAGAAGTGGAACTCACCACGTGTCTCATCCCAACTCTGTAGAGAGTGACAAGTGTCTGCATCTGTGCTTCCAGTCTCTAACAAGTTTTAAAGCTTATTCCAATTAGCTTATTTCAAAGCTAAAGATGTCACCACGTGCCCTCACCTACATCACAATGGAAAGAATCCATAGCAAGCAAGGACACAAATGAGTTGCTAGGAAGAATGGCAGGCCTGTAAACATCAAATTTAGGGTGACTGGTTGGCCGTTAACCTTCAAAAGATGAAAAACTTGTGAAAATCAAATTTGATGCAATGAAGTGTCTGTTGATCCTTGTAGGCTTAAAGTATGGACCTGATGCATTTAAAGACCCTAATACTAGGGCAAAAGGAAGAAGAAACAAAGAGGGAAATCTCAGCGGGAGTTATTCCCATTAGGTGGAGCAGTTTGCCAGGTAGTTATTTGGGGCCTACAAGCATTGAAAGCATAGCCTCTTTGTCCCCTTTGGAGTAAAGGTGGAGTAGACAATTACATAGATAGTAGGTGATAAAATGAGTGATTCAGGTGAGTAGACACTAGAGATGAATCAACATGCCACAGTTAAGGTAGCTACTCTGCCCCAACATGGCCCTCCCTGACAGAACCAAGAATGCATCCAAGGCATTAATTGCACATCATGGGTCTCTCCATGGGACAAAGTGCCAAGCTTCCCTTAGGCCTCTATATATTGTAATCTTTCATTTGATGTAAGGGAGATCTTTCTATTACCAGAAGCAAAACTCTACCCAAATTGAAAGGCATCACTGAGACTTTGAGCTCAGCTTGTTTATCATATTTCTTTGTTTGAATCAGAAAGAAAGTTACTTTCAAAATTTGTGCTATTATAGCTTGTATCATTCTAGGAGATTGTTCTTAATTCTATTTCCTAAATTTATTATTATTTATGCAATTTAGCAAGTAGAGCTAGTGGAAGTGATAAGGTGTCCTAAAACTAGTTACTTTCAGACTTTGTGTTGACATAATTGTTTTCAGTGTGTGTTTTTAGTTTCTTTCTATGCAAAGAACCTTTGGATGACTTTGTGCCCCCATTGTTATCATGTTTCACTCTTAGGTAGTCAAGGTGGATACTTTGTGATACATCTTAGATTGTTGGTTACTCTGTACTCTGTTACCAGTCACTTGTTACCAGAAAGATTCATGTTGTTTGCAAAAACAAGCACTTCTAAAAGAAGAGAAGTTCCTTCTATCATTTCACCAAGATTTCTACTATCTAGGAAGGGATCTAGCTCTTGGTTGAATGTTACTTCTGAAAGAAGTGAAGCACCTTAACCAATCACCCAAGATTTCTCCTTTGATTTGTGAGCATCATCTCTAAAAGAAGAGACATGGATGGTATATCCTACCCCTGAGTGTTATTTTCTACATATATATAGTATGTAGCCCCTTTATACCTATAGGAAACCTCCCTTTGATGAGAGGAGAGATTTGTCTCCTTTGGATGTGGTAAACCTAAAACTTTGGATGACCAATCTCCTTTGTTGTGGATGATCAGACCTATTTTTCTCATTAGTACGTTGGTGACAAAATATTCACCCAACAATTTTTTGGTGACTCCACTGGGGATGTTACGTGTAATCTGAAGCCTCAAGCCTCAGATTGAAGAAGAGCAGTTCCTATCCTTATCCATTATATATTCTAGCAACTCTCATATGGGTCTTACCCATTATCATTATAGCCTTATCCATTTATCCCATTGTGGAAAAATGAGCTACTCCAGTCCTTTCCCATTGTTAATTTTTCCTCTCAGCTTCACACAATAGTTTTTTGGTGACTCTGCTAGGGAGGGATAAGTAGTTTGAAGCCTCAAGCTTCAAATTGAAGTAATACTAGTCCTTTTCCATTTTTTGATTCACAATCTGGCAACTACATGCTATACTAGAAGCCAGAGAGCTCAAGGTGTTATTGACTCTATCTTTAAGTTGGTACAACAAGGAAATTTTGACTTAGTTTCTCCCCAACCTCAAGTTCAATGATCTAAGAATGTCCCTCCTACCTATACCAAGACACCAACACAAGGTAGAGCTACTTTTCCTACTATTAGCAGAGCCTTACCTATCCAAATTCTACCCAAATTTATTATCCCTACTTTCAATAATCCAGTCATGGCAGTTCGAGGCCCCTGGGGTAACTCTTTTGGCCCGCTGAATTTGACTCCACCCCTACATGAACTTCTACATAGATCAAGAAATAATTTCCCTAAATTATTTGGGGATGGAAAAGTTCACCTTGATGAACACGTTACAACCTTTAGCATAGCCTATGGCATGATAGGCATGTAATTTGAAGATGTGGTAGTTAGGCTTTTCATGGAAATGCTATAAGGTGTTGTTACAAATTGGTTCTACCATCTGTAAGCTAGATCAATAACTGATTGGGACACACTCAAAGCCAAATTTAAAGCCAGATTCAAGCCTACAATGGATACACACACCTTGTTGGCCCAGTTAACATAAATGAAGAAGGAACCTCATGAGCCTATGAGGGATTTCATAGCAAAGTTTGATAAGTTGAGGAACTAAATTCTTGTTATTGCTTAGCCGACCCCTGAAAACCTCAAATGCTTCTTCATCAACTCACAACTACCTGAAGTGAGTTTTTTCTAAGAAGAGCTAGCCACATAGACCTCAACGCTGCTCAAGATTTGGCTATTGAATTTGAAGATGACCTCATCTCGGCAGGAAAGATAAGGAGAGATCCACACAGAGGTAAGTCTTCTTCTTTCTTTGAATACTCCCCTTCAGCCACCACTAATTCGATGGTGTAGAAGCTAGCAAATGAACTGCTAGCCCTCAGGAAATAAATGGCACAAGGGATGTCATCTACTCCTTCATATAGAGATGTACCAAGGAGGACATTCCCTAATCAGTCCTACTAGGGCCATGTTGTTAGGAACCAAGGGAAAACCAATCATCTTCCACCCCCTCAAAGAAATAATCTTTCCATTGAAGTACCTCCAACTAACTCAATGGTTCGATACCTTGAAACTGAATCAGATTTTTCATTCTAGCCTGAGTTGAGTCCTAAAGATGATGCTAATCTCTTTATTGAGGAAGAAGAAGAATTAGTTGGCAACTCCAATATCAGTTTCCTAAATTATTAGGATGAACCTAGAAGTGAAGGCAATGTAGCTAAGGGGTCATATGTTGTATTCACTTAGTCTAAGAATCAATTAGCTCAACAAGCTAATAAAGAGAAGATAGAGGGGAAACCTCAACCAACAGTTTCAATTGCTAAGCATGGGACCACTCTGCCCTTCCAACCAAAGGACTTGGTGACTGCTAGAAAGGTAAGTACCCCAAACATTTTTGCCCCTTCAACTTCAAATTTGTAGTCCAGTTCTCCCCCTCCCAAAACTTAAAAAGATGAACTCCCATCCTTTGTACCTAGTTCATTTCCAACATTTGATATCATTGACCATGCAAAGAAAACCAAGATTCAAATGTCTGAATTTGAATTTCTACAATCATATCCTGAGCAATTAGACAAACTAGTTCAATGTGTTAAAAACCAAAAAATTCTTGTTGAACAAGCAATTCCTAAAGTGACACATGATCCACCCAAGAATGTACCCACCAAGAACAATCTTTTCATTACCCCTTATGCTACTCCTGGTAGGACTGAACCTTTCTATGTCTCATTGCTAATAAATTGACATTAGCTAAATAATTGCATCATTAATTTTGGAGCTTCAAACAATGTCATGCCTACCAAAGTGGTAGAATCTCTTGGTCTTACACTAACTAAGATGCTTGGTAGATGCTTTTCCATGGAAAATAGGAAAGTACCACTATTGGGGAAAATCAAAGACACATAATTTGCATTTACAACCTTTCCAGACAAAAGAATCAAGATGACTATTTTGGTAGTTGACATCTTAGCATCATATGGCATCCTTCTTGGGCAAAATTTCGGCAGGGATGTTGGTGGTGAATTAAGGATGGATTTTTCAAAGGCAAGGATTCCAGTCAAAGGTGTTATGAAGAGGCTACTCCATGAAAAGGAAGTGAAATACGTGGTTACCCAGACCTCGACAAATGAAGCTCAAATTTTGTTTGAATCTTTAGGAATGGGTAACTACTTTCTATCTATGGATGAAGTTCATGAAACATCTGATGAATCTCCTACCAGTGACAACCTAGAAATGCATTCAGCTGAAATAGTAGATGAATTGGTAGAGTGCAATACAAGTGTGGAAGAATCCCTTCCTCTGAATGAAGAGGAATCCAAAGGAAAATTAGTATCAAATGAGGTATGGATTCTTGAATTTGATGGCAGCTACTCCTCCACCAATTTAGGAACTGTGGTTGTGTTAATATCTCCTCAAGGAGATATTTTTCCTTCATCTTATAAGTTGCAGTTCAACAACACTAATAACACAACTGAGTATGAATCTCTGTTGCTTGGATTAAAAGCTACTAGGGAAAACATAATCAAACTCTTTCATGTTAAAGGAGATGCTGAATTGGTGGTTTATCAGGTGAGGAACCTATATCAAACCAAGAATGAAAGATTATGCCACTAACGTAATCTAGTCTGGGACCAAATTGAAAATTTTGATGCTTTCAGCATCTCTGCAGTTCCCATAGAATTCAATGACCGGGTTGATGCATTGGCTATTTCAGCTACTCTCTTAGTCCCCCACCCAAACTTCAAAGGAGATAAGTACACTATTGAGCTGGTATTTAGACCAAGTGTACCTAATAATTCCAGTCATTGGCAAGTGTTTAACAATGACAAGCAAATCATTGCCTTTTTGGAGCAAAAAGATAGCTTTGATCAGTTGCATTTTGAGGGTAGTGAACCTTAAATGTGTGAAATAACTCCTAAATCAAATGTAGACACAGGTGAGGAGTTCCTACAACTCAAAGGGAATAAGATCCCCAAAGGCCTAGTGTCCCTTGAGAAGTTGTTTGATAAGCATGACAGGTTCGTCAAACAGTAACAAAGGGATTCGAGATCCTCTTAGGAGTTTGATCAAGTAAATTTGGGAACCAAGGAAGACCCCAAGATTGTGAACATTGGGAAATGTTGTAATCCTAAGTAGAGGTTGAAGTTCACCACTTTTATCAACCATTACATGGATGTCTTAGCATACTCCTATGATGACCTAAAGTCACTCAGGCCTAATGAATTTTGACATGACATTCCTTTCAAGGCTAATTCAACACCTTACAAGCAAAATTCTAGGTAGTATAATCCAAAAATAGCATGCACCATTTTATCTAAGATATAAAAGATGCTAAATGCTAGGATAATCTTCCTAATCCATCATTCCACATGGATTTCAAATATAGTGCCTATAAGGAAGAAGAATGGTGAAATTTGCCTTTATGTGGATTTCAAAAATTTGAATCAATCATCCTTGAAGGATAACTATCCTCTACCAATCATGGATCAAGTGCTTCAGATAGTGATAGGTTTAGAGGTGTTATCAATGCTAGATGGCTTCTCAAGATATAATTAGGTTGAAGTTGGTGAGGCAGACCAACATAAGATTGATTTCAACACACCATGGGGCACGTTTGGATATAGAAGGATGCCTTTTGGCTTGATAAATGCTGGTGCTACCTTCCACAGAGTAATGGACCTTACCTTCAAGGATGAGATGGGTAAGTTCATCATAATTTATCTTGATGACTTGAGTATCTTTTTTAAGCATCACCCAGGTCATGTGCTCCACTTACAACAAGTGTTATAATGTTGCCACTAGAATGGCATTTCTTTGAACCTCAAGAAGTCAATTTTTGGAGTAACAGAGGGAAAAATTCTCAGACACATTGTGTCTAAAGGAGGCATAAAGATTGAATTGGATAGAGTCAAGTCTATCCAAGAGCTTACCTTGCCCACAAGTAAGACTATTGTTCACTCTTTCTTTGGAAAGGTGAATTTCTTATGGAGGTTCATCCCTGAGTTTACTGAGAAGAACCAAAAACATTGTAAACATGATGAAGGTAAAAGCCACCTTTAGCTAGACTAAAGAAGGCAAGTTAGCATTTGAGGATATCAAGACTGCCATTGCCCATGCCCCAATTATGGTTTGTCTAGACTATAACAAAGAGTTTACCATTTACAATTATGCTTCAGAACACACGCTTTCAATAATTCTAGTTCAATAGAATAAAGAAGGTATGGAATCCCCCATTTCCTTTATGAGTTGTCCTCTCAAAGCTCATGAGCTAAAATATTCAAACATGGAAAAGCATGCTTATTGGTGGTCAAGGCAGTGAAACATTTCTATTTCTATATCCTCAATTCATGAGTTAATGCCCTGGTTCTTAATACCATGGTTAAATCAATATTGACTTAGCAAGAGTTTGGGATGAAATGAGGAAACTGGGTTGAAAAGATCTAGGAGTTTGATCTGGTCATCAAGCCAACAAATCTGGTGCATGGAAAGGGGCTATACCAACTAATTGCTAATAACAAGCTAGGAAGAATAGAGTGTGAAGAACCAGAGGTGGATGACACACCTACAGTCCTCTTTGTCTCCAACATGAATGAGTGATATTCAAGTATTACTCATTTCCTCACTTATGGTGAGTGTCTTACTCACCAATCTTATAAAGAAAGGAGAACCATCAAGCTGAAAGCTATCAATTTTGTCCTTTGGGACAATAGCCTTTATAAGATGAGCCTTGATGGAGTGTTCCTCCGTTGTGTAGACAAGGAGTAGCAAAGCCAACTTTTGAAGTCCTTCCTTAATTTGGCCTATGGAGGACATTTCTCTACCCCTGTGACTGCCCATATGATCCTATGACCTAGGTACTATTGGCCAACTCTCTTTCAAGATGTATACAAGTGGGTCAGGGGATGTGAACTATGCCAATAGTTTGTTGGAAGGCCCAAGTTAGCTGCCCTACCCCTCAAACTAGTGATCATAGAGGAGTCATTCCAGTAATGGGGAATTGATTTTATTAGAGCTGTGAACCCATCTTCAAGTGTTGGACATGATTATGTCCTCACAACAATAGATTACTTCACCAAGTGGGTGGAGGCTATCCCAACCAAACATGCTAATTTAGAAGTAGTATGAAATTTTCTCAAAGAGAACATCATTTCCAGGTTTGGGGTCCCAACCAAGATTGTCACTGACAATGCAGCTTGTTTCACTTCTTAAAAGATTACTCAATTCTATTTCTACTATGGATTACACTCTCCCACTCTTCTGATTACTTTCCACAATGGAATGGACAGGTTGAATCAAGCAATAAAAACTTGGTGGCTATCATCAAGAAGCTAGTGGATGACAGCCAAAAGATAAGGCATAAAGCATTGGTTGATGTTCTATGGGTAGACAAAATTACACCTAAGAGAGAAATATATCTCCTTTCCAACTTCTTTATGGTGTCCATGCTGAGATACAATCACCTTGGAATTGCTAGCTTTGAAATCGGCTAAGGCAATTGAAGATAAAATGTATGAAAGCACCCTTGATAAGAGGATCATGTGTCTGACTGAGGTAAAAGAGCAGAGAACTATAGTGGTGGACTGAATTGCCACCCATCAAGGTTTGGTGAAGAAGCTCTTTGACCAAAAAGCAAAGAACCATGATTTCTAGATTTGAGATCAAGTCCTGTTGTGGGACAAGAGAAGAGAACCAAAGGGGATGCATGGAAAGTTTGATTCCCTATGGAGGGGCCCTTTTACTATTCATCAACTCAATAGTGAAAATAGTTTCCTATTGAAGTATCAAGATGGCACTCTCTTTTCTCTGCCTCACTATGGGTAGCATCTGAAGCACTTCAACTCTTGAGGTATCAAATGAGTTTCCCTATACATATGTATATTTGTATAGTCTTTTTTTTCTATTTTGTTCTTTTCATTTTCTTTTTTTGGAGCCTTTCTTTTTGGATAGCACGACTCCATAGCCCAATGGCATACTTCAAGGCACTGGATATTCTAGTTTCTACTCCCCTCATCTATATTTCAAGTTTCCAACTGAAGGTATTTCCCCAACTGGAGCCAACTATTGTCCCTGAAAAATGACTTCTCATTTTTGGGATAATATATGACTATTTTGGTCCTGCACAGCCAAAAATTGTCTCTTCCCTTTTTAAAATTGGTATGCGTCTTCAAATTCTCAATTATTTGAGATTTTTAGAAAATATACGAACTCTAAAAGTTTTCTACAAACTCTTCAGGTAGGTTCATTTCTATGAACTTCACGGGCTTAAAACTACAAACTCTGCAAGAAGGAAATGCCAATCAACTAGTGATGTCCCCACAGACGTCAAATTAAAGTTTCTCCTAAAGTTTCTCTTAGAATCCAAAAAATCTTGTTAAGTTTCATCTACCAATCCCCATTATGCCTAATTTTTAAAAGCCTTAGAAGTCACCTCGGGTCCTTCATGAAGCTAGTCAGAAGTCGCCACATGTCAACATCTGTGGTTCCTTCTTTCCATTTCACTATATTGAGTAAAGAGCATGATGGGCCTTGGGTGAATGACTAAAATTAAGTAGAATGATCTAAGTGTCTACATTCATGTGACTATTAAAAATATGCAGACCATGCCATGTGTCCCATTATGACTCAGTAGAATGTGACAAGTGTCAGCGTTCACTAGTTAGAAGCCACCATGTGTCAACATCTGTGGTTCCTTCTTTCTATTTCACTATATTTAGTAAAGACCATGATGGGCCCTAGTTGAATGACTAAAATGAATTAGAATGCTCCAAGTGTCTACATCCACGTGACTGCTAAAAATATGTAGACTATGCCACATGTCCCATTGTGACTCAGCAAAATGCAACAAGTGTCAGCATTCATTTCTCAAGTTTCTTATAAGTTGCAAGGCTTCTTTCGATAAATCTTCTCTTAGATTTCTACAGAGGGTGACGAGTGGAAATTTTATAAGGTTTCAATATGTTTTTCAAAGAGTAGCAAACCATGCCATGTGTCCCTTGCAAAGTTCATTGGAAGCTAACAAGTGTCAATGTCCGTAGTTTCTTCCTTCTACTTCTTCTTGGTTTCATAACGACCACGACAAACCCCAGGTGAGTTACAAAGGTTAAGCAGAGTGTGACAAGTGTCACCATCTACATGAATCTAAATTGAGTCCCAAATGTTTCTGTGAAGGTTTCTAAGAGCTCCTATAAATTAGGTAGATGCTTCCATGTGTCCTCACTTGTTCCAACGGAAGATGCCATGTGTCACTTGTTCAAAGTGGTGGAACATGATACATGTCAAAAATAGAGCACTCTCAATACAAAGACATAGAGCCAAGGGGGACTTCTTTTAGACAATTTGTTTGAAGGAATTTCTTTGAACATTTTGTTCAAAGGAAATAAAGGGACATTAGTACCCCAAAAGAACTAAAGCCTAAAGGCCACCTGGAAGACCCAAAGGGAAAGTTCCCTTCAGGAAGGATCTAGCCCCAAAGTGTAGTAGAAGCTACCAAGTGTCACATGCTGAGACGGTAGTCTCTAACAAGTTTCAAAGTAGTATAACTCACCATGTGTCTCATCCCAACTCAATGGAGCATGACAAGTGTATGCATCCGCACTTCTAGTCTCTAACAAGTTTCAAAGCTTATTCCAATCAGCTTATTTTAAAGCTATGAACATCACCACATGCCCTCACTTGTGTCATAGTAGAAAGTAGCCATGTCAAGCAAAAAGGACACAAAGGAGTTGTTAGGAAGAATGACAGGCTTGTAAATGTCAAATTTAGGGTGACTGGCTGGTCATTAACCTTTAAAAGATGAAAGACCTACAGGCATCAAATTTGATGCAATGAAGTGTCTATTGATATTTTTAGGCTTGAATCATGGACCCGATGCATTCAAAGACACTAGTACTAGGGCCAAAGGAAGAATAAACAAAGAGGGAAATCTCAGTGGGAGTTATTCCCAGTAGGTGGAGCAGTTTGCCACGTAGGTATTTGGGGCTTGAAAGCATTGAAAGTGTAGCCTCTTTATCCCCTTTGGAGTAAAGGTAGAGTATATATTTACATGGATAATAGGTGATGAAATGAGTGATTCAGGATTGGGATTAGACACTGGAGATGAATCAACATGCCATAGTTAAGGCAGCCACCCTGCCCCAACATGGCCCTCCCTAACAAAACCAAGAATGTGTCTAAGGCATTAATTGCATAGCATGAGTCACTCCATGGGAAAAAGTGCCAAGCTTCCCTTAGGCCTCTATATATTGTAACCTATCATTTGATGTAAGGGAGATCTTCCCATTACCAGAAGCAAAACTCTACCCAAATTGAAAAGCATCACTGAGACTTTGAGCTTAGATTGTTTATCATATTTCTTTGTTTGAATCAAAAAGCAAGTTAATTTAAGACTTTGTGCTGTTATAGCTTGTATCATTCTAGGAGATTGTTCTTATGTCTATTTCTTAAATGTATTCTTATTTATATAATTTAATAAGTAGAGCTAGTGGAAGTGATAAGGAAGGTGTCTTAAAACTAGTTACTTTTAGACTTTGTGCTGACATAATTGTTTTTAGTGTGTGTTTTTAGTTTCTTTCTATGCAAAGGACCTTGGGATGACTTTTTTCCCCCATTATTCTTCATGTTTCACTCTTGGGCAATCAAGGTGGAGACTTTGTGCTACATCTTAGATTACTGGTTACTCTGTACTCTGTTACCAGTCACTTGTTACTAGAAAGATTCTTATTGTTTGCAATAATAAGCACTTATAAAAGAAGAGAAGCTCCCTCTATCATTTCACTAGGATTTCTACTATCCAGGAAGGGATCTGGCTCTTGGTTGAATGTTACTTCTAAAATAAGAGAAGTACCTTCACCAATCACCTAGGATTTCTCCTTTGATCTATGAACATCATCTATGAAAGAAGAGAGATGGATCATATATCCTAACCATGAGTGTTATTTTCTGAATATATATAGTATATATCCCCTTTATACCTATAGGGAACCTCCCCTTGATGAGAGGAGAGATTTGTCTCCTTTGGATGTGGTAAACCTGCAACTTTGGGTGACCAATCTCCTTTGTTGTGGATGATCAGACCTATTTTTCTCATCAATATGTTGGTGACAAAATATTCACCCAACAATCTTATTCCTAAATATTATCCACTTTCATAGTATGTTTTCTATTGTATTGGTTGTCTTCCAAATTATCAACTTGAGGCCTTAATATGTGGCATCCACAATTAAATGTCATAGGTATCTTTGTAATGAGTCCCTAGAAATGAAATTCAAAATTATATTATGATCAAGGTGGTGAAGGAAATTATCAGAGACCTTATCTATGAATAATAGGTCCCTAAGTAGATAAATACATGACATTACTTCTAGCTTGGCAAATGCAAAATATAGTTGTCATTTTAATGAATGAAAATCAACCACTAGCTACTTCTTAGTTGTCAATTTCTCTTTAATTAAATGATAATCCACATTCTTAATTACATCCCAAAATGTTGTTTAATTGGTGAATTTTCCATCAAACATAGTGGCATCAAAGATTGTGTCTATATACTCTATGAAATATTTAATCAAGAACACGGATGGTGGATAAATTCCCTTAAATACCTTGGAAGATGAAGCCATGCTACTGTATAGTGTATTTACATAATTATGGTGGCAATTCAATTGGTTGGTTGTTCATTATAAATATCTCATAATTATATGAAGGTAGCTAAGGATTTGATTTTTCTTGAAAGTTAAGTTAGCTCAAATTTTTGGTAGTTAATAAGCATGACGTATTTTCATAGTTTGATCACATAGTTCAAAGATAGGGATTTAATTCTAGTTCATGTGCCATTAATGTCTAACCACTCCATAATTAAATTGATTTATTTAGTTTAAACTAGGTAACTTAGTTTGGAAATTATTCCACATATACCTTGTATACATTTATAATAATTCATGTTGTCACCCTTAGACATGTGTTACTATATCGCTAGTTTTTTGAAAGACCAATTATGCCACATGGCATTCTCTTGAAAGTCAGGTGTTGAAAATTTTATTAAAAATTGATTATCCAAAACACACAATACCTAATATTTTTGAAACACAAATAAAAAATTCACAAAGACCTAAAACTTATGAAGACATGGAAACCAATTTGAGTGACACAAACAAAAGTCCTATTGGGTCCCCAAATTTGGCTAAGTAATTTTTTGGAATAACCAATGTAGAGAGGCATGATGTAATAGAATGTGGCATAGAAGAACATGGCATGAGAGGTCATGGTGTGGAAGGATCGAGTCCTATGGAATAAATATACATGTTAAATGGAGAGCTTAAGAATGAAGTACTCAGAATTTAGTGAAAGACATGAAGAGCAAGTGGAAAGTAGAGATGGTTATGGAGCAGTTCATGGGGATGGAAGAGAATATTAAGTTAATCACAAATTTATCACTAGCCTATGGTAATATAGGTCTTAGGTGATGAGGATCCATCATCAAAATAGAATATATGGGTAAAAAGGCTCAAATCCATAGGAACTTAATGTAAATGGCTACCATGACTCAAATGTATTGATGATCTTTGGTGAGTCATCTTGATTATAATTACTTATATTACTCCTTGGTCAAGGAAAACTAAAGTACAAATACCGCTATGATGTACTTTTTAATGTTTTTGTTATGTTAGATTTTATTAATGAGTTGATTAACATTGTAATGTTGAATCACTATATTATTTGATATAACTTATGATTATGATGAAAGAAGCATGTGTTGACATAATATTGTTATTCAGTTATCTATGGAGTTAATGTTATTTGCTATCTTTTATTTCATATTTTTATTTTGATCATTTAGTAATGAAAAAATGAGTTAAGTTAGATATAGACTAAATAATGAGTTTAGTACTAGGTACATGTTCAATCACCCTTATCTAAGAATTTGGACAAACACAAACTCATGTGAGAAAATCAATGGGAACTAGTCCCATACTACATGTTTTGGGTGAGCACACAAGAACTTATTATTTCATGAAATACCAACATATTATCATGTTGGACTCTTATTCACTTAGGTGTGTACCTATGGAAAGTCATACCTATTTAAAGGAAAATAATTACAACATTTTGGTTCCATTACTGAAACTCATATTGCTTACTTGAACAATGGTGGAAGATGCTTGAATGATTGTCTCTAAAGAATATTAAATAATAGGTTACTAGAGTAGAAGAGAAATTTACATTACCATTTCTTTAACCAATAATATGTGCTTGTGCATGGGTAGAACAACATTTGTAAAACTCACTTTATGAGACATTCTTTGTAGAAGTGACTAGTCACCTTCATGCTTAGATTTTAGCATATACACTAGATCATTTAAAGAACTATGGATGGAAGAAAACTTATTCACTAAAGTGTCAATTAGCTTTAACATGGTTGGAAACACTTTGGAAACATGTAGATGATGTTTAGTGGTGTGGAACTTTGAATAGTTACATTTTTAAATACATAGCCTCAATATTCCTACCTAGAGGAATCTCAGTTTCATTTCCTCTAAAAATTTTATGGTAGATATCTCAAAAAAAATTATAGTAGATTAAGAATATCTTATTATATTTTAGACTTGAAATCTTCTCCATAGATGGTTAAACTCTCTCTTGCATGAGAAATGTAATTGGTAGGGAAATGGAGTGGCGCCTTTTGATGTAAAATTATTGGTTTAGTATGGTAGCCATTTAGTGAAAATTGTGGAAGAATAAATATGATAAATCTCAATGAAGGGTTATGCATGGAAATGATCCAGGGAGGGGACATGAGGAAATAGGAAGTGTTGTAAGGGTCTAAAAGGAAGCAGAAGATCATAATGAGGACTCCCTAACCATAGGACTATAATTGATGCATGCATAAATATGCACAATAAAATGAAGTTAGGTAGTGGTGACTGAAGAAACTAATTTGGATAGACATCATGTGATTATGATCTTAAGTTAGATTTCATCTTTTTACATAACTGGGATACAAATAATGGAGAATCAAAAATTGAACCTATTAGAGATAATTTTTTAGACCAAGGTTTAGATAGTAGTTTTTTGGCCATTTATTTTCCATTATAACACATTTATATGGCCCATTTTGGAATGCCTAGTATACCAAGCATAACTAGTGGATAGAGTACCATCCTTTTTATAATTAATTATCCCACCTTAATTCCCAACATATTATATGCTTATATTATTGTAATAGGTGTAGAAGGTGGTACAAGTGGTGTTTTAGTTGGAGGACCTAGAGGAGGCATATGAGATAGTGGTGGAGCTCCCCATAAGGTCTATGAGGGATAGTAAGTGCATTGTAACAAACCCCATTTCAAGCTTCTCAACTACCCACTACATATTATGAGATGACAGTCCACTTTTCTAAGTATCATAGCATGGAAAATTAAATAAAACGTGTTCATAAATTTGAACTTATTTGGTGAGTATGCGACATTACCTCTTTTGAATAAAAGGAAATAAATTTTGATACCATTATTCTAGACCACACTCAAAATTGGTATCATAAGTTTAACCCACAATAGGCTATGGTGAATTATGACCAATGAAAGGTATAATTTCTATAAGAATTTGATATTATAGATTTTGAACATTAGAGCATAGCTACCCTAAAGGACATAAAGTAAGAACTAACTAAGAGTGTTTGTGAGTATGATGCACATTTTAAGATGCTTCTCTCTAATATTTATTTTGAGATAAACACCACTCAACATACCTAATAATTCAAAGGAGTATTATTTCTTCCATTTTAATTCACCTTATGATATAAGACTTTCATTAACATGTGCGAGGCATTAGAATTTATCCTTAATAATGAAGCCATTAGAATTATCAACATAGGTATTAATCCCTTCATGGATTATCAAATCACTGCTATGGCATCTTAACTATAAAATCTCATTTCACATAATTCTCATGACACTCATATTAGTTTGTGGTGTGTGGACTATGAATCTGAAGGCCACAATTGGAATAACTACCCTAAAAATATTATTTGAGCTATGATGAATCAATATTGTGAGATTTTATATGAAGATAATGATGTAAGGGATTTACCTTTACTTTAATGTGACACAAAATTAAAGGTATCAACATATTTTAAGATATGTGATGTATACACTCTTGATACTAGTGATTGTTGTCTTACTAGTGAAATTCATGAAGATGTGGATGTGGTAAGCATCAAACATATGTTACCAATAACCAAGATAATGGATGAGGATATCATGGTCATGGTCATGGTTGAGGACATGGATGTGGATGTTTTCCACCAAGAACATATTATAAGTGTGGTTCCCTAGAGCACTATCAACATGATTACATAATATATCCTTCATATGCTTTTTGTAAAAATGAAAACCATTTAGAGGAGTAACCAAACCTATATACTAATATTATAAAGGAGATAAATGAAAAGGGTGTAATAATGATACCTATTGAAAAACCTAAATAGAGACTATGCCCTGCTATGCTGACTAGTCTTAAAGTTAGCATTACTACATGGAGTGGGGTTTAAACCCAGTATGTGTCCAACCCACCTATTGAAAAGGTTCAATGAGAAGAGCTTAATGTTAGTCATTATTCATATCCTCATTAGTGTAAGGAAGTGCTACAAAACATCATGAATTTATTGATATAACTTTAAGGAGATATAGAGTTCCTCAAGGATCGATCTGTTTCTATATGAGATGACATGCAGAAAGATATGGACATTCACAATCCATCACATGATGAGTTCCATGAGTTATGAAAGTGACTTCTTGACAAGGATATTTTACCCCTATTATGAAATTAGCTAAGGCATCATATGCCTAGGCCTACCTAGGATCATATATTAAACCATGTATGGTAGTAAGAGACTCATATCCAACCTAATTTAAAGGGGGATAAAGATATATTGGTTAAGAATACTATTTATGGATGGGTTATTTAGTATATCTTAATTGATACCAGTGCCAAAGTAAATGTCCTCACCAAGGATGCATAGAGGGAGATGACAAGCCCTACTTTAAATCCTTCTCCTCATTTTTTATTTATTGCTAATAAGACTCATTTTATGCCTATTATAGTACTCAAAGATTCCATCATGGATATCCTAGGTGTCACATTCAAAGTCAAATTGGAATTCATTGACTTGGCCAAAGATGATGACTTTCTAAATATATTGGATTACCCTTAGTGTTATATAAATAATGCTGACATAAGCTTCAAGAAGTGTTATATTAGCTTTGAGAATTATGAGTGGTGCATTGTAATCCCTTTAGACCATACTCAAGGATGTCCATATCATGAGCCAATAAACACTGATAAGGACATTAACCACATCTACAATGTGATAGTTTAGGGTACCAAATTCTTAGATTTAACACTAGATGGATATTACATTAGGTAGATGCACAATCTATATTTGGTGCAACTAGTAATTCTTGCAACTATTGTGTTAATGGTGTGTATTACCTTAATAGAAGGAATTTTTGTGTTATAGCAAAAATTTGAGAAGATGCCCCTCATAAGTATCATAAACATCATAATTTTTTTATTCTTCATGGAAAATTTATGGTTGTGCCACTTGTGAGGATAGATGAAGCTCTGAGATTTCATGGTCAGATGGAATTCCATGAGTTTTTGTAGTGGTTATAATCCTTCTATGACTCTAGCATTGATTGGGTACATTTAATTGTTAATATCCTTGATGGCACAATTACTCAGTGGTGGAGAATTCAACATTACAACTTACTTGGGACCAAGTTCATTCTTTTTTTCACCATTGCTTTCACCATGATAACCACATTCATGGAACCATAATTTATAGTGGCATCACTAATCCTTAACCTCATCTTAAAGCCTATGAGACTATGTGGAATGTGGATGAAACACTTTTACCTAAATACCTATGGGTTCATGCATTCTATGGTACTCTATGCACTTGGGCTAGAGTGTGGTATTTACATAAAGAATGGCATATGGAGATAAATTTTTGGCATTTAATTAAGATTAATATGATTTCAACATGGTCTTATTCATCTCCACTGATGGATTTATGCCTCACATTACAATTCATGCATCAGGATATGTCAGTGTCCTAGCCATAGCTCTAGTTGAATATTGCATCAAATGCATACATGGAAAACAAGAGGAGAGCTTGAATATTTTATAATAACCTAATATTTAAGCATTATGTCCACTACCTAAACTTGAACTAGACCACACATTGAAAGAATAAATATGAAAAGGTAAATAAAAAGGTCATGTACCAAGTTGATAAAGGTGTAAATTATGATATGCCTGACCCATCTACTATTAATTTATATTTACATATAGAGTATGGTGCGTGTAATTTCCACAACACCATGAAAGATGAATAACACCAATACTTAAATCTGTGTCAAACTATCTAAAAATATATTGGCACTGAGAAATCACCTAAGATGATTATTATCGAAAACTATTAGTTTGATATAAAGATATATAAGATGTTTGAACTATTAAAAGAGTATCAATATGTCTTCCTATGGAATTATATGAAAATTAAAATATTGAGTTCTTCCTTAGTCAATATGCACATAAAGTTCATATAGGGTGCTCAATCTATCAGGAAGAGGCCTTATATTATGAATCCCAACTTGCACACTCGAGTCAAGGAAGAAATTGATAGCATGCTATGCACAAAAATAATTAATCCTATAGATGAGTGTGAATGGGTGAGCCCCATAGTCAATAATATCTATAAAGATAAACATATTTGGGTTTGTGTGGATTATCAATTACTCAATGCTACTTCCATAACCAACCCCTTTCAAACACCCTTCACTAAGGAGATTCTAGAGAGAGTTGTTGGATGTGAAATCTATACTTTTACTAATGGATTTTTTGGACATCATCAAGTCCAAATAGTGGAAGAAGATAAATTGAATACCACATCTGTAATTAAGTAGGCATCAATTTATTATATCATGATGGTGTTTGGGTTTAAAAATGCTCCTACTATGTTTTCACTAATTATAGTCAAGGCCTTCAAGGATTTTATTCATAAATTTATTCAAGTCTACATTGATGATTGTATTTTTTATGGATTAGTATAGGACCACTATTCAAATCTCTGACTTATGCTTGAGCACTATTATAACCTTAAAATTTTATTGAATCTAAATATATGTGTGTTTGCTACCACCTTTGGAATTTTACTTGGTCATGTTATTTACCATGATGGACTCTTGGTAGATCCATATAAGATTTTTGTTATTATTTTCTAGTGCCAATCACCTAATGTGAGGTACGTGCCTTCCTAAGAAACATGGGGTATTATAGGAAGTTCATTTGAGGGTATGCTAATATTGTTGCACCACTGGAGGAATTTTTTTAAATATAAAGTTTAGTTTTTCTAGACTAATGCTCACCAAAAGGCATTCATTACACTGAAGTATAAGATCATTACTACCCTTATTCTCTAATTTACATAATGGATGAAGCTTTTCCACATGCATATCAATGATTTAGGCATGGCATTAGGTGTTATCCTTTCTCAAATTAGTGAGGGAAACCTTGACCACCTTATAAATTTTATTAAAAGAAGCATACTCCAGTTGACTAGAACTAACAACTATAGAAAACAAAGTTTAATCCATGGTTTACACCCTTCAAAATTTTCTTTAGTATTTGATGGCCATTCCATAATTTTATTTACAAACTAGGAAGCATTGAAGTACCTATAAATAAGTTATTATTTCACAGGTGTATATGCCAATGGATTGTGCTTTTATAGGATTTCAAGTTTTTGATGATGGTAAAACCTGACAATGCCAATTATGACCCTGATCATTTATCATGAATTAAATCTAGTGAATAAGTGTGTTTCATTGAATATGAATTGCCTAACATGCATATTTTCCAAGTCACATGCATGATTAAAGATTTAGAGGATATCATAGTATTTATAAATATAGGTTCAACACTAGCCCACTTTAGTACTCAATAAGAGAATCATTTTGTTATTCATGCAGTTCCCTTCTAGCTTATAGGGGGTGATCTTTATAAGATTGGTTAGGATGAAGTGTTATGTCACTTATCATGCATAATGAGCACTCTAAGTTTATTTTGTAAGTTCATGAGGGTGTCATTGAAGGACAATATGTTGATGATGTTATAATATAGAAGGTCCTTTTAGTTGATTTATGGTGGCCTACCTTGTTTAAGGATTTTAAATCTTACATGCTCTAGTTTGATATCTACCAATACATGGGCAAGACAAAAATAAAGGATGTTATGCCCCTTCATCCTATCTTAGCACATGAACCATTTGAAAAATGGTTTATTTATTTTTTTAGCCCCATAAATCTATTAGAGAGACATCCCAACACATGTTATGTTATCATTACTACTAATTACCTTACACATTTGGATGAAGACACACCTAATAGGGATTATACCACTACCACTACTACAAGTTTTATATATGATAATATCATTACATGATGTGGATGTCCATTAATTCTGACTAGTGATTGAGGAACCCATTTCCTTAATGAGACCATCCACATCCTCTTAGTTGAATTCATGATCACAAACCACAAGACTACACCTTATCATCCTCATGCCAATGGTAAAACTGAGGTGTTTAATAAGATCTTGGGTTGATTATGATTTACAATATCAAATGCATTGATTGGGATGATCATGTTTCAATGGTATTATGGGTGTATTAGACCACTTATAAATGATTGAATAAGAGAACACCATTTAATATTATGTTTGTTACTGAAGTCATTCTCCCTATTGAATTCCTTGTCTCTTTTCTTTAGATTACATGCATTGGTCAATTTGATGATGAAGAGTCTTTGAAAGCATGTTTAGACATTTTATTTTAGCTAGATGATACCTAGTTTATCATGCATTAGTGTCAAGGGATAGAGAATCATAAATAAAAGGCCTGACATGATCACCATTTGAAGAATAAGACTTTTTCTCTAAGAATACAGGTTTTAGTATACAACTCCAAGTTTTCATGCCACTTAGGATATATTTGCATCCATTGGGAGGGGCCATTCAGTATTCATATTATTTTTCCCTCTAACATGTGCAAATTGAAGTGATTAGATGGACAATTCCTTTTTTTCTATTTCAATGGTAGTTAGTTGTGGCCCTACTATTCTATTCTTCCCTATATTAAGTAATGATGTGTCTTCCACTAGGTTAGTATCTGATTTTGGATGTTTTCAATAAATAATGGTATTGATTACATGCCCTTGATTAGTTTAGGTTCAACACTTTGTTATTTGTATTTATATTTCTTTATAATATAGTGGAGGACCACAAACAAATTTTAGTGTGGGGTAAAAAGGGTATAAGAAGTAAAAACTATAGAGTAACAAGGAAATGGTCAATTGTAATATGTGTGGGAGTAAGGGCTCATAAGTGGAAGTGTAAGGATAAATAGGTATGCAAGATGTGGCATGTAACCACTAAGCTAAGTTAAGGTAAAGAAGTGAGGTTCCCATCTTTGGAATGGAAATTTTTGAAATTATTTATAGCTTCATGCACTTTGGGAAAATTATGGGATGGGATAAATGTATTTATACAAGGAAAGTAGTGGTAATGGCAAGTTTTCCAAGTATGAATTATGGAAATATTGTTAGATAATTAGTTAGGTGAAGTGATGGATGAGGTAATGAGGTAGTAAATGTGAGGTACCCCCTCAAGGCTATATAAGGTTAAATGCATGTCATTTCACATTTTAATATTGTCACATTAGTGAATTCATAGAGCCAAAGGAGCATTTTTGATCTACTAGAAGAATGATGTTGATTTTCTATATGAGTGTAAATTAACTTTTTAAGACTATTTTAAGCATTATGGAAGTGAAGAAATTATGAAAAATAGGTAGTGTTAAAATGGTTATTATAGAAGTGCAAGTTTATATAAATGTAGGTTATAGAGGTCAACATCTACCATTAGAGGGAATTGAAGTAGGAGAGATGAGTGGGTTAGAAAATCAATCACATATTATTTTGGGAGGTTTAAATGGTCATGCCTCAACCTTTGATCTCCTTGAAGGGTGATGAAACTAAATACAGAGGCCCAACATAGTGAGGTCTTACCTATAATACCATAGGAAGAGGAATTGAGAGTGTATGTGTTCAATTAGTTTTGATTAGAGAAGAGGAACTTAAAGAGTCTGGCACACATGTAGATGAATTTCCATAACAATATGAGGAAAAGGAAAACATAGAATCATAGATGGCATGTTACATTAATAATAAGGATACCATACCACTTCCACTTCCATTATTGATAAAAGAAATGTGATACTTAGAAGCAGTGTTGCATGTAAAGAATTGGGTATAAAATGTGACCACTTTTAATATCTTTGACTATAACCATCACTAGATTGGAAATTAAATATAACTATAATACAAATATTAGGTAGAGCATTAGAACACAAGGAATGAGCTTGTATATGATTTAAGTATTTTTAATAATATTAATTATATATGATTATTTAAACTAATTAATCTTCCTTATTTTTGGAATTTCATATAAGCAGTCAAGTTTTTGATTTCTTGAGTACATGAATAATATTTCTAATTTGTTGGGCACTAGATGTGGATGACACCTAAGAGGATAAGCAAAGTCACAATGTTGTAATGCTCAAGTGTTGACCTTGATTATGACTTGGAGGACTAAGAGGGTATTGAAAAGATAGAAATGGTGCTTGAGTATCAAAAATAATGCCATGTAATACATATTACAATCCTCTAAGATCCCATGCTTAAATTGATAGCACACATGATCTTGACCAAGTTTTGAGGAATCAATATATGAAAAGAGGTGGATATGTTAAATATTTATGTCACCTATTAAGTTACCCTAGAAGTGGAGTATAATTGGGCATAGTGATTTACTAATAATATTATAATAGATATAGAGAAATCCCACCACCTACAAAACCAAAATTTTTTATGGGGCACTTTCCTTGTGTTACTATTTTTTATGATATTGGTATACACCAATAGAGAATTAAAATAGGTGTATCCTCCAAAGAAAAAATCCCTTGTAGATAAATTTAAAGTGTTAATTTTCACTAGCATGATAATTCCCTCCCATAAGGTTAAAATAGAGGGATAATATGACAAGATGAAGAAAGCCATTCAAAATGAGTGGTACAGTCCAAAGTACATACCTAGATATCTTGAGGACCAAGCTGATTTCATGGTGAAGCAACATTATTCCTTAGTTTGGATCTAGATGCTTCACTTAGAAGAATTATCTATATGGCTTAAATTACCATATGATTTTACCACTTGGTGCTTCATGAATGTCATTAATAGAATCTATGGCACATGCCTAGTTAATATTGTTATTGAGGAAATTTATATAGAGACACACTCTCTACCAATTATACATTTACCCCAAGAATGTGTAAAAATAAAGGCTAGAGATAGATAAAATTGACATTAAGTTCTAGCATATTTTGGGTGGAAATTCAATTCATTCTCTATTTCACATGTTAAAACCAAGAAAGAAATCATTAGGGAGCATGGATCATGAGAAGGAGACAATCCCACCTATGCTAGCTAGAGAATAATAAGCATTAACATCAATGGCATGATGGTAGTAACAATTCCAATCCAAAACATGCAAAGTGGCTAAGGACTACCCCATCACCAACCAAGGAAACTATACTAGTATGTCAACCCAAAGGCCCAGAGCATAAACACCTAAGGATGGTAACTAAAAAGAAAATATATAAATTATAGAGGAAACACTAGAAGAATAAAATATTTAATCAATATAAGATCATGTTACCTTAGACCCAGAGAAGACACCTTCATTAGCACAACATGAAAAAACCACCCTTGAGGAGGCACAAGTGGATACTTAGAGATATCAATAGTGAAGAGAGGGATGGTTAAAATATAGCTATGAGAATGAGTGGATTTGATATTTAATCCATCCACCATAGAAAATATATATATTTCAAGATACTAAAGTAAGATCCCTCTAAGAGGAAAGAGTCAGTAGATGACTACGCCCAAAGGGGTCAGTGAAAACTAATTAAACCATGACCCTATGTGCCCATTACTAGAGGGGACACCTAGAGAAGAACTTATTTATGTTCTCACATTTTTCACCATAGGATGCATCCAAGTAGACTCAATGGGAATTTTCATTTACCCATGATATTTATAATGAATAACATAATTTATAGTTGCCATCAGATACCCTGATATTAAAACCAAAAGTGGTAGAACTTTTAGATACCTTTTAGGTGGAACCCTAGATGTTTACTATGGAAAAGGATAACATGACACGTTTGAAATTATCATATGAGGTAACCAAGAAAAAATATTTATTTAAGTTTGATGTTTAATGACTCCAAAATAAGCACATAAAAATGCTTACTCTATACCATAATCAGTGCATAATGAGAATGAAACTTGAGTTAGAGTTGGCTGAGGTCAAGTGCCAATTAGAAATAGAAACAATGGATAAGTTTTAAACTTTTAACATATGCAAGACAATTTTTAGCCAAGAACCAACTATTAAAAATGGGGTGTCCTTTACTGGTGAGGTAGTTGATAAATTAGAGATCCTAGTAGCACTTTTGTTGAAGAGATGTAAGTACCATCCTAGCCCCCAAAATAATTAGACTTGGGAAAAGGAACAACTCAATAAAGTTATAGAGGTATGTAAAACCTTCTTGAATAGAGTTGGAGATACAATTACCATCTGGTATGGGGTTTTTGAAAAGTTGGCATGGCTTAAAAAAAATTTAAGTAAGACTTTAGGTAGAGGAACTTTAGCGATAACATTTAGCAAATAACACCTTATTAATTAAACACCACATAGAGTGTACCAAAGAGTTAAAGGATGTAGAGGATATGGAAAATAAAATAAGCCCTCACTACTAGGAAATAAATGCAAATTTTATAGCACTCTAAGGATAAGTTGTAACCAAGGTCACCTCACTTGAAAATGTTAATAAGGATGCTTCCACATCCATTGAGTATTTGGTCATTAAAGAAGACAATTATCTTGAATAGTTCAAGGAGACAAGAAATATCAAGGCATAAGTAGAGGAAATCACATCCTAGCTATAAAATGACTTAAAACATTCGGAAGGCATCCAAAAAAAATTGAGAAAATAAGACCTAAATTTTTGGAAGTACCTAATAATGATGCCTAGTCTAAGATGGACTGCTGGCTTAGTGTGGGGTGATGTTAGCCCCCCAATTTTAGCTAAATATTTTTTGGGAATAACCAGTGTAGAGAGGCACAACATGGAAGATTGTGACATGGAATACCATGGAATGGGATTCCATGGCATAGAAATATCTAGTCTCATGGAATAACTATGAATTTTAAATGGAGAACCCAAGAATGAAGGACTCAAAACTTAGCATAAGACTTGAGGAGCACACAAAAAGAATAAATGACTATGGAACAATCCATAAGGATGGAAGATAAGATTAATTCAAACATGAATCTAGCACTAGCTCTAGGGAATATAGGTGTTTGGAGATGAGGATCCAACATCGATAGAGAATATAGGGGTATAAAGGCCTAATTCCATATGAACTTAATGTAAATGGATGCCACAACTCAAATGTATTGATGATAATTGGTGAGTAATCATGATTTTAATCACCATTGTAGCTATTTGGTTAGGGAAAACCATGTATAAATATGCCCATGATGTACTTTGTAATGTTATTTTTTAGTTGGATGTTATCAATGAGTTTATATGAGTTGATTAACATTATAACATTAAATCATTGTGTTCTTTAATATCACTTATGAATATGATGAAAAAATCCTATGTTGACATTATAATATTATTTAGTTATCTATGGAGTTGATTTTATTTGTTATAATTTATGCCATATTTTTATTTTGATCATTAAGTAATGAACAAGTGAGATAATTTAGATATAGACTACAAAATGAGTTTAGTACTAGGTACATGTTTGATTGACCTTATATAGGAAGTTGGATAAACAAACCCTCATGCAACAAAACCAATAGAAATTGGTCCCACACTACATGCTTCAAGTGAATGTACAAGAACTTATTCTTATATGAAATGCTAGCACATTAGAATCTTATTCACTTAAGTGCATGCCTAGGTAAATTAATGCCTATATGAAGGAAAATAATCCAAAAAAACCTTTAAAATGAAGTTTAGACACACACACACACACACACACACATATATATATATATAATTATAAACAAATCTCATGAAAAATAAAAATGTCAACGATAATAGTTGTGAAGAGTAAAAATATGTGAACTAGAAGTCAGAAAATATGTAAAACATGTGGTGTAAAAAAGTCATGAAAGCCCAAAAATCTTGAATTACATTAGTTTTGAAGATGCAGAAAAAGTGAAATCAAAAGTCATGAATTTTCAAAAGTCTCGATGACAAAAGTTATAGCAAATAAAAGTTCTAAAAATTGATATCCATGATATGCAGAACTTACAAAGTACAAAATATGTGAAATCTAAAAGTTAAGACTTTTAGTTTGTAGCTCTTATAAAAAATTTCAAAACCCACATACATGCAAAACTCCCCAAAACTATCAATAAGTTAATCTGAATATAACCTGTAATAGAAACCTAGATGTCAAGGAAATAAAATCCAAATGCATTAACATACAATAAGCATACTCAATAAGAATCATGAACATGAGGGATAGGAACTTTAAATATTTTAACCCTGTTAAGTATACAAATAAGTGTCAAATGAGAAATAATTTTAAATTAGAACTTAGCTCTCAGATTGTAATGGGTCCCTATTTGAAATAAATTAAGAGTGGGGTGTGTTGAGTACAATAGTGGAATGTTTTGGAAACATGTTCACCACACTTAAACCAATTTTTAGTTTTTTATTATAATGGAGGCATGTTATGGAAATATGTCTCTTAGACTATAATGGGTCCCTATTTGAAATAAATTAAGAGTGGGGTGTGTTGAGTACAATAGTGGAATGTTTTGGAAACATGTTTTTCACACTTAAACCAATTTTTAGTTTTTTATTATAATCAAGGCATGTTATGGAAACATGTACTCCACAGTTACACAATTTACAAATTCTCTAAATTACATAATTATATGATATATATACAAATTTGTTGTAGAATTATATACATTTTGACCATTGTTATACCCAAGTTTTAGAATGAGAGATACATAAGGTGCATATGCTATGAAAAAAGAGCCTAAATTTCAAAATCATATCCGATTTTAGATTTCAAACTTTTCTATAAACTTTAGTTCACTAGGGTGGACTATTATGGACTATTATTAATCTAGTCTATGTAGTATTTTGTTTACTTTTCATATGGTTGAGAAGATTAAATCACTCAATATTTTCAAATTTATAGGTAAGACTTGATTACATCATCCAACATCACCATATTTATAGTGTGAGTTGACTTGGTTCACTCATGCTTACCTAGTCATAAGTATGATTGTGTTGCATGGTTGAGTTAATATTAACTACAAGGTGGAAACTCACCTTTTATCCAAGGTGAGGGGAAGTTTTACCCATAAATATTGATATATTTATGCACTTTATATATTTATATTTTTCCTAATCTTATATCTAATTGTTCATAATGATATATCTTTTCAAATCAAGTTGTCAAAAGGCAAGGAAATTGCATTGATACATAGGTATACTCTTAAAACCTTTCTCTTTTAATTTCAATCATTTTAATGCTTTATATTTTAGATTATATGCATTGATTATACATTATAATATGATCTTTGTTGGAAGTCATTCACTAGTAAAGAACTCAAGTTGAGTTCATGCAAAGGCAAGGTATGTTTTACACCTAGGTACAAGTTTCTTTTTCATTTAAACTAGAAATTTCATTATTAGATTAAAAAGAGGGATGTAGACACTATTTTATAATTATATAGTACCTCACTCTTTTACACTTGGAAAATATGGACCTTGGTCATTCCTCTCATTTTTAGACCTCTTCCCATTACCAGAAGGCTCACATATGTTATATCTTTATTCTCATTACTTATCTCTTAGTTTGACCAATGTTATTATGATGACATAGGCCTCATATAATGATCAAAATGCTAGAAACCTACTTATCATCTATCTTTATAATTTTTGGACCTTTACCTACTTTCCTACTTCTTAGACACTTGTGTCCCAATAATGTAAGTGTCCTACTACAACATAAGTGTCCAGTGCCCTAAATTCATGAAATTTAAAAATTAAATATATCCCTATGGTCATCTTAATTGACATGATGTGGGATATTTTCTAAAATAATTGGTATAACTGCACAATCAATACTCATTCATTCCTCACCTATAAAATTCCAACCTCTCACAAGGAAAAGTATCAAAACCATTCAATAAAGCATTAAAGTATCAAAAGTTTCCCTATTTTTTCCTATTTCCATATTAGACATGGGTAAAACACATATACATGTCTGAATTACTGAAGGATCATGCCATAAGTCTTATTTTTTAAGTTATATGTTTGTTTATATTGTACTTTTTTTCCACATATTGTACCCTTGTACACACAATCTAACACATTATGAGAGAACTAAATCATTTTGAGGACCTCTTCAAAGTAGTGGCTATCTAGGTGGAACCCACTAATAAAGGTGTCTTTGGAGTTAGATCAACACCATGATCCCACTAACTCATTTTTCATAAGGTCATTATGAAGATCAAGACATAAGGTTTTGATGATTCAACAAGAGTGATATTACATTATCTAAATCTAAATGCACTAGAGTGAAGCTGACATAGAACATAAAACATTTTAGGTCGTCACATCTAGATACAACAAGTATTCCATATTGGACACCTCTATCCAAGTTAGATAGAATAATCAATGTAACTATCCTAGGTCAATACAAGTTTTTGAGTCCATATAGGCTAAATTTATAAAATATGATGACTGATATAGAATCTATATCTGATATGTCCCCAACTTGTTCCAAATTAGATCTACACATACACTATAATCTAGATAAGTACCAATATTTTCCACTAATTTCAATATCAATCATTAGTTGTAATTGTATTTTTATCATATCTCAATATTTAAATTTAGAATATTATTTATCTATTTTTTCAATTAATTGACCTACTATAGTTCTATTTATTATCTTTGTACTTTTTCATTTATATATTCTTAACCTTAACCCCACTCTTAAATTTAGGGATTAAAAAAGACATGCACTTAGGAAGATTGATCTGTCCAAAATACCTTACAAGATAAAACATCAATAAAATTATTAAAGTGAAAAATATCAAGCATATACATATGGCCCATCCAAATCTAATCATGTGTCACCGTAGTGTAACATGGGATGTTGCTTTAGGATAAATACATAGACAACATAAATGATCATGACTAAATAGAAATTTTGAAATAAATGAAGGTAAACAAAATTAAATAAATAAAAATAAATGTGTGCCTTCACTTAACTTTATGGATAAATAGGTGACACTACATATGTTATAGCTAATGGAAGGTGCCAATCTAAAAATTAGATGAACAAACCTGAAAGATAAGAGAAAAACATAAATTACAAAAAAAAAAAAAAAAAAAAAAAAAAACATTTTGTTAGTACCTGGAAATTCCTTACTTCCCCATGATCCTAATGCTTCTTTTAGTTTGTCAAAAATACCTACATAAATAAATATATGACCAAAATATGAAATATAAAGGTAAATAATATGAAATTTGATATTTTTACTCTAAATAGGTAAAAATAATTTCATTTGTCCATTTTATATTTTTATAAAAAAATGCTCAAGGATGATGAAGTGAATGCATCAAAGGAGTCCATGGTGAGATTGGAGGATCCAAGTAGGTATGTGATGTATTAATTATTTTATTTGATAAATTTAAATAGATATACCAGATTAAGGAAAATTACATGTTGAGGAAAATTCATGTAACCAAGTTTAACCTAACAAACATTTAAAAAATTATAAAATTATGATGGGTGATAGGTAGTATACCAAGTTTTAAATTTAGGGTCAGGGATATTTATTAGGGACAAAATAATAAATCATTGTGGCTAGACCATTGTATCATCCAAGTCGATATAGTTTGGTAGAAGAAAATCATAAAAAAAGTCTATGTTATCATGTGAGTATGATATAGATAAGCAAGAAAGAGTAATAAAAAGGTAAATACAATATATGCTAGGTGATATAGTAAATTAATGAAAAAAAGTAGTTTATTTAATAGATCATGACTAGTAATAGAACAATAAATATTATATGGTTGACACTCTATGGTATGGATAATATAGTAGAAAACTAAGAAGAATGTTTGATACACTATTTATAGAGACAATATTTTAGGTAAAAACTAAATGGAAAATATAGTATAAGTATGGTCGATGTAGTAAATAAGAAAAATAACATAGCTAATATAGTATGTATGTGGATAATTTTGTAGTAGGTAACTAGATGGCCAATACATACAATCAAACTAAAAATACATGGATGGTATAGTAGAAACTATAATAAAATTATGTAGTAGGAAAAGAGAAAAATGATTGATATGATAAAGACAAATACCTTTTTTGAAGTTTTTTTAAAAAAATAGTTATATTAAAATTTGATTTCAATTTTTTTATCAAAAAAATATTTTTTTTATTTGGAATTTTATAAAGGTAGAGGTGACTCTGAAGGATATTAGATGTGATATAGATACTTGATATACTATCCACACTTACATACATGGAAAGATCATGGTTTATCATTATAGGGGTGGTAATATGAATATGTGTTAGGTCTCTCTTATTGCTACGCTTATTTATGTGTTCCTTGAGTGTTGGGATGATATTACAAACACATTCATGTGGGAGGTGGATTGGGACTTAGTGGAGGTTGCCATTAGTATATATGACATACATGTTATATTTTGTATACCCATTAAAGGTGTAAAAATGATATATGATGCATCCTTAACTATAGTGTAGCATTAAGACCTATCTCAATGGGCCATAACATTTAACCAAAATGATCAGCATAAGCTGATTGTAAAACTCTGTATTATATATGTTATTGGAATCATAGATATCTATAAGGCCATTATCATTCTTGTGATCATATGAGTGTTGTTTCATAAATATAATTATGTTGTTATACTATATATCATTGATGTTTTCTTGTCTACCTATTAAAATTTTGGCCTCACAGGCCAAATTTCAACCCCTACCATGAAAAACAAGCATAAGAATCCCTCTAAGCCTATTTATAGTGCATAGACTATCATGGTTCCATAAATATCTATTGAAAATTGTTGAGCCCTATTAGCAATGTCATTGTGTGTTCTAGAGCCTGCTTATGAATCCATTATATCATGTTTTCCTTGAGTATTTTTGTGATGTTATATTGATAATGATGATTGTGGAGTGATTATAAAAGTTTTCATGGTCTTTCTTAGGCCTAGAATGATGGTCTTAAACATGTTTGATAGTCTTAAAGATCCCTAGTAGAAGTTGAAATAGTTTGACAAGTTTGAGTCTCCTATCATTCATGAGTTTTAAGAATATTTGGGTCATTTCATGATAAGAGTGAACCTTAATATCAATTTTAAGTATTTTATAGATACTTTTGGTTCATGATGTGAAGTCTAGTGGTGTGTGTCAAGACTATTTTCCATGGATTTTCTATTCAAGTATGTTACAAAGCCTCATTAGCCCTTTCAAGACCCTGAAATTCCTCATATAAGCCTATTTACATTTAAAACCTATGATAAGGGGAAAGCGTTTTGGTTAAATTTCATTATAAAGTCTTGAAAAGGTTTAATTTAATCATATTATCACTCACTATGCGTTTCATATCTTTAAAATCTCATTTTGAAACTCATTTCTACTTTCCACCCACCAAGTGGATCCCACACATGCCAAAATCTATCTTTCAAACTTCGTTGGACATATCTCCTATTTTAAAGAGTCAATTAACTCATTTTTTCCCTCTCATCATCCTTCAATGGTAGGTCAAATCTTCAAAAATGGAGAAAATGTGGGAAAGAGACTATTTTCATGTGTTTCTTGTAGTTGTATACACTTGTAAGGTAAAAAATGTATAAAAGGAGATAATAGGTTATATGTGGGACTGTTTCAAACATCTCAGTGAAGTTTCATGGTAGGAGGATTCAAAATAGGTCCAAAACTGACCTCTCTTTTCAACCTAGCTCCTTTACAACCTAGGAAAGCTTTCAGGTTTGTGCATAGTATGAATTGGAAAGAGAAAATAGGAATATGATATCTTGGGTAGAGGAAGGGGGTATATTTACCTTAAAATATATTGAATTTATTTTAAAGTTAATGGTCTATACTTTATGAATAATATTTAACATTCTAGCCCTTATAATGAGCTTGTTCATCTATGTAGGGAGTTGAAATGGCATCAATTTTGGTGTATATTTGAAGTTTATTTATAGTTATCCTATTAGATCATATCCATTACCATTCACCCTTGTTTCACATGTGTGGTAGTGTGTAATAAATAAAATCTCTAGGTTCTTTTATTTGTAAACTGTAGATGGAGTTTTTCATGTTACAGAATCCTTGTTCATAAAATGGGAGTGTTGATAATGTTTTGGTTTTGGTTATGATTTACTTAAATATTTTAAAACAATATCCACACCTCCTTATGTTTATTTACTCCTTGTGCTACCTTTTACTCATTTCCCTATAGACTAAACATTTTCACCCTCAGTCTAGTATGCAAGATAAACCTCCCACAATCACATTAAACCTATTGTGCAGGATAAGAAAATGAGGTTACCACTATTGGTATGAGGTATTATAAAAAATTATAATACCTAATAATTAATTTTCACACTTGAATAATAATGAAAATAAGTATATTAGGGGAAAATTTAGGTTCAATACCATTTCCACCAACTTAAGAATACAAACTCAGCCATGAGATCAAGGTAAATACACAAAGTTACTGATGGTTTTGAAAATTAAATATATTAAGAAGGTAAATAAGGGAATTAATAGACCATAAATATGTTAGGATCACCCTTAACTACCATACATACCTCTTCAATTCTCCCACATAGTTATGCCAACTCACACAGTCAATGCAAGCCTTTAAGGGTATATTGAACAAGCATTATAGTCATGGTTGGTTTGAGAAATAGAAGGTGTGAAAGAGACTTGTGAATCCATGAGATCATAATAAAAGATATGAATATAATTTTAGAAGTGGAAAATAGTGGTAAATACTCTTAATAACCTTAAGATGCCAACTCATCCATCTCTCTCAAGAGAAGCATATATAGTCTAATCTAAAAATATGACCTACAAGCTAACTATAAGTGAGGAAAGTGTGAAAAAGAAACCCTAATTTGAGGGAAAATAAGGTAATAATTGGAGTCATAAATACAATTATATCACTCAACTATCAATGGAAGGTTAGTAAAAGAAATGAGCTAGTGATATATAAGGAAGGGTTCATGATTGCAGCCAAGTGATCAATCCCATCTACAAGCAAGATTTTGAACAAGAAAGGTCAAGCTTAAAACCCTAAAAAGGAATGAAATATGTGACTAAGGAAAAATTACACATGGTTTCTCCTTAATTACCTCAATATTTTCCCAGTTTGAATTTTTTAACTCTTGAATTAAAAAATCCTAAATGTCCCATACAAGCCTATTAGGCCTAGACAGACCTAAGACCAATATGTACATACCAATTGAAAGCTTATATATATCTTGGAGTTTTTTAAAGGTTTATAAAACCTAATGGAAAAGGTATGAATAGGTATTAATATGTTTAAAATTAATAGGAGACTTAGAATGATAATGAGATCTTAATGACCTACTTGGCTAATTAGGCCTAAAATAGAGATGTGTAAGCATGTATGCACAAGTTAGAGAGTTATACATACTTATAAGTTTTTAAACATTGAGATAATATATAAGAGGAGTTAATAATTCATAATATTATTTTTTATAATTATAAAAAATCATATACGAATAGGGTATTCACCTTCTTATATGGTTCAAGCAACCCTAATTGTTAGCTAGAGGCAGGGTAAGTAGTGGGAAGTGAATGAATAAAACCTTACTTAAAAATGAATTCATTAAGATAAAATATGGGGTTATAAATTATTTTATGATATTTAATAAATATTTACCCATTTTAATTAAGTGTCCCCTTTGAGATAGAATAATCCAAGTAGCCTACATAGGCCTAAACTTTCTTGTGCCTAAACCTAGAGACCTTCACTTTTTTTGGAGGATGATTGAGGTGTGGAAAAATATTAAAGTGAGAAAAATAAACCTATAATAATTAATATAAATATGATAATATTATTTTTAGATATGTAAAATCACCAAACCAAGCCCAAGGGTTGCACAGGCCTAACTCTACACAAACCTTAAGCTTGACTATACAAGGAATGTAGTGAATAGAATTATAAAATATAGGGCTCAATAATAAGGGGTTTTTAAACATTTATATCATAATATAGGAGTCCATAACTCCATTAAAACCATATTGGAAACTAAATAATCCTTTTAGGCCTAACACAATCCCATCAAACACTTAAGATATCACTGTTATCTATAGGCACTTACCTAAGCCAATGGAAATAAGTAGGAGTTATGGAATCTAGGGAAATTGTAGAAGCATAAAATCTATGTTGGAAAGGTTTTATCATGGTATTTAAGATATATATACATCTATATGTCACTTAGACATTTGAGACTTAGTTGAAGTCTATTAGACTTAAAGGCTATTCTTAAGGCCTTAAGCCCCACCATCACACTTGAGACACTCTCAGACTCTCCTAACCATAAATTACATCATGATGAAGTGTGAAATGTTGTTTTAGTTCCTAATTAGGTTATTTAAATTATAATAATTCAAGATAATGACCAAAATTATTCTTATCACCATCTCAAACTCCATAGTCTTACAATCACCTCAAATTGCCTATTCAAATGTTCATATCCTTCATAACATAAGGTCTCAAGGAAAATTATCCTAAGGAAATATGGGAGCCCATATGTAATTTAAATACATGGAGTGATTTAAATTAAGGGGCACAAGTTTATGAATGAATGCTAAGACTACTGAAATGTCTAGAAGGCTTACAAGGAGTGTAAGGTCCATCATCTTACATTGATATCTCTCCACATTAGTTACATGGGAACAAAATATTATTATAGATTTTATGGGAGTATATGGATTAAAAATCCATGACCATAAGTTTATTATTAGATGTCTCATCTTTATGAACCATTGTTAAGATGGTAGACCTTCAAAACCTTACTTACACCCTAAGACACACCAGACCTAAGAGAAGTGAATATTTTGGTAATCAAACATTCCTAAATGACCCTAATAACACATGAATCATAAATTAAACTCATAAGAGACCCTACCCATAATACTATTTTGTAAAGACATTGTATGAAATTATCATAAAACTATATGTTTTTAAGGTTTTGAGTGATTTACAGGATGTAGAGCTATTTGTAAAGTTGTAAATCATTGAAGGTGAAGTTTTGGCACTTTTTTCATCTTCCAAAATCATTATATGTCTAAAAATATACCTCAAAATGTCTCTACAACTCTCTTCTAATTAGCTAATCTACAGATATAACAGAGAAGGTGACCTAGTCACCTAGTTTGGTAAGTTTATAAGTGTAAGCTACATGAAATGGCTCATGACATGATATGGGACATAGTTTTAGTATTTAAAATCAATTAGACATAGGTTATAAAGGTTTAATATAGGATTATATGACCATCAAATGAAAATAGTTAGGTAATTATGCCTAATTGGCCTAATATACCTACTTGGTCAACAAAGAGACATGAAAGTTGGCATAGAGGGATGATGAAGTGAGTAAATATAGAGATATTATTCCTATTAAATGATTCATTAAAGGATAAAAGTGTAGTTTCAATGTTTATAATGTATAAAGAAGTTAGTTTCTTGACTTGGTCATTATGCTCAAAAGGAGGAGAGATTGTTGTATTCTTTATGATGGTTTAATTACATCTCATTAAGGTTTTAACTTTAAGAAAGAGGAGGTATTTTACCAAATAGGTTCATAATAATTCTTTAAAAGAGGTTGAACAAGTCAACTACAATCCCACCACCTCATCTCAAAGCCCAACAACCCATTGAAGACTACCAATCAAGAGACCAATACATAAAGGGTGTATCACATGATTATTTGTAATGAATGTAACTATTGTATTAGTTGATTATGGTCATTTATAACCCATAATTCACATCTCTATATCATCATCTCTCTCCCTCTCTATATTCTCATTCTACTATATATTTAGGCCGTAAGGCCTTGTTTGTATCCCTCTCCTAGTATGAAGAAACTCTCCCTAGTTTTATACTTCATGAACCAATTGGACTGAAGAATAAACTACTGTGTCTCTTTCATAATGATATCTAGTGTGTTTATACTTGTTTATATTTTCATATGTGATGGATTTCCTTCCCTTTCAAATCCTTATTCACCTAGATACTAATAATATGTCTTAAATAGGCTATGTGGTGTGTTGAAGTGTTGGTGATGGGGTTTGAAGTGTGATTTGATAGGTAAAAGTCTCATACTAGACCTTATTTTCATGACCTTTATACTCTAGTTACCTAGTACAACCTCCACATGTGAAATTTATTGCATAGTAACTCATGAATATGGTTGTTTAGTTTATTTTTTAGTCCATTACTATTGTTAGGAGTTCAAATTGAGTGGATGGATGAATCATATTGGTTCATCATAACCCCTTAGAGTATATTTATTTTATGCACTTTATATCCTTTTTCACCCCAATAGTAGTGTGTTCTATTGAACTAAGCTAGAAGTGATGTAGCAAGGGAGCTAGCCCCATAATCTAAAGGTCTAGTCTAGTTATAAAGTCACCCACAACATTTAGATCATTCCCATATTAGTCCAATTTTGAATAAAAATTCAACACTCTCCTCCATAGGGTGAAACTTGGGTTGATAATAGTTCTAGTATGCCCAATGGGACCAGATTCAATCATTAAATCTCTCACTTGCATCCTTTCAATCATCTTGACCATCTTCAAACACTTGGGAAATGATTTATAGACAAATTTCATACTATAAGGCATCACAAGTTAGCATATAAAGGGTCAGATTAGTTCTTGTTCATGGTTTACATTGTTATGTATGTTCCTAATCATGAGTTATGGATGCTTATGGGTAAAAATTATATAATTCAACTCATTATCAGTAGTCCTATGACACACATCAATTCCATTATGGCCCCTATCAACCTTATACTAACCCTTATTGGTCTTATAATGAGCCTCCTTACTTCCAAGTTTATCAACCTCATTTATTAACCTCTTCTACCTCCTTGGTAGCCATCTTATCCTCCTGACCAATCATGGCACCAACCTATTATTCCTTATAATCAGCCTTCACTAAGAAATGATGATTTGAGCTTAGAGATTGAGAAACCAAGAGAGGAAATAAATAGGTTGAAATAATATCTTATGTAGTAGAAAGATATTGAATTCCAAGACCTTGTCCATCAGCAAAGTATCCCTACAAACCAAGAACAACTAGCTAATGTGATTACTCCATTTTTTTATCACCTCTATGATCATTAGATATTTCTTAGTTCATAATTTCATATTGGATGATAGGTTGAGTAATTCATTTATCCCTAAGTTAGTGGCTGATAGTTTGAATTTGGTGTATGATCCTAACTCCAATGTTAAATTGTAATTGAATAGATCAACTAAAATGGTATTTGGATTTATCAAAAACTTATAACTCACCCTTCATACTTACCCTAAGCTCTTAATTACATAAGACATCATTGTTGTAGAATTGTCACCTTGTTTTGATTTGTGTTTGTCTAGTGACTTTATGACCAAGATTAGGGGATGCTTATCCTTTGATTTGTCTTGTATTGTCTAAAAGTTTGGGTATGGTGTAGGAGTCAAAATCAGGTCTAAATCACTCTCTAAGTTTCATATTCAACCTTACACACCAAACACCTCAAAGGTATATTATAATTCACCTCCTACTCCAAATAAACAACCGTGTGTTCTAGATCATCTTCAATATTCACCCATGCCTTCTCAAAATCCTGTAAAAACTTTATATTAGAATCTTTCATGGGTTAGAAAACTAGACTATGTTATTCCTTCCCTTGAAAAAGAACCTTCTCCTATATAGATTCAGAGTCAAGAAGAGAAGAGATGTATAAAGTATAGTTTAGAAGATGTCTCAAGTTATCCAAGTTTCTCATAAGATCTTCATACTATATCCACTCATTATCATCAAAGTACATCTCAATTTGACAATACAATTGAAAAATAGAATAAGAATCTAGTATCCAAGTTTAATGCTCCTATAGCTCCAATTTAGAAGAGAAACCTAGCAGCTATCAAGAAGGATAACGAGGTAAATTTACCTCTCACCCTCTCCTCTTGTGAAAAGGAACCAAGTGCACTGAATACAGACTTTGACCATCCAAATGTGGGAAAAAACATACCAAGATTTTTTAGTGAGATGATAATCCTTCAAGAATTAGATCATGTTTTAGCTATAATAGATTTTCAAGAACACCTTGAAGAGGATACTTCAAACTTCGATAATGAAGAGATCCATATTGGTACCCTTGTTAATCCCTATAGAATATATTTTGAACATGAAGTAAATTTGGATGATGTGAAGCAATCACAATGTCATGATGATGAAATAAACAAAGATAAAACTCATGAAAATCCTTCTCTAAGGGACAATCATCAAAATAACTCACATGAGACCATTATTGAATCTCAAGACATTCCAAGTGAGTTAAAACATCATTTTTAGAATGTGTACCATGATTTGTTGAGTGAAATTGAAGGACTTAGTATGATAGCTTTGGATGGTGTAGTAAGATAGTAGATTGAGGTTCCAAAGGAAGATACTAATAATGCTTTTAAGCTTGAATAATGCAATGTAGTTATATAAACACAAAGGCAAGATGAGTTGGATATTAAATGGATTGATGAGTTACTATTTTTCACTGAAGATGACCAAGTTGCATTAGATCAAGATCCTTGCTATAACTCTATCATCTTCATATTTAGTTGCATCAGATCAAGAGCCTTGCTATGACTCTGTCAAAGAGTTGGAGATGATTTATCAACATGATGCTTCAAAATAAAATGGTAAGAATGAGAATTATATTTATGTCATTCTAAATGATCATGAAGAGATGGCCTTTTGGAAGGACTTATATAACTTTTGTTTGAGTTTAGATAACACAAATCTACCCTATGAGAAGCTTGATGAATATCTCAAAAGGAACACTATAGCAACTAATAATTTTTAGTCTCATGAGTAGAATGAAGACACTAATAAAATCCTATCATTTTAGTTGTGAAGATAATCATTACATGAGAGTATGAAAAATTAGGATCAGCTCATGAATGAGGTAGATTTGACATTGTTGATGTAAGGAAGGCAAGTTTGGAATGAATATGATTGGGTGTTGGACTCATATAACCAACCCATGCACCTAAAAGTGGAGTAAGAAAGTCTACCTACTTTTCCAAGAAGGCATTAAAATGACAATGCCCCTATATATAAGTGGGATTCCTCATGTAGTGAACAATTCTTGGTTAGACTCAAATCAATACATGGAAATTAGACCTCATGGTGACATAGTGATCAAATAAGTTTTCCAGTTGATCCTAGAGGAAATAATTTAATCTTAGGTTAGTTGTTTTAGTGTTTTTATATTTTTTCAATAATTGGTTTACATGAGTATATTTTTTTCCTTGTTAATGTTTTATCTTATCTTTGTTGTTTGCTTCTTTGTTTAGGTGTATTTTTTCAGCTGTCTTTTTTTTATACTACTAGTTTGTTATAGTCTAATAATGTTCATCAAGTCTTATTACCATGTTGATTCATCATTGTCATGATGATGAGTGGGTTCTCTTGACCAATAAGTTGGTCACCCCTTAGAGTCACCAAAAGTGTTAACATTTTGGCCTCATAGGCCAAATTTCAACCCTGACCATTAAAAAATTGCATAGGAACCCCTCTAGGTTTATCTATAATGCCTATACTATCAAGGTTTCAGAAGTGTCTATTGAAAATCTTTGAGCCCTATTAGAAGTGTCATTATGTGTTCTGGATCTTGCTTGTGAATCCATTATCTCAAGGTTTCCTTGAGTCTTTTGGTAATGTGATAGTGATAATGGAGTGATTAAGAAAGTTGTGGTGGTATTTTTCAGGCCTATAAGGATGGTCTTAAACATGTTTGATAGTCTTAAGGATCCCTAGTAGAAGTTGAAATAGTTTGACAAGTTTGAGGCTCCTATTACATATGAGTTTTGAGACTATTTGGGTTATTTCAAGATAATAATGAGCTTTAATATCAATGTGAATGGTGTCTTAGTTCCTTTTTGTTCATGCTGTGAATCTTAGGGGTTTGTGTTAAGACTATTTTCCATGGCCTTTCTATTCAAGTCTATTACAAATCCTCATTAGCCCTTTCAAGACCCTTAAATACCTTATATATGTTTATTTTCAATTAAAACCTATGAGAATGGGAAAGTGTTTTGATTAAATTTCACTATAAAGGTATCTAAAATATCCCAATTTAATCATATTATCACTCATTATACATTTCATAGCTTTAAAAACCCTTTTTGAAACTTGTTTCCACTTCATACCCACCAATTGGACCCCAAAAATGCCAAAATCTATCTCTAAAAGCTCCCCTACCATATATAATATTTTAAAGAGTCATTTAACTTATGTTTTCCCTCTCTTAAACCCTCAATGATAGGTCAAAGCTTTAAAAATGGATAAAATGTAGGGAAGAGACTATGTTCATGTGTTTCTTGTAATTATATGAACTTGTACAATCAAATCCATACATAAGGAGATTATAAGTTAAATGTGGGATTATATTAGACATCTTGGTGAAGTTTCATGGTAGGAGGATTCAAAATAGGTCCAAAACCAACCTCTCTTTTTAATCGAGCTCTTTTGTAGCCCAACAAAGCTTTCAATTTTATGGATAGTATGGATTGGAGAGAGAAAATGGGTAGTGCATATTTTGGGTAGATTAAATGGGTATCATTACCTTGAAATCAATTAAATTTTTCTTAGGTTAAATTTTTTATACTTTATGAATAATAGATAACATTTTAGCCACTCTAATGAGCTTGTTCATCTATGTAAATAGTTGAAATACCATCCATTTTGGTGAATATTTTATATTTTTATTTGAACCAATGCTTGATGTATTTTATAGTTGTCCTCATATCCATATACATCACCATAAATCCATGTTTCAAATGTGTGGAAGTGTTAAATCAATAAAATCTCCAATTTCTTTCATTTGTAGACTACAGATGGAATTTCTCATGTTATAGAATCCTTATGCATAAAATGGGAGTGTTGATAGTGTTTTGGGATTGGTTATGATTTAATTAAATATTTAAATCCCTCTCTTCAATTTATTATATTTAATTACTCTCTGATCTTGCTATTACTCATTTCCCTATAGACTAAACATTTTCACCCTTAGCCTAGTATGCAAGATAAACCTCTCATAATCACATTAAACCTATTATGTAGGATATGAAAATGAGATTAAAAATATTGGTATAAGGTATTATAAAAAATAAAAATATCTAATAATTCATTTAAACCTATGAATAATAATGTAAATAAGGATATTAGGGTTCGTACCATCTCCATAACTTTAAGAATACAAACTCAGCCATGACATCAAGGTACATACATAGAGGTACTGATGGTTTTGAGAATTAAATAGATTAAGAAGGTAAATAAGGGAACTAAGAAACCAAAAATAATTTAGGATCATCATAAAATACCATACTAACTTCCTCAATGCTCCCACATAGTCAGGCAGACTCACACAATCAAATCAAGCCTTTAAGGGCATACTAAACAAGTAGTATAATCATGGTTTGTTTGAGAAAAATAAGGTATGAAAGAACCTTTTGAAGTCATGATAGAATAAGATAGCATGTGAATAAATATTTATTATTTTAAAATAGTGGTCAAAACTCTTAATCACCTTAATATTCCAACTCAGTCATCTCTCTCAAGAGGAGCATTTATAGTCTAAATCTAAAAATGTAACCTACATGCTAACTATAAGTGAATAAAATGTGAATAAGGAACCATTTTTTGAGAGTAAATGAAGTAATAAATATAGTTATAAATATAATTATCTCACTCAAATAGTAATTTAGGGTCACTAAAATAAATGAGCAAGTGATAAAGAAGGAAGGGTTTATGATTGCAACCAACTAATCAATCCCATCTATAGGCAAAGTTTTGAATAAGAAAGATCAATCTTCAAACCTTGAAAAGGAATGAAATATGTGACTAAACAAATATTCCACGTTTTTTCTCCTTAATTACCTCAATATGTTCCCATTTTTAATGTTTTAACTCTTGTAGTAAAAAATCTTAAATGGCCTATATATGCCTATTAGGCCTAGACAGACCTAAGACTAGTTTGTACATACCATTTGAAAGCTTATACAGATATTGGAGTTGTTTAAAATTTTATAAAACCTTATGGGGTAAGTAGGAAGAGGTATAAGTATGTTTATAATTAATAGGATATTGATAATGAGAATGATCACTTAATGATCGTCTTGGCTAATTAGGCCTAACATGGAGATGGTGCACACAAGTTAGAGAGTTATACATATTTTTGAGTTGTTATAAATGTATATCATATATAATAGGATTGAATAAGGTATAATAATTTTTTTTATAATGATAAAACCTTAGATACCAATAGGGTATTCACCTTCTCATACGATCCAGGCAAGCTTGACTACTACCTACAGGTAAGGTTAGTTGTGGGAAGCGAATGAACACCACCTTACTTGAAAATTATTGTATAAATATAAAATATGGGTTTATTAATTTTTTTTGATATGGAATCATTATTTTTACATTGGAATAAGTAACCCATTTGATACAGAAGAAGCTAAGTAGCCTACATAGGCCTACTAGGCCTAAACATGTTCATGCCTAAAACTAGAAACCTTCACTTGTTTGTAGGACAATTGAGGTATTAAAACATCTTAAAGTGGGAAAAATAAACTTTTAAAAGTTCATAAAAATATGATAATATAAATTTGAGATAGGGAAAAGAACTAAACCAAGCCCAAGGGTTGTATTGGCCTAACTGTGTACAAACCCTAAGATTGACTATGCAAGGAATGTAGGCAACTAAATTATAAGAGATATGCTTAGTAATAAGGGTGTTTATAACCATAAAATAATAATATATGAGTATATAACTCAATTAAATCCATATTTTAAAATAAATAAGCCACTTAGGCCTAACACACTCCCATCAAACACTCAAGATATCACTTTTATCTATAGGAAATCACCTGAGCCAATGGAAACAAATGGAAGTTTTGGTAGCTAGGTCAAATATATAAGAATTAAATATATGTTGGATAGGTTTTATCATGTTTTATAGGCTATAGATACATTTATATGTCACTTAGAGCCTTGAGAATTAGTTGAAGCATGTTAGGCTTAACAACTATTCTTAATGAATCAAGCCCAACCATCACACTTGAGACACTCTTCGAGTATCTTAATCATGAATGATGTCTTTATGAGGTTTTAAATGTTTTTTATATCCTAATGAAGTGATTTAAAGTATAATAATGCAAGATATTGACCAAACTCCATGTTATCACCATATTTAACTCCATAGTCTTACACAGTCACCTTCAACTACCTATTCGAATACCTATATCCTTCATAGAATAAGGTATTATGGAAAATTGTCCTAAGGAAATTTTCTCACCCATATGTACTTAAAATCCATGAATGATTGAGTTATATTCAAGGGCATAGGCTTATAAATTAATGTTAAGACTACTAAAATATCTAGAAGGCTTGTAATGAGTGCTAGTTCCATCATCGTACATTAATATCTCTCTAAAATAGCTACATGGAAACTAAATATTATCAAATATTTTAATTGGGTCTGTGGACTAAACATCCATAACCATAAGTTTATGATTGAAGGTCTCATCTTTATGAACCATTGTTAAGATGGTAGACCTTTAAAACCCTACTTAAACCCTAATACACACCAAACTTGAGAGAATTGAATATTTTGGTAACCAAATAGTCCTAAATGATGCTAAAAATACTTGAATCATAAAGTAAACACAAAATATAGCTTGATCATAATATTGGTTTTTATGGAGACCATAAGATATTTTCAAAAAATTGTACTTTTTCATTTGAGAGATTTTTAAGGTGTAGAGTTGTTTGAAAAGTTTAAAATCATTGGATGTGAATTTTTGTCACTTGTTTCATCTTCCCAACTCATTATATGTCCAAAAATATACTTTTAAATGTCTCTGTAACCTCTTCAAACCATCCAATCTATAGATATGAGAGAGAAGGTGACTTAGTCACCTGGTTTGGCAAGTTTATAAGTGCAATATACTAAAAAGGGATCATGAAATGATATGGTACATAGGTTTAGGCCTAAAAATCAGTTATACATAAGTTTTAAAGGTTTCATATAGGCTTACATGATCATCAAATGTAAATAGTTAGGTAACTAGGCCTTATTGACCTAGTAGACCTAGTTGGTTAACAAGGACACATCAAAGTTGGCATAGAGGGATGATGAAGTGAGTAAATATAGAGATATTACACCTAGTAACTAATGTATTGAAGGATTAAAGTGTACTTTTAATGGTCATAATGGAGAAAGAAGTTGGTTTCTTGACTTGGTCAATATGCTCAAAAGGAGGAGAAGTTGTTATATGCTTTATGATGGCTTAATGGCATCTCATTAAGGTTGTAACTATTATTAAGAAGAGGATGAAATTCAAAAAATAATGGAATATCCATACTTTAAAATATTTTTAACAAGTTAACTACAGTCCCATGACCTCATCTTAATGCCCAATAACCCATTAAAGACTGCCAATCAAGAGACCAATCCATAAAGGGTGTATGGTATGACTATTTGTAATATATTTAGTTATTTTATGAGTTTATTATGTTAACTTATGACCCCTAATTCTCATTTCCATACCATTCTCCCTCTCTCTCTTCATTCCCATTTTGTTATATATTCAGGTCTTAAGGCCTTTATTTGTATCCCTCTCCTAGATATGAGGAAAATTTACCTAGTTTTATACTTGATAAACCTCTTAAAATAAAGAATAAATTGTTTAAAATATTTCATGATTATATATAGTCTATTTATAATTGTTTATATTTACATATTTGATGTATTTCCCTCCCTTGCATGTCCTTATTCACCTAGATACAAATAAAGTGTCTTATGTAGGTTATGTGGTGTGTATAAGTGTTAGTGATGGGTTTTGAAGTGTGATTTGATAGGTAAAAGTATCATATAAGACCTTATTATCATCACCTTTTTACTCTGGTTACCTAGTACAACCTCCAACTAAAACATTTTTTGCATAGGAACTCGTGACGATGGTTGTTCATTTGCTTGCTTAATCCACTAGTGTTTTTAGAAATTCAAATTGAGTGGATGGATGAATAATATTGGTGCATCACCACCCCTTATATTATATTTATTTTATGTGATTTATATCCTTTTTCACCATGACAATAGTAGGTTTTAGAGAAACTAGCTAGAAATGATGTAAAAGGGGAATTAGCCCCATAATCTACAGGTTTGGTATAGTTATAAGGTCACCCACAACATTTATACCATTCCCATGTTAGTCCAAGTTTGAAGAAAAATTGAAAACTCTCCTTCATAGGGTGAAACTTGGGTTGATAACACTACCGTAGGGTAGGGCACTATGTATGACATGGGAGTTGTAATATATGTGAATATAGTATATGAAATTTATGAGATGGTGAATATGGGACAATAAACCATGTGATTGATAAATATTTTTTCCTACTATATTTGTAAATTATTCCGAATGTATCATCCCATGTAACTACCTCACAATATTTAGGACTGCCTAACTATTATGAGGAGGTTAGAGGCATAATGGATGGTGAGATAAATCTATTTGCAACCATCACTAGAGACCATTCATATATATAATATTATATGAAAAACATACCATGAAATTATGGATACAAGGACATCATGTAATTTTATAATATGGGAGTAAGTAAAGACTTTAGTCATAAATCATTACATTTGGTGTTCAAATCCTCACTAATGCAACCAGGTCCTTATAAATTTCATATATGCACACCCACTATTACCACTAATAGTCCCATCCCATTATGTGATACAATTGAAGGAGAAAAATGAAGTGGGGAGGGGGATAGGGTATATTATCCAAAATTATATATTTTATATCTTGTCATGCCCCATATGGTGGGAGATGACACTAATAATAGTGATAGGAGAGAGAGAAAAAGTAGATGGAATATAATCTAGATGATTTTATGTCAAATTCATAGTTACTTAGACATGATATATGAGTCACATAAGGATAATTTCACCCATCGAGGAGTCTAGTATTATTAATTCAATGTGATAATAGGTAGGGCAATGATCCATATTGAGTCCAGATAGTGAGCTTCTCCTTGGAGGTAGGGTAGACACAGAGACCATTATTGATTATTTACATTAGAGATGTAAATAAGAAGTTTTAATCATGTTTTACTATCAATTTCATTATATAGGCTTAGATATATACATTATAGGTATAACAAGACATTTACTTACATATTTTCAATATATGGAGATGTAATGTCAAATTCAGTTTACTTTTACAATGAAGTTGTGGAGATGGCATACTAGAGGATGATAGTCAATATCACACACCATGAGATCCTAAATGATTATTTTACTAAACCAAAATTCCATACAAATGGTGGATGTTATTATTTTATATATTAAAACTCATGTGAGCTTGTTCATATTAGTTGTAACAAATAGACAAGACTTATGGTCGCAAGAGCATGCTAGTCCAATTGCTCTAGTTATATTCTTAGTAGGAGAAACTAAAACATTAAAATAAGAATATGTGGAATAGGCCACCTTAATTATAGATCTTAGTGTACATATAAAAATTGTAATGCAACTACATCAGCTAGAGATAAAGTTTTCCTTAGTACATAGAGACCTCATAGAATTAAGATCTCATATCCACACACTTGAGGGATATATATAGGTGGATATATTTTTAGGATCCTTATGGAATGTGGCACTTCACTCACCACATGGGTGATCAAGTAAGACCATAGGTAAATATGTACAGATGTTTATGTATATTTTTAATAGAGAAAACTACACACATGCAAACACATACACACACATGTGTGTGTGTGTCTATGTCATTATTATTTTTACATGGACTTATATTTATGATTTTTCATTTTATAAAATACTATGTTTCTAATATCATTATATGATTATGTTGTCATATATGTATGTTTTATTCTTTTTTAGAAAGTACATGGTCAAAAATAACAAAAACTTAAGTTTAAAAATGACATCTTCAATAAGGAGATAGAAAAATCAACAAATAGAAGATGTGTCAAACAAAATATGAGTGAAATTAATGTAAAAAATAAAAAATGTAATTAATATAAAAATATTAAGTTAAAAAATAATATATGTAAATTGTTTAAGTAAATAAGTAATAAAGATATATAAAACGTAAAGAAATGCCAAAATCAAAGGATATGAAAATAATTGAAAATGTCATCCAATGTAAGACAAATAAAAACTTATGTCAAAAAATGGGAAGTTAAATGATTTAAATATAACATCAAAAGTAAGACAAGTGTGAAATCAAATAAAACAAGGACATCCAATAAAGATAATAAATCATTCTAATGAGTGAAAATTTGAAAATAGTGTTTGTGTTAAAGAGACATGTAGGAAAACATGACCATATAGAGACATGATTATGATGATGAAATTATAAAAAAAAGGTAAGGGGAATTTTTGAGGAAGAAATGGTTGTATTCTCAAAGGACTTACAACACAACTCATAAACAAAAAATTCAAGATGCACTATAAATGAAGGTAAAGATTCAAATCTGAAAAAATATATATAAAATGGGAAGATAAAGAAGAGATATGTAATTATCTAAAATTGATATCCATAAAGGAGATAGTGAGAAATAAAATTTTGGATTTAAGGATGAAAGGCACCACTAGGGTGATGTATACATATTTAGCAGATACAAGACAATTTAACCAAGTAAGCAAAGCTATGAACTATTGACATCAAGAACCTAAATAACAACCCATAACAAGCATAAGCTTGAGTTAAAATGTGGATTACAAATATTATCCCATGAAGGATATATTCATGACAATTAAATGGATCCTACCTTTATGAAACATGTTCCCTACTCCTTAAGATCCCTTAGATATTTATTTGTCTACTATGAATTTTGAGTATTTATATGAGAAAGTAGGTAGTACTATGATGGAAGAATATAGATACATAAAAATACTTTATACCTGCATCTAATATCCTAATACACAATAATCTACCTTAGTTCTATCATTAATATAACTTTAGATTTTAAGATTCAACTAGAATAGGAGATGTGCCTATCAATGGATTAGTTTTCTACTTGATGGCACTCACAAAATAGATAATAACATGGGATGTATGCTTATTATGGGTCTACTCCTTACAAGTAATCTATAAATATAGTTGGATCTATTTCTTATTCAAGTGAAAAATATAATCTTTAAAGGGAAATATTGACAGATAAATATTTAGGATGGTCCATATAAAAAAACTCATTATGCACCATAGTAAGAAGTTGGGAATAATTCATATATATAATAATATGGTGTTATCAGCATATGTGAAGGGAATTAAACAATACAAATACAAATAATAATGAAAGGCAAGGCATAATCCATGAAATGAATTGTAAAGGAATTAATAGAGCCAAAGGGTATGAAAGTAGAGATAGAATTACATGTTATCTACATGACATATGCATGATCATATCCCATGATAATAAAGGTTTGAAATATTCATATACAACAAAAAATATAGAGAATTGGATCTAAATTAAAAATTTAGGGATAATGAGATCTTAGGAAATCCTCTCTCTACACAAATGAAAAATTTAGTAATATGGAAGAAAAGAGAAGAGAAAAAAGAGGGGAAACTACATTTAATTTCAGCTACCCACGGTTCATATTGAATGTGAAATCAGACTTGCATGGCTTAATAAATATTTCCCATGATGTACTACATGATCTTATGCTCCTTATTTGACTTTGGATTTTTTTTAATTTATAAAAATGATAATATATTTTAAAATAGAGCTGATTGTCCTTTGGGATCTATGGATTTGAATAAAACATGGGTTTTCTTTAAAATACATAAATCCATATATAATTCATGTGGATTTCACCCTTTTTTTTAATCATAGAATTTGTAATTTGAATAGTGGTATTTTTAATTATTCAAAATTGTCATTCTAAAATTATTCCATTTATATTATAAACAATCTTGAGCCAAATTACTTCCTCCAAGTAAAATATACCTAATGAAAAATTGGGTGGGGACAAGAATTTAAATGATGCCAAAAATATCAAGTCTTTTCCTATGATCTCACTTTTAATATATATTTTACCTTTCAACATTTATGTTCTAATGCTATGGCATTTAACTCTTTTGGATTTTTATACTCTCCTCATCCATATATATTTTCAAAACCAACCATGGGTGATAAATATGACTAACTCAAGAGAACCTAAACCTAGCTTTTAAAGAGGATAACAAGAGGATAACCTATATACAATGATATTTAAAAAAAATTATACTTTCACCATAGTAAAGATTAAAATCTTAGGAACATTGTGTGCCTAAAGTTAAAGGAGGGGGAAATATGGGTATGGTGGAAGATTAAAATGTATGAAAAATGTATGTATGAGCTAGGATGACCTATAACAATCCTATTTATCTAAAATAATATGATAAAAACAAGGTCATAACCATAGAGCCTACATATACTTAGAATATCAAGTAAGGACCTAGAATTTATATATACCTATCATATTATAATACAAACTCAAATTTTAAGATGATATGGTTATAAAGCCTATGTATATGATACAAGATATGTCTCTCATTTGGCCTTAAGATGTAAAAATGATAATAAATGGGTGTATCAAGGATATAATAATGATAACAAATGAAATAAACTAATTAACAAGGATAATTGTTTTTAACTTTAAGTTACACCCTTAAAGATGTTTATTTCAGGACCGCTTCACCTATTGACATGATGAGAACTCTATTAGGCTATGGATGACCTATGGCTATAGAGGACATCTAGATAGATTTGGTTCCCTTGATACAACACCTAAAACCAACACTAACCTAGTCAAATGGCAAGGAAAAGAGAGAAAAATGAAATTAAAGAGAGGCAATGCACCAAAATATTTAACTTCACTTGTCTATGCACTTTTGAAGTGAAGAAAGATGAATTAAACCACACAACTTCAAATTGAGGTTCACCTTACATTAGTGTTTCAACATGGAGGTCTCAGGAGATGCATGAATTAGGAGGGACAACCAAAAGGTGAAGTAAATCAACACTAATGGTATATTTACACATCTAGACAACAAACTACAACACTTCATGTAAGCTTTATGGAGCCAACCTACTTGAAAAAAGGTAAGTGTGAGAGGAAAAAAAAAAGGATTTAGGACATTACCACTATAAATCATACAATCACAAGTATACACTTAAATCAAGCTTAAAGAAGGATAAAAATAACATATTATTCATCTCAAAATGCAAGAACAAGTGTTAACTTAATCAAGACTTCACCAGACTTATATTGAGTATACCTTTACAAGCCATTATAGGCCAATTATATATAATAAATGTGTGTGTGTGTGTGTGTGTGTGTGTGTGTGTGTGTGTGTGTGTGTGTGTGTGTGTGAGAGAGAGAGAGAGAGAGAGAGAGAGAGAGAGAGGACATGGGAAAGACCATGATAACTGTCATCCATTAGTTATAATATTTATGAATGTAAAAAATTGTTTCATAACTCCTATTCTCTATTCATTAGCCTGATGTGACATAAATATTCATGAAAGGGTAACATAGTTATTAAATAAAGAGTTAGAATTAATTTCTTAAGGGGCATCTACAAATTTCTTTCTTGACACATAGCATTCTCATTGCATGATTACACTACCTCTATGTCTCAACATGGATTTAAATTATTTGGTGTGTAGCTCATGCTCTTCATTGCATCTTCACTTCCGTTATTTACATGACATATGATTCATTCTTGAGCACATTCAAATTGACCTTGTAGACTTGAAACAGAATTTATCAGGTTCTTGAAAATGTGTTTAACTATCATAAACCTTCTATGGGTGACCTTTGTATTCTATATCATGATCCATTTATCCTCACTTAGATTTGGAACATTAGAACTAATTATTTGTATTTTCAAGAGTGTACTAGTCATTTTAAAGTATTCTAAGAGCATGTTCAACTTCCTTTAGATCTCCATCAAAATTTTAGATAATGCATTCTACTGTCACAAGGTCTTATGAGAATGTTTGGTGGAGATGGCTTCTTAAATATTATAACTAAGTCTATTGAGGTATAAAATATGAGTCTATAAATCTATAATTTTAATTACAATCTGAATAAACATGTCTATGGATTTGGAAAATTTTGAAACAAGCTTAGAAGGTATCAATAAGGATTATTTCACCTATGTGATCCCTCAACCCATTGAGTTAGGAAACTACCTACAACCTAGCCTATCCAATATCCTTACAACCACTATAATTGGCTTATTTTTGCCTTGAAGGATCATTCAATAGTGATCTCACATGTATTTAATGATTTTTTGAATGTTTCCATGCCCTTAATGACCTCAACAAGATCCATAACTTCACTTCTCCATACAAACAATTAGGACATTCCCCATTAGGTTTAATTTATCACTTAATAGCCTATTATATCACCATGAAGACCTTTGAGTGGTTTGAGGAAGACTATTATAAAAATTTACATGCCTAAAATACCTTTTTAACTGCTTATGAGGTCCTTATTCATTTCAAAACTAATTGATATAAACTAAATTGTTATCTTTTGGGCTATTTTCTTACATGTTTTATTCCACACAGGCTGGGATAATTACTCCAATAGATGCCTTCAAGGTGTCCAAACATAAACAAGGTGTTATCAAGGAGTTTTAAGTGTATTAGGGTCATAAAAACCATTCTTCATGTTAGGATGTGAATTCACTATTCATAGGCATACTCATGGTCACTATTCATGATGGCATGGCTTGATGATGATGTGATGGTTAATGATGTGTCTTATGAGTGATGTGGCTAATTGGTGATGTGGTAGGGGCCCATGGAGTGTATCTCATAAGTAACTGGGTTGATTTGATGAGTATGGAGTGTAGCATTCCACCAAGTCACATGGGTTTGTCTTTGGTAGTCACATGGATGGTGTCACATGGTGAAAAATACAAAATGGGTTGAATTTAAAATTGAACCCATGATTCCCATGTGTGGAGATAGTGAAAAGATGATTGCAAGCATTTTTTAGACTCATATACTCACATGGAGAATTAAGATAAGAAAGCTACTATTGTTGTCTATCCTCACTTATGGAGTGGGGTAAAATGTTTGGAGCCACATGAAAGCGGATTGAATTTTGTCTATAATGGATGGACCAATTTTTTGACCCTTTCACATGAAGACGAACAACTTTTGATGATCATTGTTCAGCCCACATATAATGTGGTGAATTTATTTGTGTAACTATTCATTCTCTCCCCTATCTCTCTCTCATGTTGTAAATACTATTAATAAGCATGAATCTCTCTTTTTAATTCATATAATTAGTGTATACATGCCAGCCTTAGGATTACATACTCTGAGGTTGGATATTATAGGCTAATTTAGCTTGGTTTATAACTTGAATGTTTTAGGTGGAAGCATTGAGTGTTTATATGTTAGCACTAAAGGAGTTGCTATGGAGGAGTTATTATAAGAAAGAGAGTTTGATTCTTTGATTTAATAAAGTCTATAAGATACCATCTATCCATGGGTTTTCCTTGATCATTATAAGGTTTACACATAGTCTTTGTGTAATGTGTCTTCTTGCTTATATTTATTTTGTGTAACTTGTTTTATATATTATTTACTTGCAATGTAGGATATAGCTCATTTATATAGCATGTAGTATCATGACTTTTTTCCTAACATATAGTATCAGAGATTTGGTTTAGAAGCTTACATTACATGGTTCTAACATCTAGTATCATAGCCATGGTGAAAACTCCATATGTGTGAGTTTTTTCTATTTTTGGTTGGTTGTGTGGAAGGTGAAGCTACTATAATAGGAGGAGAGACCAAGTGGAGATTAAAGAATAAAAAAGAGGTGATTAATTTTGGCATGCATCTCTTTGTAGAGTAAGGTAGAGGATCTCTTGGTGAAGATATTGATCTCTTTATGTTGATGAGGAGAAGCCCATATGATATTTGAAGAGAAAGATGGAAAATCTTTGCCAAACAAGTTGGTAGCCTACATAGTATTCTTATTGAATATGAAGCAACTCTACATCTTTAGGAGCAAGCTAGTCTCCATAGATGGAGGTAGAAAAATAATGATCTTGTTATGGTTCTTGGAAATAAATATAAGGGTTTGTGATGTGGTATCTTATTAAACACATGTTGTTAACTGAGATATTATAGAAGAAAAAATATCCATGCAAAGGAAGGAGGTATAGAGAAACCTGAAGCTATACATGTTTTGAAGTAGCTAAGGAAGAGATAGATGAAAATGAAAATAAAAAGTGATACTTTGTGTTTCTATAAGGAAAAGGATAGTGTTGACCATTTAAGTTAGTATTAGAGTGTTGTGTATATGGATATGGCATTGGCCAAGTAGATTGATGCATGGACAAACACTTGAGGCATATGAGTTGGTATTTTGGAAACATTTGATAGAGCAAGGTGAATTTCAAATACTAGCTCAAAAACTTAGTAGGTGTAGTGATGGACCGAGTAACATGAAGACTTCTTTAGAGATATGATTGGCCCATTTATATCATGTTGATATCTTAGAGGCTCTATGGAGATAGTTTTGAATTTTGTGAGATCTTCTCTCCTCACTATTATCAAGAGTGTTATGTGCACTAGTTTGTTTTCAAGGAGTTGGATCAGTGTGATTCCTACATGGTGATATCTCTTAGAGAAAGATCAAATCAAGGATGAGATAGAAATTTTATGGTTTGCATTTTAAAGAAGTCACTATACAAGTTTCTAGCAGACATGTTGAGGGAGTACAGGATATTCAATACCTTCATGGAAAGCCTATGTCAGTTGTGACATGTTAGATGTAGTCCCTAATATGATCACTATTTTCATGGCTCAGTGACAAAGATGTAATAAAGGTGGTATGTGGAAAAAACCAAGGATGGAGATACACAAGGATGGGAAAGCAAGGACATACCCCACTTATTTCATTATTGAGTTGTATTCCCATGATCATCTTATAAAAGTAGAGAATACATGTTATTATGTCTGATTTATTAGATTCATTGGGAGTATGAATCCTCATAATAACATGGTGATAATTAAACTAGTTACTCCCAAGTAGTGGGAGTTATGAGTGGTTCATGGTAGAATCCCATTGGAGGATTTGTTTATGTGTAGAGAAGTGATTAGTCACTTTAGTGTTGCAAACTACTATGGAAGAGAAGATGTTGACAAAGCCAGTCAGGGTAGTGAAGTTTTATTAGTGTAATAAAACTTTTAGTGGGTTTTTGTGAGGGAAATATAGAGCATTAAGGAGTATCTAGTTGCAAAATACTTAGGTGTTGTAAAATCCTATGTATATGTCATGTCCCTTTTTTTTGTGGACATTGACAGATTTGATGATTGGCCTATTATGCGACCTTCGTAGGCTAATAGGATGGATAGAGGGTCATAATGGAGCTTGGATTGACTTTGATTCACAAGATTTCTACATTTGATTTTCATTCAGGTTATTTCAGACATATTTGGCCAGGGCTCCTACTTTTTAGGGATATTTGACATGCAGCGGAGTGCCTTTATTATGGTATGGTTATGTGCGGAATCACTCCCTGATTCACTAGCTTCGATCGGTTCGTCGATCTGACATGTATTGAGGGAGATATTAATATTTGATTGATTTAATCAAATATTAATTATTTAGCCTATTTTTAATTAGAAACCCTAATTCTAATTTAAGAAACCCTAATTAGGGCAAGCATATCTTTTTGAGGGTATAAGGGTTTCTCATGGAGGCCATTGTTCATTATGTATGCTATTGATTATTGATATTGATTTTGGAGAATTTCTTCTATGAAGACTGAGCCTAGGGTTCCAGGATTCCATTTGCATTGGAGAACGTTCCCTCTTCAGTGTGTGCAATTAAGAGGCTGTGGAATACCAGCTGATGTATTGCCAAAGTGAGAGATAGCTTCATCCAGAGGTTATCACAGAATTTTAGGTTTGAGAGATAACTTCACACAGAAGTTATCACAGATATTCCAGGTATTTATTGCTTTATGTTTTGATTCAATAAATTATACAGCTAGAGATCTACTGTGCTAGAGACATATATTTCAGATCAGGGGTTGAAAACAGGGAAGTTGTGCTTAATTTGCGGTCGTACAGAATCCGTACAGGTTCGTACAGATCAGTGTAGGAACCGACCTCGGCAGATAGAGGGTTTTCAGTGGCTGACATCAGTCGACTAAAGATCGACGATGGTAGAAATCTGACTGACAGAGACCGATGTCAGCGAGATATCGATCGACGACGGCGACTGTGTGTCAACACAGAAGAGCCGAGACTTCCCAGAATTCAATTTGCACTTCCAGATTTGCAAAGCCAGGGTTTTCAAGACTGTATTTCATATTTATATGCATATTAGAGGACTGCAATTGTAATAATTTAGAAGGACAAGTGATATAATCTGTAATTTGTTATTAAGAGACTATATTATTGTGATCTTTCTGAATTTATTCAACAGAAGTTATATCTTGTTCAAAGTTTTTTGTGTTGCTATATTTCCTGTTTGGAGGGGATATTACAGTGATATCAGAGCTTTGGTCTTTGGTATCAGAATTTTGTGTCTTTCATATATCTCCATTGGTAGGGGATATTACAGTGGTATCAGAGCTAAATTCCTGCCATCCTGTTGGGCACATCAGAACTAATGTCTTGCCATCCTATTGGGTAGTTCCAGGTTCAATTCGATCATCAGTATGGCTCTAAGAGGGGTCAAAGATTTGGAAGAAAGCATGCACAATGCAAAGAAGAAATTAGATCATCCATTTCAGCAAGCAGATGACACTCTAAAAATTTTGGAGGAGTTGGACACTTATTTAGGCAAGGTTGAGCATTCAAATACTTATGAGATGCAAACAACGATATTTCCAGTGTTTGATTCGTTGGTGAAGCCCCGATTATTGAGACATCATGATGAGGTGGTAAGACTTGCAACTCTCTCTTGCATTAGTGAAATGATGAGGATCATAGCTGGCTTTGATTTTCATGATGATCAGATTATGAGAGAGGTACTTTATGCCATGGTAAAAAGCTTCGAAAAGTTGGATAACATTAGAGACCCTCATTTCTCAAGGAGGGCAAGATTACTTGAAACATTTGCAAGGTATGGATTTGAAAACATTATGATGTTAGTAGGTTGTATTGGTGAAATTCGCATGATGTTTAAAATATTTTGGAATATTTTAGATGAGTTTCATTCTAGCAATATATTGGCATCAATGCACTCTATTATGTTCACAATCTTGTTTGAGGAGGGGGATAAAATTTCCAAACTCTTGGCAGAAGATTTATGGTATGTCTGGACAAAAGGGAGAAATGTCTCACCTAGAGCTTGCATGTGGTTAAAGAATTTAATTAATAGGCCCAAGGATCGTAGTGCTTTCCCTATGACATGCAGCCACTTGCATGATGAGTTTGACAGTCATGCTGATCCAGTACAGGGAGATATTAACACATCTTCAGGTAATGAGTTATCCACATTATCTTCACAGGCAGGAGTAGTTGAGGATGTTGTGGATGAGCTTTGTCTTAAGGTGAGTCTAACTCAAGAGTTAGACAGTGAGGATGAGTCTGATGCTTGCATTCAGAGTGTGGAGGTGTACTCAGATGTTAGTACACTGAGTGTGGGTGATGAGTATGTTTCTATAGCTGCTTATGAGGAGCATGTGGTTGAGGCTCACACACATATTCAGGACTTGGGAGTACCTGATTCTAAGGAGTTTGGGATACTAGTGGAGTCGAGTCTCCAAATTGATTCTTCTCACACATTTGATAGTATGGTACAGTTGGTTGTGCCACCATTACAGAGGGATCAGTTATGGGATGGATTAACACCATCTTTTGTAGATGAAATTTGCAGTTGCCTAGTACACAGTCTACAGTATCGACACATCCAGGGCAGTCATGATTTTAGAGATTGGTTGAGTTATGTTCACCAATTTGATTATGGGTTCCTCTTTGTTTTACTTCTGATGATATTTTAGGTACTCACATTGATTCACAACAGTGCAGGGCATAACTACATTTGGGATTCAGGAGGATTGAGTGGTTTATTGTTCTGAGATTGCTTGGGGACAAGCAATTTCAGGAGGGGCGGATTGTCATGTCCCTTTTTTTTGTGGACATTGACAGATTTGATGATTGGCCTATTATGCGACCTTCGTAGGCTAATAGGATGGATAGAGGGTCATAATGGAGCTTGGATTGACTTTGATTCACAAGATTTCTACATTTGATTTTCATTCAGGTTATTTCAGACATATTTGGCCAGGGCTCCTACTTTTTAGGGATATTTGACATGCAGCAGAGTGCCTTTATTATGGTATGGTTATGTGCGAAATCACTCCCTGATTCACTAGCTTCGATCGGTTCGTCGATCTGACATGTATTGAGGGAGATATTAATATTTGATTGATTTAATCAAATATTAATTATTTAGCCTATTTTTAATTAGAAACCCTAATTCTAATTTAAGAAACCCTAATTAGGGCAAGCATATCTTTTTGAGGGTATAAGGGTTTCTCATGGAGGCCATTGTTCATTATGTATGCTATTGATTATTGATATTGATTTTGGAGAATTTCTTCTGTGAAGACTGAGCCTAGGGTTCCAGGATTCCATTTGCATTGGATAACGTTCCCTCTTCAGTGTGTGCAATTAAGAGGCTATGGAATACCAGCTGATGTATTGCCAAAGTGAGAGATAGCTTCATCCAGAGGTTATCATAGAATTTCAGGTTTGAGAGATAACTTCACACAGAAGTTATCACAGATATTCCAGGTATTTATTGCTTTATGTTTTGATTCAATAAATTATACAGCTAGAGATCTACTGTGCTAGAGACATATTTCAGATCAGGGGTTGAAAACAGGGAAGTTGTGCTTAATTTGCGGCCGTACAGAATCCGTACAGGTTCATACAGATCAGTGTAGGAACCGACCTCGGTAGATAGAGGGTTTTCAGTGGCCGACATCGGTCGACTAAAGACCGATGACGGCAGAAATCCGACCGACAGAGACTGATGTCGGCGAGATATCGACCGACGACAGTGACTGTGTGTCGACACAGAAGAGCCGAGACTTCCCAAAATTTAATTTGCACTTCCAAATTTGCAAAGCCAGGGTTTTCAAGACTGTATTTCATATTTATATGCATATTAGAGGACTGTAATTGTAATAATTTAGGACAAGTGATACAATCTGTAATTTGTTATTAAGAGACTATATTATTGTGATCTTTCTGAATTTATTCAACAGAAGTTATATCTTGTTCAAAGTTTTTTGTGTCGCTATATTTCCTGTTTGGAGGGGATATTACAGTGGTATCAGAGCTTTGGTCTTTGGTATCAGAGTTTTGTGTCTTTCATATATCTCCATTGGTAGGGGATATTACAGTATATTGACTTCAAGTGGGATAAGTTCAAGATGTGAAGTCACTATTTATAGTCACTATTCATGAATCACTATTCACATGCACTATTTATGGTCATTATTCATGATGGCATGGGCTGATGGTGATGTGGAGGGTTACTAACATGGCTTGTGAGTGATGTAGCTAATTAGTGATTTTGTAGGGGCCCATGGAGGGTATCCCATGAGTGATCAGGTTGATGTGATGGGAGTGGGACATATCATTCCACCAAGGTACACTAGTTTTTCCTTGGTAATCACATGGATAGTGTCACATGGTGAAAAATATAGAAGGGTTAGTGTATGTCAAATTTGTAAGGTACCCCATGATTCCCATGTGTGGATATAGTAAAAAGATGATTGCAATCATCTTTTGGACTTATATGGTCACATGGATAATGAATAAAATAAAGTTTATATTATTTTTTGTCCTCATTTTTGGAGTGGGAGACAATGTTTAGAGCCACATGGAAGTGGCTTGGATCTTGTCTATAGTGGATACACCACATTTTTTACCCTTGCACATGAAGATAGATAACTTTTGATGGTAATTGATCATCCCATATGGAATGTGGTAAATTTATTTATGCCATTATTAATTCTCTCTTCTCCCTCTCTCTCATGCTGTAAATTTTATTAATAAGCATGAAACTCTCTTTATAATTCATCTAATTAGTGGATCCATGTAATCCTTGGGATTACATGGTTGGAGGTTCGATCTTATAGGATAGTTTATCTTGTTTCACAACCTAAATTCTTCAAGTGGAATAATTGAGTGATTTTATGTTATCAGTTAAGGATTTTTTATGGAGAAAATATTATAGAAGAGAGTTTTATGCTTTGATTTAATATATTCTAGAAGCTGTCATTTGCTCATGGTTTTTCCTTGCTCATTCAAGGTTTACACATAATATCTATGTAATGTGTCCTATTGATTTTTTTAATTTTATTTATCTTATTTCCCACATTATTTAATTTTATTATATGATATATTTCATTTATCTATCATGTAGTATCAGGACTTTATTCCTAATATTTTATAGTTTTCAGGTTCATTTATGCCTCTTGGCAATCTTAGAGTGTTCCATATTCTTAATGATTATTCATAAATTATATTCCATTAAATTAAAAAAAAATCATTAATTTAGAGTGTAAAAAACCTATTAACATCCCTTATAATAATTATATCCCACACACCTACTCCTCCATGTACTGAGCAAAAAAACTATGGCTTTTCAAGTTGACAGGCCTATTCTATGAGATCAAGAAAGTGTTTTTGGTTAGAAAACCATAAAATATGCATAATTATAACTAAAAAATTCCTAATTAGGTACAAAAAACATTCCTCCATGTCTTCAGGTTGGTTTTTAATTCATATGGCCCATTCAATAGCCTTGAAAACTATTTTGCATATGCTTATGGTTTACAAGTAGTTTGGCACTTCTTACCCTAGTAGTCTTGTTATGATGTTTACTTTTAATTATAAGGATTGAAATCACTATATAAAATTATCTAATGTTCCCTCATACCATACATGATCTTCTTGAGCTTTATGTTCAACACAAAAATGTATCTTTCTCCTCATGTTTGGTGTATATAAGCCTGTAGGTTCCTATTCCAAGCCCAAAATACCTTATAATCCTACTTTTGAGATGACTCTTATTACTTATCCATGATATTATATGAAATTTATAATAAATTTATTTTTTTAAATACCTTTTCAACTAATAAACCAATAGGTTTTGTCAAGAACCTCCCATTTCAAACCTATAAACTATGTATAATCCAACTGAAGATGCATGATCAGGGTATTTCAATGTAAATTGTACCTTGATGATGATCTAAGTAAGTATTATAATATTTATAAAGTTTATTATAGTTTTTATAACCTACTCCAATAAATTTCATTCTTGAGAACACCTCCCACTTCTCAAAAACCTACCTATAACCTTCAAAAATAGTCAATCATTGCATTCCTTGTCAAGTACATGTATTATATATAAGATCTTGAATTGGTTGTAGTGTTTTATGGAATTTAAAAACTCCATTATATGTTTTTAAAAACTCATCTATTCAATCATCAAACACAAAAAATCCATTTAAATGGAAAACCCATGATACCATTGTTTTGAAGGGGCTTAAGAGACAGTAGACTTCTTAAAAATGATTTATAAAGCCTGTGCCCTCAATATCTAAAATAATTCCATGCATTTGAAGGGAATAAGGGGACTTGACATCTTCTAATAGAATTTTTTCCATCACCTCTCTTCCTTTGGTGAAACAACTTCATCAAAATGGCTCTCTTCACCTTGTACGTGACCTGATGGAAACCATGAATCATTTTTTTCTTACTACAACTTAAAAACTCTTATGGGGAATTATTATAATCCTAAGAAATCCAAATTATATTTTTATATTCCTATATCACCTTAAACCTTGATCTAATTTATTAGAAGATTTATAATCATGCATAGAAAGTTATATAACATCTTCTTCGTCAAGATACCTATCCACTTGAAAGAAAATCCTTGTGGTACCTACATACAAGATTATAAATTTAGGCCTTCTAACCTTTAAAATTATATTTTAATGTAAAAATACATACCTTACCTTCCTTTCTTTCTAAAACCTCATGTTATTCCATATTTGGAGTTAAAGTAATGAATGAAGAGGTTTCAAATGAGAACAAACATTAGAAATGGGGACTCTAACACCTCTTGGATGGGTATACAAATAAGATAAGGTACATCATGATATTCAATAGGTGAAAATTACCTAAAATGACCTCTATTTCATGGTACTAAGTCCTTTCACTTAATGTTTTTCAAGAGGTTTCTTTTAAAATGTTGTAATAACAAAGAGAGCAAAACAATAGAAACCTTAATTTCTCCTAAATTACCTTAGTCTCTCCAAAATATTCAAATAGAAAATGTTGAAATCTTACTAGCTCTGATTCTTAGTCCATTGGCTCACTATAGAACACCATGTTAGTTTAGATGATCACCACCCCCTTGTATTCCTCCATAGCTTACTGAGGCCTTGACCTTCACAAACTAACCTTAACATTTTCTAAATTACCTTAAATTTTACTAAATTTCATTGCAAAAGGCCTTGTTATGATAGGATAACTAATTCAATGTCAATTTTTGGATGGTATGGGTTGTATTTTGGCCTACAAGACAAAAATGTCAATATAAACTTAGATCCAAGGTAGCTACAACATACTAAACTAATAATAAATTAAATGGTTTAATGATTAACCAATGAGTGGTTTATGAAACCTAAGGTTATAATGGTCAATCTAAGTAACCCTGTAAGTATACCAATTTATTAAGTAACCCTATAATTATACTAATTTATTTGGTATAAGGAGGATCAAAATCAAGGATAAACAAAATAAATCCACTATAGTGGTAAAAATAAATTACATCTACTAATTAAATAAAGGAAAGATAATAAAGATCAAGATACCTACCTTTGTGTGGACTCACTGGTGCATCAATCCCTCTTTTAGCTCAAGTGGAACTTTTTAAGAGATGTTTTAGTTTGAATGCCTCAAATGAAAATAATAAGATCCATATAACCATAGTTGGGTATTCTAAATACTAGTACACCTCCTCAGCTTGACTCCTAGTGATCTTTAAAGACCTTTATGCAAGGCTAGACCTCCAAGAATAAGACTCTAAGATTTGAATTCTTTATTTTACTACTCAAGAGTAGAATCATAAGTGAAATTAGAGTAGATGAAAGTTTATTTTATTTTTGAATGTTAATATTCCCCTATATATAGCTATAATACTTAAAACTAACTTTGAACACTAAGTTGACAATAACAACTAGGATGATATAATTAGAAGGATGTTGTATGAAACATAACTATATTATCTATGGTGATATAGTAAAACTAATAGATATATGACTCATAACTATACCATCCAAGTCAATACATTATAGGTAATGATAATTATGAAACATATTGCATTAGCTTGAATAATATAGTAGGAATATAAGGTGGCTACCAGGATAATGAAAAATAGATGAAGACAGAAAGAGATTAAAATGAGGTTATATTGATAGTAATGAATTTATGATAGAATAATATACAAACATATCTCAAAAGTTCCACAATAAAATCATACCTCATTCTTGATGTGCTTGCTATGTATTTAATAGTATACTATATGTGCATGTGTGTGTGTGTGTGTGTGTGTGTGTGTGTGTGTGTGTGTGTGAGAGAGAGAGAGAGAGAGAGAGAGAGAGAGAGAGAGAGAGAGAGAGAGAGAGAGAGAGAGAGAGAGAGAGAGAGAGAGAGAGAGAGAGAGAGAGAGAGAGAGAGAGAGAGAGAGAGAGAGAGAGAGAGAGAGAGAGAGAGAGAGAATGTCTATTTACATTTATTATGAAATGTTTTTTTTAATAGATATAATTTTATTTTAATTTTCATGAAATTTAAGTGAGGTTTATATGATATGAAAATTTTAAATGTATATAAGATATATTATAAATATTTATCTATTGAAATTTATAATATAACTAATGTATGAATAAGTGTCTTGGTATGTTGTTTATTTTATTTAGGAATCTATACATTTTGGATATTATTTGTAGGTTGAGATATGATAAGTGTTATATTTTTATTAATATAAAAACACCTATTAGATATTGGGTAGTGAGTTCTTGGTATTTAAGAGATAAAAGTGAGAAAATTAGACCCACTTTTTTGACTATGTTTTTAACCTTTTACCCTACCTAAGATTTTGAAATAGAAATGGATATGGAGAGGGAGAGGGAGAGGGAAATGGAAATGGAGAGAATATTGAGAGAGGGGTGAACCAAATTAGTACTTGTAGAATTCCTAATTTAGGTGTGAAAATTTAAGAACCAAGAGTGCCAATATATTGATTGAGGCTTGATGCTAAGAAAATTAATAATTTTTTATATGAATATTTTACAATTGAATAAAAATTATGAATCCAAATTAGATTCAAACTAGACACATTTTAGACAAACATAAAAATAGATAATTGGTATTTCAATATCCATTTGCAAATATCATCAATAAAATAAATTGAGATTGTTATTTCCTCAATTTACCTTTGACATATATATTAATTAGAAAAGGAAATTGAGAAGTCTAATTTATAAATTAACCCTCTATATAATGTATTCATTGGAAAATAAAATTTAAAAGGTTACTTCATCAATTTACCCTATGTAGAATGTATTCATAAAAAAATAAATTTGATAAGGCCACTTTATCATTTTACCCTATGTATATTTTATTAATTAGAAAATAAGTAGATTTTAAACATTTAGAAAACTTTTTAAATAATATTTATATAGGTTACATCCCTTCATTATAATACTATCATTTTATAAAAATAATGTTTTTTGGTACTATACATATAACATGAAATCAAAAGTGTCAAAATATAAAAAATGTGAAAACCCAAATTTTATTTTAGTGAATTTATGCAAGAAATAATTATAACATTATTAAGTCAACTATACAAAGATCAATAAAAAATAAGATAAAATACATATTAATACAAATTATACCATGTAAATAAAATAATGCCATTTTTTTATTCATCTTGTTTAGATATTACATTTAAGAATTGGATAGACCCATTATAAGGCCTTTTCCATAATATTAATGCAAAATATCCCATTGATGAACATTTCATGAAAAATACATAATAATATTAGGTTATATTTGAACCCAAAATTTGAATTCATGAATTTTTTGAAATTTGTGTTCTCACATGGAGAAACCAAAATTTTGGCACCATATTGATTAGACCTCAAGGGTGTGTCAAGTGAAATTCTCCTCCTTACATTTTTCAGGTCTTCCAAGTAAAAAAAATATGGGATTAATTTTTAAAATACTTATCATTACATAGTATTCTATAGTGTTTACTTGAGATACTTCCATTTATAAAAATTGTAACTTTTACATGTTAACAACACCAACTCGAGTATGCAATAGGTGTGATTCTTTTATTTTTCCATATCTTACACATATGAAATATATTTTATATCTCAATTGAAGAAATTTAAATATATTTAAAGTGTAAATAAAATCATGTGAAATATTTGATCTTAAAATACATTTCTAAATGGATTCACCTCTTAACTTTTAATCAAATGTCCTTGTACATGACCTTGTTTCAAATGGTAGTTTTAGAAACATACATGGTGGGACTATGAATAAGTGTTCATACTATTTTAGACTATAACACCCATTATATAAATCTTAGTGGACCTTCTTGGTGATTTTTTTAAATTATTATCTTTTCGTAATATTTAAGTCACTTTATTAAAAAGTGAAAGGTGAATGTAAAAATAGAATATGAATCTTAGAAAGAGAGGTTAAAAGAATTAAAAAGTTAATTATTATCCTGATATAAATTATAATAGGAGATATTTCAATTATAAGTAGGTTTATTATTTCTTTCAACTCTTGGGGAAGGGTTGCTTTCAAGTTTTCTCTATCTTTATGTTAACATTGAGTATATGGAAGGTTTGGTGAATGTTATGGTCATTATTCGTCTCGTGTAACATTAGAAAATGAGATGAATTATGATAATAACAAGTTTATGCACTTGTGAACAAGAGGATAAATGCTATTGTTGAGTATTATTAGGTAGAATAAATTGAGGAAGAGATAAATAACAATCAGCAATAATAATTTTATGGTGTTTGACATCATGAAGTTTTGATTCCAATAAAATATTTTAAAACTTTTGATGATTATTTTATGTGTGAAAATATAAATTATATTCTTATTCATCCAAATTTTATAAATATACTATTTCAAACAAATTAAGTAATAAAGAGTTTATATTCTCCCTAACTTAGGAAGAGTTTTTTGGGGAAATTGCAAGCAAAATGGATGAAGAGTACTTTGTTACCCTGAACATGATTCCATAGTATTGTAACCTTATGATCATGAATCTAATATTAAAATAAATAAAATATATATTTTCCCACTCCAAGACCTTGTTTCTCAAGTTCAAGAGGAAGAAGCCATTAGTGGGTGTGCAAGATGACAATGGCATGATTTGTTTGTAGAGAAAAATACTCCATCAATGGAAAAATCATTCCCCTTTACTCATTGCTTCAAATAAAGTCTAGATATCCCAATACAAAAGGAGAAAATATTTGAGGAACATGTTTCTTCCAAGGAGCATGAACTATATGATCCTAGAATAGTCATTAAAAAGTGGGTGGAAAATAATAAGGTGGATATAAAACCTATTGAATTTGTTGGATAATAATGTTTTCTAAAAGTTTTGAAATAAATTAATAAAACTCAAGAGAAAAATACATATATTTTCATGCATGAAAGTGATGATATAGTTTCTGTCAAAAAAGAGGGAATTATAGTAGTAAATTAATAATTTTACATCTCTCAGTACTTCAAAAAACATCTAGATATCCCAACTTAAGAAGGATAGTAATGATAATACATCTTTAGCATTCCTACAAGAGTATGACCTAAATCATTAGTTCCACTTAATATATATGGGTGAGCATGCAATATTGGTTAATGTTGAGCAAAAATAAGTCCAAAATTTAATTTGAAATGTTCTTGTGTTTCCATTTAGGTCAAGCCTCATGTTTCACATGTTCTTTGATTCCTTTATCTCCTTTACATTTCAAGTTACTCCCAAACACTTAAGAAAAATATCATATTTTTATGAATATATTAATGGGTTTGTAAACCCCTATCAAGTTTGGTTTTATGTTGTACATAAAACTTTTGGCTTGTTCTCTTTATTGTCATTTTGTAATTTTTGGTGTGCATGTTTTTTAATAAATTCAATAGTATTATAGTGTTTTCCTGATCCCCATGTTTTTCTCTTATGCTTTCAAGAGGTTTATGGTTGAGTTATTTACCATAAATCTTTTTATTTTCAAAAATGGCATATTTGGAGACAAGGTTATATTGATAGTTTTGGTGAAATTGAATGGAATAATTGGAAAGTGATAAGATCATCTCTAATTATTGTTGACATGGTAAAATAATAATGATAAATAGTAGCAAAGGTCTGACTAAAATTATTAGTTTTGAATTTTAAGTGCACATATTTGGATGAATTTATAATTAATGAAAGTTGGAAGGGTGTATACTAATACATACATTTATTCTTTTTGCATTGTGTTGTTGACGTTGATTAAAAGACATAAATCCATTGATAGAACACTTCTTGGTAAAGCCTTCTAGCATGAGCATGTCTCTTATCAAATGATTAAAGATATCGTGAGCTCTATCAAGATCCTTTCTAGGTAACATTCTTTCCAAATGTATTCAAAAAAATTAACTTTTGTTTTTGAGCATAGAAAATTTTTACTTATACATCCTTCCAAGCATATAAAAATACCATAATTTCAACTCAAAAAAATAGGTGGACTTTTCAAGGTAATGATCTAGCCTATTAGTACATTTTCATTTCTCATATGATTGGGATAGGAGAACTCACTACCATTTGGTATAATTAGGACAATAGTGTGTGTTATATGTCAGCTAAAATGAGTTCTAGTAAGAAATATAATAATCTTAAAAGGCAACAATCTGGTTTTATAACTCATGTTCATTATCATATGATTGTAATAGATGAACTAGGTTTCAGTTGGTTAGATCAAGATATTTGAATGATTTACACATTATCCACAAGGTGGATGAGGCACTGGTCACCAAATAATTTTTAGTTATCCTAAGTTACTCCAAGGAATATGATCCCATAGTCATAGCCATTTTTTATACCCCATATTTTTGAATTCATGAAATTTTAAAAAAATTGTTCCCACATGGAAAAACTAGAGATTTAGCATCATATCAGTTGGACCTCACCTCCATGCTAAGTGAAATTATCCTCCTTATATTTTTATGTATTACAAGTCAAAAAATATGGGATCCCTTTTACAAAAAGTGATCATTAGAAGGTATTCTACATTTCTTACTTGAGAAACTTTCATTTTGGAGAAACTAGAACTTTGGCATGGTACTAGAACCAAATTGAGTGTATGCAGATTATAAATCTATTTTTTAAAAAATAAATTAGTCTTACACACTTAAAAAATATATCTCAAGGCTCTAAATTTTATTCCTTGACATCCCCACTTCCAAAATTATCATGTTCACCATCTAATTATGCCTAAATGCTTATCTTATTGTCTAACTCTGATATTGTGATTACCTAGATCACCTGTAGCCCATAATATAATTAAAACATTATATTTATAATTTACTATCAATAATAAATATTAATAATTTATATATTATATATGACACTACCATTCAAACTTGTACATTAGTGTTAATGATAGTGTCCTAAATCTAATTCTAGTGTCTTTACCCAACACTCAAATTTTTAAATATTTCAATATTTATAGGTTAGCGTATTTATCTTATTTAACCCTCCATGAGATTATTTTCAAAATTTGTGGTATAAATATAAAAAAATCCCATACATTAATCATTTATAAAAATACCAAGTAAGTTCCTATTAAGTTCATTAAATCACACAAATAAGTTTTGAATCACTATACTTCTTTATTTCCACATCAGTCATATGAAAAATATTATTACAATTTTAAATCATTTAAATAAGATCATATAATCAATATTTTTCAATTTTTAAGATATATCACAATATGCACTTCCATATAGTATATTACAACATTATTCACAAACAAACCCACATAATGGGGAGTACTACATCGTTCTTATGCTTTCTTAAAAGTATATGGATATGTAGGAAGCACTAATAGATAGAGGGGAATTTAGGTTAGATAAAATTCAATTGAGGCCACTAACCCTTGTTTTAAGAGATCACATGTCTTAATTGGAGGACTTAGGGTTTTTAGATCCATACTATTATCAAGAGCTTGTGTGAAAGATATATATATATATATATATATATATATATATATATATATATATATATAATATTAAAAGTGATTATGACATAATATAGGTTTAATTAGAATTTGTATGAAAGAGTATGTATTGTGATCTAGACTGAAGTGTCGAAAGAAAGATAGAAGCATTGATGTTATTAGCCATAGTATCCTGTCTAAAAAAAGCTAATTTATAGAATATGATGATAATATTTAGATTTATAAACACTCCACTCTTTCACATGTACTACTCATATGTAACTTTTCATCAGTGTATAAACTAATTATAATTTCTCCTTCATATATTTATAATCATAACATTTAATGTTTTACTTTCCGTAATTAGCATATTATTAGAATCAGTGTATCTTATCAAAATTTAATATAATCAAAATTAATTTAATTAGGATTATTTTTAGAGAAACTTAATCCTTACTTGATTATGCTTCTATTTCATTTTAATCCTTACATCCAAAAAGAGTAAACATTTGGTGTACCTGACCTTTGATTTATTCTTACGCAAATCCCAATTTCCCTATGTTTTTTAGCCTTCTAAGGTTTTTACTTATAAATATTTAGATCTATTATTTTTTTTATGAAACTTATGTGTAGTGTTAGAATAGGTGGTGTTCCTATTGAACATCTTTAGCTTCACCTGGGCCACCTAAAACATCTCAAGCTAATACCATGTCAAATTATGCTAATGATGAGAGTGTCAATAATGGTAATGAGAAAAATACTAAAAAATCATAGAGGATGAATCTAATCATGAGGATAATCAAACACATGATAACAACAAACATAAATAATTATATCAATATGAAGATCAATTTAAATCTATTGTTTTATTTTGAGATCACATTCATGAGAATCCTAAATATCTTCACAATATCCTTAATAAAATATTAGAAACTAAAAATTTCAAAGGTATTAGTAAATAACCATTGCTCTCTATTAATACAAATATTTGGACTTCTAGATATGATTATCACACATTAATCCCAATCTCCCTCCCCTCGATCACACTATTGATTTCTACATCTAGTGGGGGAATGGGATATGTTTTCATATAATTGTTCCTCTATTATAAAATAAATATTTCTACATCCTCCATTTAAAAAATTAATAATTGAACTCCATTACCATTTTCACTGCATACATCAACACAAGATATGTTTTCATCCCCTTTGGTGACTTCCCAAATATCAAATCTCAATCCAAATGGGTTTACTCTCCAAACTCTTCTACAAGTTATTAAATGTTTGGAATTTAAGGTTACCAAAATTGAGAAAGATACTTTAAATTCAACTCATATTATTGATTTTCAAGATGTATTAATTAATCCCTTTACACTAAGATATATTTTTAGCCTTTGATAGTTGGTTTTGCATCACCCAATTTCACACTTTATGATGGTAAGGTCAATTTAAGAAACATATTTGATCTTTATATTAAAAATCCCTTGATTATACTTCTAATTATAATTTTTTGACAAAATTATTTCCAAAAATTCTAAAGGGATATGCTTTGATGTGGTTATATGATCCACCAATAATATTATCAAGAGAATTCAATCCTCTGTCAGATCAATTTTTACCACATTTTTAATTAACATTACTAAAAATATGTCATAAGCACAAATTACTAATATCAAGTAAGGAACTAATCAACCCATCAATGAATATGTTTTTAGGTACAAGATAATGTTGAATGAAAAATCCTATGGCAGATAAAGAACTTCAAGATATCTTTAATTGGATTTTGCTTTCCCCATTACATGAGTCTATTATCTTTAATAAGTTTAAATATTTTGATGACTTATGTCATACTTTTTGATATTGAGAGATGAAACTTATTTCATTGAACAAGATTAAGTATGTAGCAAACACATTGACTACATTGAATAACAAGTTTCATATCAAACCAAGTTATAAGGTTAAACCTACTGAGGCTAAAAATTAATCAATAACTATAGTTAATATAGTGTCACAAAAGTCTAAACATCTGATATTATCAAATTAACATAAAATATAATTTACATGATTACCTGAGTCTCTGACTTTACTCCTTCAAAAGATATTGGAGTTTCATCCTCCTATGGTGGTTGATACAAGGATATGATTCAAATTCTTATTTGTGACTATGACAAATGTGTTTTTCATTCTACAAAAAAAAATTACAAGTTGAAGCATAAGATATATTATCTCATTTATAGTTAACAACTTAACTCTGAATATTCTTCTAAAGATTCAGGGTCACAACCTAATGATCATCAAAATAAAAAGATATTCAATAATCCATTATAATATCATTCTAAGGAAGCAACAAAAGGGTAACTGGAATATAAGGCAAATCATCCTCCTCCACATTATGGGAACCCATTATATGGGATTATTGGCACACTTAAACCTGAGATACCTCTTATGGTTCAAAGTCATATTACATTTGATGATAGTGATATTTTGGATGATGACTTAGATCTTCACTAATTATTTATTAGAGCACATATTGATCATCAAATATACATATTTTTATGGTTGATAATGGTTCTAGTGATAATATATGTAACATGAAATTAATCACGCATTTTTAATATACACATGATGATTTATAATATTTAACCACAATTATCAAAGCAGTCAATGGGAAGATAAAACAAATTTTTAGTGGGATTGATTTCCCTTTAACCAAAATTTTCAAAGCATTTAATGGGAAGATAAAACAAATTTTTAGTGGGGTTGATTTCCCTTTATAGGTTTGTCCAACAAATGTGATGGCAACATATTCATTTATACTACTTACGAGAGTATTTGATGCATTATTAGGATGATATAGGATTCCTAATCAACCATGAAATACCTATATGTAATGGGTTAGCATCAACCTAAAATTATCCTACATATTAAAGATCTGTACTTGAATAAAGTTAATCAAATTGAACCCAATTATACTTATTTATTTAGGATATGATCAATGGATCAAAAAACCTATCAATAGGAGAACCTACAACATAATGTCAAAGGAAAGGGTTCCAAATCCTTTAGGCTAATAACGTAAGGGAATGAATATAACTAAATATTTGTATATAAGTATTATAATATTAAAAACAATAATTTTAAGTAAGGGGAAGGGTTAGAAACATATAAAAATTGGTAAGGAGCCATGGTATGAAAATGGGGACCTAGGATACCTAAAGTGGACAAATGGAAAGTTCAAGAAATAATATAGTCACACTAATTATAGGTGTAGATAAAGCTTAAAAAATGATACAAATACATTTATTTACTAATCAATAAGTAAATTTTATCTATTAAATGAAAGAGCTAAGTTTAGAATATACTTACCTTGAAGAGGACTTGTTGAGCCTCAATCTCCCATTGGACAATGGTTCTTTGAAAGATATGGTTGTATTTATAAATACTCAAAAGGATGTAAAATAGGCTCTAATACAACTAAAACCCTCTTAAAAATTCTTCAAGACTTCCACAAGACAAGCTTCCTTAAGTATGAGAATATTATCAATAACTCCTCTAAATTTTGATCAGGGCAGAAATGCAAGAGAAATAAGAGCAAAATGACTATATATGATATATTAAAATGAAATGGGGAATTTTATTTATAGTTTTTAATATCCCAAACCCATACTAAAAGTTAATTTAATGTAATCAACTAGGTCCTATGTAGTTAAAATGAGTCAGGTGATATTGAACCACATTGGCTAGGAGGAAACAATATAGTAAGGGAAAAGGTGTGAAATAGACTATATCAACCTTTGTTGATGTAGTTAGAAGACACAATGAACTAAATTAGAAATGGATGATATATTTATAAAACATACTAAACTACACCAACCATAGTAGATGTAACTAGAAAACACATTGAACTACATTGGTCATGGTCGATGTAGTTGGAAAATACATTAAACTGAATTAGCCATAGTAGAGATAGGTGGAAATGGGAAATTTGACATAGCTAAGTGAGGTAGGATAGAATGATATAGGTAAAAATGAAAATTTGTGGGAGATGAACTTCAAATATAAATGATATGATCATGACATATATACTTACATTTCTTGTAAAGCACTAAAGGCTTACACGCCCCTTTCTCAATGCACCCTTTAAGACATGCACTCAAGGATATTAGAGCTAAACAAGTTACAAGAGAAATAATTAGTAAATGATAAGAGTGAAAATATTGTGTGTATACATCTGACCCACCCAAAGCTCATCACGTGTCACAATAGTGTAGCATGTGATGGTTCTTTAGGAAATAACATACTAACACTGTAACTGAGATAACTAAAATGAAATGCATAAAAAGTTAATAACTAAAAGTACCATATGCATGACTTCATTTACCTTTATTTTTAATTACTTCATGAAAATATCATATTATCAATCATGGAAGTCATAGTACCTAAATTTGAGAAACCTTAGGGATATAAGGCTAAAAATAGAAGCAATGTGTGTGCACACAAGATGGTCAAAGCAGACGTGTAAACTCTCAAAACTAATAAAATAACTTAAAATTTTGGCAATCTAGGATCCTAAATTTTATGTTATAACTAATAATCCAAACATAAGATCAAAAATAATTATGTAAAATGGATATAAAACACACTAAATCATGTAAAACATTGTAAGTGAAATATCAATTTAATGAAACTCCCAAAAAAATGTGACAGTAAATGAATGTAATCTCATATAATATAAGAATATCAAATGAGAAAATTTAAATGAATAGAAATGAAATGTAATTCAAAATGGAAGACAAGCATTTCAAGTCAAACACAAGGGAAAACATGTAAGTGTGTAAAATGTCCTATGTAAAAAAATGAAATCAAAAAATAACAAAAAATGTAATAAGAAGGAAAATGTAATAAAACATGTGATAAATGAAAAACAATACCCATCAAGGGTAATATCAGTAAAATATGATGTAAATAAGGAATGTGAGGCACCATAAGGGTAATGTGAACATCCTTAACTTTAATGAGTCATAATAGGATAGCGATTAAGGCTATAAACTATAAACTTCAAGGACTTGGGACACTCCAACTAATTAATGAAAAGTTGGGGATAATAAGCGAAGTACATATATTTGTAGACACCCAATTTCAGCCACAATAAGCTCCTGACTAGACTTCAGACTAATTCCTACCAAACATTCCAAATTAAACATAGGAATCCTTAAACATCCCAATTTTAATTTCACATCATTCATCAATTCTCATAATCATGTTGAGGCATCCCTACTTGGGATACTAGCATGTATGCAACAATAGCCTCTCACAGATACATCCCCAATCATCCTACGACCTAGAAACTATCAATTTAGCCAATTGACCCATTAAGTGAGGCACTTGAATAATTCTTAACAGAGGTAAAATGATAATCAAAATGAATCATATAATTATACAATATTAAATTCTTAGTTTAATTATCCATTTGCAATTAATGAATATCTAAAAATGTAAATTCTAGAATTCAAAATATCAAGCCTTTCCATCATTGCCTTTATGAGTTATCAAACTCTTATAAAATATCTCAAAATATCTAATTTAATATTCATGCCTAGTAATTAAAAATCATAATTGCTTGAAAACTTTTAACTCAATTGGAGTTAGCCTTAACTCACCTAGGGTTAGTTTTAACTCATTCCATGTTTAAACTCAACCTTAACTCACCTTGGGTGAGAGTTAAATTTTTAGGATATAAATACAAGTCCATACTTATTAATGATGAAGATCTTTTGGTGTAAATTTATTTTACCTAAATATATTCAAATCTTTGATAGTGTAGAGTTATTATGCAATATTTACTCCATAAGCTTCATGCAAGTAATATTATCATGCCAAAATCATAAGCCAAGCAACCAAGCCAAGGTGCCAAAGAAAGGTGAAGCTAAAAAATCTCCATTGATTAAGATTTATTGATGCACAATCCAACAAATCCACTTCAAAAATACATTTAGATCTCTAAAGAAGGTAAAAGAGTGTTTTATTTTGTGTTCTAGTTGTGCTTTCATTTGTATGTTTGTTACCTATTATATCCCTAGTGTTTAGGCTAGAGGTGTTAGGATTTTGATGTGTTATTTTGATTTGTTTTATTGGAATAACACAAGACTAAACTCCCCTCTATGTATTCCTTGTTCTTATGATGGCATGATCGGTAGGACCAAGTATCTCATATAGCAAAGGAGGTTGATATGTTAGTTTTAGTTTTTCTAACATATGCATACAAATCATAAAGTTTCATGTTTTAGCTTTAATTTTTACATTTTTAAAGCAAGTCATAGAATGTAAGGATTGATGTTGATTTTATAGATCAATGTCAATTACAGTAATCAACCATGATCTCTATGTAAAAATAGAACAAGATAGGGAACATGGCTAATAATGGTTTTACTAAATTTTTCTTGCTTTCATTTTATGTTTGATGATCTACATGTTGTTTGTACAACCCATTTCTTGTAGAATCTATGAGATGTTTGGTTTTTAAGATCATTTATTAATAATTTTGACATCAAAATAGAATTTTTTTATGTGTTTTATAGGAAATGTATAAGATCTACATTAATCAATGTTGATCTATATAATCTACAATGATCTTTGTGGATTGGTAATGATTGGTCTCTAAGACAAGAAATCAAAAACTTGAGAGCTAAAATTAAAATGTTATTTTCTCACTTGATTTTGGGATTATATGTAGGAAAACCATATAAAAATTTATAGGTCTTAAGGTGAAAAGAGAAAATTTTAAGCATGGTTAAATTTTACACACATTATATTTGGTGCTTAAAATGTACTTAGTTATTTTCATCTCTTAGGTTTTTTTGAAGTTTTTGCAATTATCAAAAACAAAGCCAAGGGTTTCAAACTTCATAGCATATTTTATTTTGGTGTTATAAAAATGAACTCTCACCTTAGTTAAATACTCATAAGAGTTTTCATTTTAATACTTGTTTGTTAAAGTGTTTGTTTAGGAAAATTAGTGTCACGTGTATGTTCTCCCCTCATCCCCTTTAGGGAACTTGGGTGATAAAAAATAATCACTCAAACTTGTCACTTTGGTCCAAAAGTGTGGAAGGAAAGTCTCTAATTCCCTCCACAAAATCCATATGATTTAAGTGAACCTAAATTCCTTCCACTTGTCTTATTTTCATGTATTTTTAGCTTATGGATGGGAGTGCATTACCTCTTCACAAGTTATTTATGGAAGACTTGACCCAGGAATTCATCTCCCATCATCACTTGAAACCCACTCTATGATGGGGTATATGAATTGAGGGTGACCCATAGGGATGCTTATTTTGAGAATTTAAAACAAGCACCATTAGAGGTACTTAGCCTCAAAATGTAAGGGTAACTCATACATCGTACTACACTAACCAATTAATAGATGTAGTGGTTGTGAAAAGGACTAGACCTTTTCACAACAACCTAGTTGATGTAAATCCAAATGACATTATTTTTACGTAGTGTTTGCCACACATATAGGACCATTTAGAAAATGAATGGAAATTAATAGTTTAGATAACCCCACTTATCTTAGAAATATTATTAATGCAAGATGAGTAGCCCAAAGTTCTATGTCATCATACAAAATATTGAGACAAGAGAGAGCATTAAAACCCTAATTTTCATGAACTTTTAATTTTTGGATTAAAAAAATAAAATCCTTTCAAGACCAAGTATACAGATAGAATTTTAAAATATGATGCAACCTTGTCAATTTAGGATTTAGGATGTAAACTTAGGTGTTTTTGTTGTTTTGACCTTTTTTATTACATGGTATTAAGTCTAAACTATGTGTTTTTCGTACCACATCAAAAATAAGTTTTTTTTACACATTAATACTTTATTTGAATAAGTATTATATCATCCATTTGACACCACCTTTGACTTAGTCATTTTTCAAACCTTTATGTGGGTATGTCACTTGTTTCAAAGGGGAATCATTATGCCACCCATTTCATTCCAAGTTTTATTCCTTAAAGTCTTGAAAAAAACCATTGTTTATACTTTTAGAGAATGATATAATTGTTATTTTGCTTGAAAAGTTTCAAAGACTTGTTACCTTGTGTTCAAATCATAATTTTGAAAACCATGTATTACTTTTGGGTATATGCCTAGTACCATAATGTTTCTCATTACTATCTACCTTGTTGTTTATTTTAAGAATTCTAGTCTTCTAAATTAAGTTTGAAGTTAGCTTTGACATGTTCAGATAGAAACATTGATTAGTTTTTTTCAATGCCTCATATAATTTTCTCTTAGACATTTACCTTTCAATTTTGGGTTGTGCAACTTAGACTAGCTCTTCGATCGATTTAAAGACTATTTTTGTGCCTATAATTGGGTGAGTAGTCTATTTTTCATGTGCCTAATGTTCCATGTCTTTTGCCAAATTATTAAGTGTGTGTAAAAATTTTAATGCCTAATTTTTATCATAGTGTTTCAAGTTTGTTAGATTAAATATCTTTCCTTTTAGACCTTGTTTTGTTTAAAGTCTAGATTTTGTGCCTTGTTCCTAAAATACCTGGCAATTCTTGTTTTAGGCCTAGATTTTGTGCCTTATTTTCTGAAAGACCTAACAACCTTTATTTATTTATATCTAGATTAGACTTATTTAAAACATTTTTTACCTATGTTTGGCATTCTAGTTTTTATTCATCCACTTGACCCTTTTGTGTAACACATTGAAATTTTACATTTGATGTTAGACTATTTTACCCCATGTTTTAGCACTAAAAATTTTAGAGATGCAACTCCATATTTAGACCAAGTTAGACCAAGTTTGGATCATTTGTCCTTTAGACCTTATTTTTTTAATTTTGTATAACTCTAAACCCTCATTCATGAAACATTCATCATTGATTTGGATATGTCTCATTACACTCAAGTAGAGACATGTATAATCCTAGTTAGATAATGTGGTCATACAAGAGAACTTTATTGTAGACCCCTATGGTGACAATGTTGTTTTTTAGATGGATCCTTATCCTCCTTACACTACTCAATTTAGGGAACAAAACCAAGACCCTTTAGCACATTATTTGGTTAATATGCCTCCATATTTAGAGCAAGACCAATAATAAACCATGTAGTATCTTGATAACATACCATTGGTTGTAGAATAAGCTAAAAATTTGTCATATTACATTAATATTCCATAAATATATGATCCTTATTTTTTTTATTATCACTTTCTTGAAAACAAGAATAAATTGAGGTAGGGGCCAAGTTTCCAATAGACTTCCCCCATGAAAATTTGCCTAGTCTAGTTAGAGTGTCTCTTAGCATGCCTTATAACTACACCATTAAACATGCCTCTACTAGTAATCCTCAAGTGCTCATGTTGATGTCATATCAATACCCTAATATTATTATCAAAGGAAATTTCCTCATGCAAGACCACTTTATATAAATGTAACAATTGTATCAAACTTATTTGAATCTAGCAGTAGTTTTAATAACATGGCCATGTCAAATACTCCACTCATCAAATTAGGTCCTTCAATAGGGGAACTAATTTAATTGATAGGTCAATATAATTTAGGTATAGACCCATTTATGAAAATTACTTCAGTCAATGACATGTAAAATGTCCCATCTATTGAAGAAATGACTACTACTTCTATGTAAAAAATGTGCCAAACACAGTGGATAACATGAAAGTGTCTCTGAATCCAAGCCAAAGTGGTTTAAATACATCAATAAATATTCCATAATAAGTGAATTTAATTAATACCATAAATTTTTTATAATATCAAGGGGTAATAACTCTTACTCCTAATCACAACAAATTGCCTCTAATCCTCAACTAGTTGATTCTTTAAACACACAACCACAAGGATTAAGTAATCAATCATTGACTAGTGGTTTGAATTTTAAAAAACATGATTAATGCTATCCACCACAATAGGTGATGATTAACATTCCAAAATAATAGGCACAATATAATATACCATCATATTAAAGGCAAAATATTCTACCACCTCAATAGGGGGTAGAAAATGTTCCACCTCAATAGGTAGTGATAAGTGTACCTCTATAGTCACATATCAGAAAAATTTACAATTGAAAACATTTTATAATAAAAAATGTATGTATATTGGTCAAAGACAAATGCCAAAAACATTACAAGTATATATTTTAAAATATGTCCATACAACTAAGAGGTACCTCTATCCAACAAGTACCAATTAGGCAATAATTGCCTTTTGTTTAGTAGGTGCCACAAATCCAAAGATAGGGCCTTATTTCATAACAAGTTCCTACTATTCATCTAGGTTTTACTAGTCAATATCAAGTCCAAACTCAACATAAATAGTAACAATACTTTACCTAGAGACATATCCTTCCATAACATCCATAATTCCCTCAAATTTAGGCCTGTATACCAAATCCAAACCAAAATATTGTACTATAATGCATGCAAGTCCAACAACCACATATTAATATACATATGAATATTAATATTTAGTTCACTCAAACCAACATTCCATAAAAATACCATTCCTCCATTATACCCTAGTCAAGGTAATCCATCTTTGGCCACCCAACCTCCACCTCAGACTAATGTTCCATCTAGTTTCTTGGCACAAGAATTACATCAAATGAAGGATGTAATTTCTACCATTAAATTAGTGAATCATATGAAGATGTTCAAGTTAGATAATGTGTATTCATACCCATTCAACATGGATTATTTGTAGATACCATTTACTCTAGGGTATGAAGCACTGAAATTTGATAAATACAAGGGTGGAGGATACCTTAAGGCCTATTTAAAAAAATTATTTGTTGCTTTTCATGTAGTGGATTATAGAGACATTTACCTCCTCCTCTTATTTCCTTTAATTATAATAATATTTTCTTTGGATTGGTTCCTAAAATTACCAAATAATTCCATATCTAATTTTGATGAGCTCTCATACAAATTTATGCAACATTTCTCATGCAATCTTGAACATGAGATCTCATTGGTATATTTGAATTTGGCTAAACAAAAAGTTGGTAAAATCTTTGAAATCTATATACAGATATGAATATAACTTTATGACCACTTCACCCATAATTTATCAGACAAAAAATTGGTTGTTATGTTTACTAAAAATTTTCATAGTGAGATATCTTATCATCTAGAGATTCAATGTGCACATACCTTGAAATAGATCATCGATAAAGGATTAAATAATTGAAAAGGACGTTATTAACAAAGGTATTATTAATTTAATCTTATCTAACAAAAATTAGAACCAAAATCAAGGACTAGGCCAAATCTAGAACCAAAACCAAGTCCCAACACAAGTGTCAGCACTAGTTTAGGCTAATAGCTATGAAAAATCTAAGTAATTCAACCATAATAATATTTTTTTGAAAAGTATAAACATCATCTACTCAACCAACATGATAAATTAAAATGGTGTAAATATCATCTACTCAACCAACACCATAAATGCAACTTAATCCTCATCAACAACCATTCATTAGGCAGAACCTTCATCGTAACCTAGACCAACTCAACAAACATAGAAACTATTAACTTTAAAACACCTCCTCTAAGAATAAATGATCCTACTTTTCAAGTATTAAATGTTCTTGGAGAGCCTAGTTAAGCCATATTTTACAAGATAGCTATAGCTAACATGATTATTTGGCCATCTCCAAATCATTATCCTAAGGTTATTCCATATCCATACTGGTATAAAGAGAATGAGTTTGTGAATACCATAAAATTTATGGACATAATCTACACCATTATGTGTAGATAAAAGAGCTCATTGAAAATATGTTGGAAAATGGAGAAATTACATTGGATAATAGAGCATCTATATAATCATAACCTAGGTATCTAACAAAACCTTTTTTTGCAACATAATAACAAAAACCAACAATAGTAATAACAAAGGCTAAAATAATAGAAACAATAGTATTAACAGTTGTCATAACAATAAAAATATCAATAGAAACAATAACAACATCAATTTAATGGAAGTAACCAAGGCTAGAATGATTGTAATACTCAATAGACCTACCACATAGTTTCACATGACTACACTAAAGTTTTAGGTCATATTGTAGGAGGTCACATTTTTACCATTACCACTAATCTAAGACCAAATGCTAATAAAATAGGACTTTTTATAAAAAACTCTAATCAACCCATCTATGTCAATGATACTTTCTTGACATGGGACTATAATTAGGCACACCAACAACCAGGTATTATTATTTTTGGACCTTATATTGATATCTCATCATTTCCTTATGACCATAAACAAGTGCACCAACAATCAAGACGTATCTTATCTATCACATTTCCATAATTATTTTCTAAAAACAATGATCTTATATCTGATATTGATTATGCAATCATAACTTAGTATTCAAATATTACCATTATCAACCCACAAATCCCTACCAACAAACCAATCCAACCCACCATCCTTGCAAGGAACAAGCCATATATCACTACTAAGCAAAATACATTTGATATTGTGGAATAACTTTAGAATATACTTGTACACATATCCATTTTTGATTTGTTGCATATGTTTATTATCCACAAAAACATCCTAACAGAGTTCCTCAACTAATCCCAAGTTCCAAACAACATAACTCTTAATAAATTCCAAGCTTTGTTTGGACATCTAACCCTAGGCCAATAGTTAACCTTTGTCCAAAGTGATATGTCATCCCTTGGACCTCTCCATAACAATCCCTTGTACATTGAATTTGTCATTATATGACACAAAATCAAATGTGTCCTCATAGATAATGGGTCAAGCCTAAATATTATGTCTCTGAAGATCATCAAGCATCTTATATATATATATATATAATAGTCGATCTACAACAAAACAAAATCGCTATCAAGGCCTATAATAATGCAAAGAGGTAATTATAAAATATTATAAGATTACCAATTATCATTGGGCCTTTAATCCATAATACACATTACCATGTGTTATAACTCAACCTATCTTACAATTTTCTCTTAAATATACCTTGGATACATGTAATTTTTTCAATCCCTTCAACATTGCACTAGTGTCTTAAGTTTTCTCACTCAAGCATGGCGATCACCAATAATGGATATTTACAACCCTATGGACATTCCAAAGATTTGGACGTTGAGTATGAAAGTTATAATTACTACTTTGGCCAATATCTCATTCTCAAATAGGATAAAGGCAAAGAAATACTTATTAAGTTACTAAATGCTAGTCAAATAGAACCAAATACCCTTGATTCATCTTCACATATGCCTCCATTTGAAATGTCTAATAATTTTACCATCTCATCTAATGGCCCAAGAGAATATTTGACTCATGACACATTTCACATTTCCAAGCTTCCACAAAAACCTAAATCCTACATAAGACCTAAATTAAAGCCACCTTGCATGGAATAGAAATAAAAGGGAAAAGATAAACTTCAGAGTCTAGCTCTTGCCATTTTCACACTAGCCACTAGCCAAGAAGATGACCCATTTTCTAGTGGTGAATCTTGTTTGTGTAATGACAAATCAGCCAATTTTTACAAAAATGCCAATTATCCTATTCCAAATAGGATCATGGAGAACCAAGCCTACTAAAGAGGAGGCCTTTCATCAAATCAATAGGAAACTCTTGAGATAGTTTCTATAACTTGGTACAAAGGAATGTATGGTCTTGGATTTAAACCACTTAGGGGTGAACCCACATATCTTATTCACATTCCAATTCCTATATCTAGTGATGATGATGTCAACAATGGCATAGATTCCTATCATATCTTTTATGAAAACCTTACCAATACTAATATGTTTGAAACCCATACCATTTATACCCTTACCCCAATAAGCTAACATGATCTATTTCCTTTATATCACCTTCACTTTATAGCCTTGGACCAACAAGAATCCATAGTGTTTGTAGATGAGTATTAGAATGATGAGGCCTTTTACAATTTTATAGGCCTAAGAGATAATGTTCCATTGTGAGATCACAAACAATGGTTCTTTATCAAACTATATCCTCCAACCTATTTTGGGGAATGGGTGAACGCCCTTAGCCACAAAAAAATAAATAAACCATTAAGGTCCCAAAGTGAAAAAATCCTAGAGACACTTTTGAACAAGGGTAAAATTAAAGAGAAATGATAAGCTTTTGGGGAAACCATATTTTAGGTGCCATTATATGGGGGTCTTCACCTTTCCCTGAATGAAGCTCAGGAGAACACCAATGATGAACTTACTTTTGGGTATGATTTCAATTTGGTAGAATAACATGCCTTTGATTGAATTGCCTAGGAATTTCCAAAAAAAATTGTAACATGGCCATCCCTTCCATTAATATTTAGATTCATATTTTTTAAGAGAGATTGAATAAATAGTCCATATAGAGGACTTTACAGTTGTAGGCCAATTCAAATAATTTCCAACTATTATAGAAGATGGTTTGACTCTCCTTATAAAAGACACTATGGAATTCACCATCATCACTCTAGACAACCCAAAATGGATCAAATTAGATGTGTCCCTCATTAAGGAGTAACATGAAATCTTTACATCCCTTTTATGTTAATTTGTTGACATTTCTACTTGGCCCTATTTAGATATGCTAGTTTTGGACCCTACCTTGGTTGTACAGTAGCTTATTGTAAATCTTGATGTCAAACTTATTAAGCAAAAACTATGCAATTTATATCCTCATATTTATGTATTGGTAAAGAAAGAGTTGGAAAAACTCTTAGAAGTAATATGCATTTAATCAATTGACTACTCAAATTGGTTTTCAAATGTTGTGCCTATAAGTAAGAAGCCCAAAGGAATCAAAATTTACATTGATTTTAGAGATATAAACAAGGCATACCCCAAGGACAACTTTCCTTTACCAAATATTTACAGGATATTTGTCTCCTAGTAGAGTATGAAATGATTTCACTTATGGATGGATTTTTAAAGATACAACTAGATTTGGATAGCACTAGAAGACCAACATAAAATAACATCACCACTCCTTGGGGAACATTTTTTTATCAAGTTATGCCATTTGGTCTAAATAATGATGTGGACACATACCAAAGATACATGACCATCATATTTCATGAGATGACAAATGGCATTATTGAAGACTATGTCAATGACATATTGGGCAAATCAAAAACTCATGTTGATTACCCAACTAAACTATGCAAAATATTTGAGAGGCTTCATGAATACAAAATTAGACTTAATCCAAAGAAGTGCATTTTTGGTGTCAACTCTGGAAAAATTTTAGGCTTCATCATCTCTCATTGAGGCATTGAAGTTGATCTAGCCAAAGTACAATCCATTACTGATATGTTTCCACCTTCCAATTTAAAGCATCTTTACAATTTATAGGGCAAGATTCAATCTATTAGACACTTCATATTTTAATTAGTCAATAAATGCCATCTATTTACACACTTGATAAAGAAGGGTGTCACATTTATTTTGGATGAAGAATGATAGAAAGCCTTCCAACACCTAAAAGTATATCTTTCCAATATACCTATTTTATTACCACCAAATGCTAGGAAAGTCATTCCTACCATATCTATCTACCATAGACAAATCCTTGGGGTCACTTCTAGCTCAAGATGACAATAATGGAAAAGAACATGCCATGTAATATATAATTCATATAGTGTTCACATATGAACACAAATATACACCTATTAAAAAATTTTACTTAGATATGGTCTTTGCAACATAAAAAATATGGCACTACATGCTTAAAAATATGACCATAATTATTTCCAAAGTAGATCTGCTCAATTATTTACGATTTAATACATATTGATAAGGTTGCATGGCTAAATGGATCATGTTTTTGAGTTATTTTAAGATATAATATGTCAACTAGAAGGCTATAAAGGTACAATTACTTATAGATTAGCATGTTGAAATTCCCCTTGTAGATATTTAACCCCTCACTTTTTAATTCCTAGATGAGTCCTTCATTATCATCATTAAAACACCTCCTTAGGATCATCACTAGAAACTATATTTTGATGGATCATTCATATCACATGGATCAAGGGTAGGCCTATTGTTTATTATAGCATAGTGGGATCTTATCCCTAAATCATTGTGTATCAACTTTATTTGTACTAAAAACATGGATGAATATGAAGCACTCATTGTAGGGATTTACCAAGTAGCACAATGAAATATTCATCATCTAAAATTTTATGGTGATTCTTATTTAATCATCAATCAAGTTATAGACCACTTTCAGACAAAATATGACAAGTTGGTGCCATACAAGGCTACAATTAATGTTTTCAAATAGTAGATCACTAATAATAATTTTGGACACATACCTAGGGGTAGTAAAAGAATAAAAGATGCCATGGATACCATTGGATCTTTGATCCATCATACCAAAAAGGCAAAAGAAAATCAATTCCTCATTAAAAATATTCAAGAATCTACTCATGAGCCTTTAAACATTACAATTATATATGATATTATTGGTCCCAGATCTATATGGTATTCATGCCTCTTTAATTACCTTCATGACCATATCATGCCACCAAACCTTTTATTCAAACAACAAAAGTCCTTTACCTACCAAGCCTCACATTATAACTTACAAGGCCTAACCCTTTATTATCATAACTTTGATGTAACTCTACTTCATTATTTAAATTTGGTAGAAACAACATTAGACTTATGGGAAGTCCATGAAGGAGTATGTGGAACCCACATAAATAGGGTCGTTCTAGCCAAAAATATCCCATGTACTAGTTATTAGTGGCCAACTATGGATGTAGATGTAGTTGTTTACATCAAAATTTGTGACAAATGTCAAAGGCATATCAATATAATTCATTCCCTAAACAAAACACTAAAACCAATGTTTACTCTATGGTTGTTTTCTACATGGGCCTCAATCTCATTGAGAAGATTAATACTACCTCATTTGATGGCCATAAACACATCCTTATCGCTACCAAATATTTCACTAAGTGGGTTGAAGATATACCCCTCCCTTATGTGACTAGAAAATAAATTTACAAGTTCATCTTCAACCATCTTATATGCCACTATGGTATCCTATATTTGACATTATATCTGATAATGGTGAAACATTTAAGAATAATGATGTCAAACCGCTATGTGTTGAATAGAATATCACTCAACATTTTTCTACCAAATATTAACCACAAGGTAATGGACAAGCAAAGTCATCCATCAAAACCATTATCAACATCCTTAGAAATATTATCAATGATATTGGTTGTGATTAACACCTCCAAATATTCCACACCCTATGGGCATACCTCATTAATTACTACACCCCAACATGAGCCACTCCATATTCCCTACTTTATGGCACTGAGGCCATTTTTCCCATTGAGATCAAGTTACCTTCTCTACACATCTCATTAAAAGATGTCCTAGATGATGAATATTATTGAGTGGCTCACCTATAATAGCTAGAGTTACTTATTGAAAAATGCATGACCACTATCAACAACCTTCAATCATACTAGAACCGACTTTATGTCCACTATAAATAATGGGTTAAAAATAGATAATTTAAGATTGGGGATCTTATGCTCAAATAAAACCAAAAGAGAACTAGGGCTAAGAATAAGAAGAAAGGAAAGTTTAGACCCAATTGGATAGGCTACTATGTCATTATTTTAAATTATGGCTCTAGAGCATATAATCTCACTGCACTAGATGGGGATGAACTTGATGACTTTAATGATCATTATACACCTAAAAAGGTACTTCTCTTTAAAGACATGAAATACTATCTATGAGGCACATTTTCATTATACCATAATATCATCACCTTATTTATACCATACCCTATACTATTTTACCATACCTTTCTTATTGACCAAAATATTTTTTTAACCTCCCTACCTAACCCCTTTGACCTTGGTTTTGTTCCAATTATTATTAAAGCACCTTCAACGAAGGATCTTACATCAAATTTTAGAAGTTGATTTAGTATTCTAGATAGAGACTATATTGTGGACTAGTATGATAATGATGTTGTAGTTACATCCTTCATTCCTTATTTTGTTTCATTTTGAGTGTTCATGATTATGACCACCTTTGGGAAAATTAGTGTCTCACTCTATGCTACTAATTATAACTATCTTTGGGAAAATTAGTATCATTTACCTATGTCATTTTTTCCTAATTATAACTACTTATGATAAAATTAGGAATAACATCTTTATCATGCCTTAAAGTCCCACCATGTCATTCCTATGTCATACTATGCTATTAGCCTAATTTTATAACTTGCTACTAGCTAGTCAAATTCCTTTGTTATAAGGTAAAACTATAATGATTTTAGGTCCCATCCTGGGACTATGTAGGTAGTACTTGATTCATGTTGAGGTCAGATCAGTCATCCTTTATGATGCTCTCACCATTTTGTGACCAATTTCAAGTTTAAATGGTCTCTCCTTATTGTGATTTGGACTATTTAGTATCTTGTAATTATCAAACCAATTTGAGATACTTGGAAAAATCAAAAAAACATTTGAAAATAATCTAGAAAATCCTAAAAATCACCAAATCAACCATTTTTTTGCCTTAAGGATTTTGGGACTCCTAGATATTTCATAAAAAATAACTTGTCATTTAATTTCCCTATCCTTATTAGCCATTATCATCACACTCTCACCATTTTGTGAGTTCATTCCCATATTCCTCTATAACACACTCATATTTTTCTCAATAATATATGTTCTATCCCATATCATAGGAGAACTACATTTGGCTTGAATTTCATATTGGATCTTACATTCATGGAACTATGGAGGCAACATGCACTTTCCTAGTGCATCTAGAGTCAACTTAGCTACCCTTTCCTTTTCTTCTACCCCACCCCCCCCCCATTTTGTTTGTTTGTTTGGTTGTCTCCTCTATCCTAGGGGAAATGTTTATCCTCTTGTTTGTGTTGTTTTGTAGTTTGAACTAACATTTTGATTCACCCTTGATTGTTTTTTATTTTTTTCTCATTATTTTGTGTTGTTTTATATGTATTTTCCATTTCTCAATGTTTTGTTGTGTTTTTGTTTACTTATTTACATGTTTATTTGATTTTATTATTGTTCCTTAAGTCAATCTATATGTTTTCATTGGTTGATTCCATGTTCATATGTCAACATTATCATCGTGGTTTTTATCATTGGTGCATTATTTTCATTTGTTTATTAGATTGTATGTTAGTCATTTTGCATATTAAGGTTAAGTTATCATGGTATTTTATATCATGATGCATACCATAACATGCTATAAAAAATAATTTTGGGAAATATTATAAGCAATAAGGATTTAGTACTTCTCCTTAGCACCTAAAAAATTCTTGATCTATCTCAATAATTTCCAAAAAACATATTAATTAAATCATGAAAGGGTTTAATACTTGCTAGTTCAGACATGCATCTCCATACTATCAAGTTGTTAAGCATGAAATATACTAAGAGGGGTAAATTAGTATATTATATATCTTTTTACTTGATCAAATTCTTTTTCTTTAACCACTTAACCACACATTCAAGATATACAATAAAATTGAAACAATAATATGCACCACATAAGAGAAAGAGAAAGACCATATTTTTATGTGGAAACCCAAAGTGGGAAAAACCATGAAGAACAATTTAAATTATATGAATGAGCACCAACTCAAATTACAAAGATCAAAAGCACTAATTTGTAGGATCACCAAACCCTTTACTAAGCACCAACACAACAAATATTTGTGATCACAAAGCCATAAGAGCACCAACCCCTCTTGTTTATAAAACACAAATTTCTCTCAATGTTGCTTACTCAAAAAATAAAAGAACTCTACAATATCTCCTATTTTATCTTTTCAAAAATAAATAAAAACCATGCACTCTTTTGCATATTACAAATGGCTTCTCAAGCCTTTATTCATGGCTTTCCAAATGACCTTTGGCATTCACCCTTTGTGACCTTTCAATCCTCATGGAAAATAGTGCCAAACTTGCATGACCCTTCATATCCTTGCATTTGAAAAGTCATATGGTAACCTTTCATAAGCAAATGCATCCTTTCCTCTTTTATCTTATCTTAGTGACTTTTCATATTCCTCAAAGTGTCCCTTCATGGAAAAATGTGACATACCCTCTTTTATCTTCGCATGGTGACTCTTAAAATTCCTCAAGATGACTCTTCATGAGAAAATGCATCCCATTCCTCTTTTATCTTTACTCGGTGACTCTTTGACTTCTCCGTGGGCCCTCTTTTGACTTATATGTAACAAAAAATATATTCATTAATATTAAATAGATATTAACACACATTAGCCAAGATACGAATATTAAAATCATCATTAAATGTAATGGAACATTTATCACCAATGCTAGACCTTTAACATCATTGATAATATTTTCAACAATCTCCCCCTTTGTAATTGATGGAATCCTCAAACTAAAACTACCACATCCTAAAACCTGCACATACTGCCATCTTAAAAAACAAATAATAACTCCCCCTTACTGTAACACTCTGTCCCTGTTCTACACCTATTACCTATATCTAATTTTGCACCTATTTTTGTTCTTATCCCTCTTTTACATTAATGGAAAAGGGCCTATCTAGAGCTAACATTTAGCTCCCCCTTAATTGATGTTGATCTTCAATGGCAAGAAGTAAAATAAATTACTCCTAACTTTTTCCGTAGATACTCAAATGTGTCTTTTGGTAGTGCCTTTATGAAAATATCTGCAATCTACTCTGTAGTATTTAAATATTCCATCTTAAATTGTTGATATGTAACCTTCTCTCTCAATAAGTTATATCTAATGGGAATATGTTTTATTCTTGAATGCATCATTGGATTCATCAAAATATTAATAGCACTTGTGTTGTCATAAAAAATATAAATAGGTTCATCATATTTTATCTTGATATCTTCCAAATTTTTCATCATCTAAAGTACTTGATTATAACACAATACCACTACAATATATTATGCCTCAGCTGTAGAAAGTGATACTAAATTTTGCTTCTTGCTTAGCCATGATACTAAGCTATCACTAAGGAAGAAAGCTCCTCCACTTGTACTCTTTCTATCATCTAAGAAACCTACCCAATTTGAATCTCTGTAAGCAACCAAAGTGAAATATCTACCTGTGGGATACTACAATCCATAATCTAATGTCCCCTTGATATATCTAAATATTCTTTTCACCAACTGAACATGACTATCTTTTGGAGCTAACTAATGTCTTGCAATCATACCTACTACATGCATGACGTCTGGCCTTGATGTTGTCAAATATAAAAGGCTACCAATCATAGATCTATATAAATATTGATATACAACATGTGAATCTTCATCCTTGTTCACTTTATTTCCTATACACATTGATGTGCCAACTGGTGCACAATCCTAAAAACCAAATTTATTCAACATTTCCTTGGCATATTTATTTTGAGATTTAAAAATCCCTTTATCTAACTAAAATATTTGCAACCCTAAGAAAAATGACAATTCTCCAAGAATAGACGTCTCAAATTCTTTTTACATATTATCAAATATTTCTTTATCATCTTTTCAATGTTTCTTCCAAAAATGATGTCATCAACATATACCAAAACAATCAATTGATGCTCACCTTTTATTTTAATGTCGAGATTATTGTCAGCAAATCCTCTCTTAAAACCTTGATGTTGTAGGTATTTATCAAGTCTTGCATACCAAGCTCTGGGAGCTTGTTTCAATATATACAATCCTTTCTTTAATCTGCATACATGGCTACTAATATTTGAGAGAATAAATCCCTCGGGTTGCTCAATATAGACCTCTTCTTCTAGATTCCCATTTAGGAAGGTAGATTTGACATCTATCTAAAACACTTTAAAATTTATAAACATTGCATATGAAAAGAAAATTCTAATAGCCTCTAGCCTTCCCACTGGTGCAAAATTTTCTTCAAAATCTATTCCGTCAATTTGAGCATATCCTTTACATACTAATCTTTCTTTATTCTTGATCACTTCTCTATTTTCATTCAACTTATTTCTATAAACACATTTTGTTCCTATCACATTATGATCTTTTGGTCTAAGCACTAATTCCCAAGTATAATTCTTTTTTATCTAATTTAATTCTTCATCCAATTTCTTAACCCAATGATTATCATGTCTAGCTTCTAAAAAAGTTCTAGGCTGAATTTCGGATAACAAAGAAAAATTAACTTGTTTAGATTCACTTACCAACATTATTTTAGTGAAAATTCCTTCGTTTATGTCCCTAATGATGTCACTTTAGTTATGATTTATCTAAACATGTTTGGATGGGGTTTTGGTGTCCTTTTTCTCCTTCTTCTCATCTTCATCTAATTCTTTAACATCTTCCTCTTCAATGATTTTAGGAATGTCTATTGGATCACTTTCAACAATTTTCTTGGTTCTTTTGTTATAACATTTATAAGCTTTACTTTTTCAAGAATAACTAAGAAATATACCTTCATCTATTCTAGATTCAAACTTACCAAGTTTGTCATCAGTTTTTTTTATGAAGCATCTACTTCCAAAAACTTTAAAAAAACAAACTATTGCTAGTTTGTCTTTCCATATCTCACAAGGAGTCTTGTCACTATTAACTCTAAATAATTCTCTATTCTAAATATGCAATGCTATAGAAACTGCCTCTCTCCAATATTTATCTGGTATCTTGGATTCATTTAGCATTGTCCTCATCATCTCCTGAATGATTCTATTTCTCCATTCAATTACTCCATTTTGTTGTAGAGTTCTAGTTGCTGAATAATGTCTCTTTATTTCATGATCTTCACAAAACTCAATAAACTAATCTAACATAAATTCTCCTCCTTAATCTGATCTTAGACACTTGATATTCAAACTAGTTTCATTCTCAACTAATTGTTTGAATGCTTTAAAGTGTTTGAAAGCTTCTAATTTTTTCTTTAAAAACATTACCCAAGTCATATGTAAAAATTCATCTATAAGAAACATGAAATATTTCTCACCTTGAGTACTTTGAGTTCTCATAGGTCCACATAGATTAGTATGAACAAGTTCTAACATCTGAGTGGTCGAGTACTCTTTTGTTTTGAATCACCTTCTGGCCTACTTCCCATGTTGACAAGGTTCACAAAGTGTGTCAGATGGCTTTTTAAACTTTGGAATATTTTTGACTGCTTTCTTCTTGCTAATGTTGACAATATTGTCAAAATTTATGTGTCCCATTCTCCTATGCCATAGCCAACTTTATTCAATCTGACTCAAACAACATCTTTGACCTTTGATGTCTGATAACATATATAAATTATTGCCTATTCTCTAAGCATCTGCAACCAACACATCTAAATATTTTCTCATAATTTCACAACCTTTCATATAAAAATTTAGTGTGTGTCCTTGATCACAATTTTGACTTACACTCAAAATATTATGCTTAAGATATTCTACATATAAAACATTTTTAGTTTTAGTTCTACCATTATCCAAACTTAGTGTACCTTTTTTGGTAATTATAGTAGTAGTGTTATCTTTGAATTTCACTATGCCATCATTGATCTTCTTCAAGGTTATTAACTTTATTTTGTCTCTTATTATGTGCCTCAAACATCCACTATCAATGAACCATGGCTTTTCTTCATTTTTTGCATGTAAAGTTGCCTATACCAACATAGAATTTTTAGATTATTTTTTTACCATGAACTTGTTTTAGCTTTCTTCTTGATGAATGGAGGATTGAAACTTTGGTCCTTATTCAGTGAATCAAACACACTTCTATAGTGCTAGGATATGTGTCTGAAGTTGTTACACTTGTAACATATTATGGCCTCTTCATTAAAGCCTGATAGAGGAGCAAAAGAGTTGTGGCTTCTGCTTGACTCTACATGACTTTCCTACTCCTTATTTTTGAAATTGTTAGCCCTTTTCCAACATTATATTTCTTATGACCATATCCATTACAATAAAAAAATTAATAATAAAAATAGGACCTATTTATGTATCTCTGATCTAATTTCCTTTTGTAGCTCTGATCATTCCAACCTTCTTTGTTTGAGATGCCCTCTATATTCTTAACTTCTTACCTTTTTATGTCCTCTTTTATAAGATCTTCAACATAGCTCTTTCCTTTTTCCTTTTTTGTGAAAGTTGTGGCCTCCCCTTTCTCTTTTTCAAATTTGATACCTATCTTATCTAACATTGATATTTGATGTTCTAATATCTTATTCAACATATTAATGTTATTCTCAAATTTCAAATCATTAGATTCTCTATCATTGATTGCTTTATTTTTTTTCTCAAGATATTCTTTTAAAGAAGCAATTTCAATACCATACATTTCACATTATTTACTTACTTTTTTTAGCTATGTTGTTAGATCTTCTTCATTCTTCTTGGCTTCTTCAAAGTGTGCTTGTATATCTTCAATTGTTTCCTTTGATTCCTTTTAATTTTTATAGATCTAAAGCTTTAATCTTTGATGATTTTTCTCAAGAGATTTTAACTCTTCTAAGGAACAAATGATTTATCATTCTAAATTCACTTTAGATTCATCATGTTCTTCTTATTGATCATCTATACTTTTGCTTGTAGAGACATCTTCATATATGGCCATGAATAGAATCTCTTCTTCTTCTGAATCACTGAATCCACTATCTTTGATTGAGCTAGGATCTTTAGAATAAAAACTCTTATTTTCAAAGTCCTTCTTGAATTTTCCTTTGAAATTCTTCTTGTATGTAGACTTTCTTTCTTCATTTTCACCATTACCCTTATCTAGGCACTTAGCTAAAAAATGTCCAATCTTTTCACAATTAAAACATTTAAAAAGTAATTTTCCTTGATATTTACTTATGCCATTTTTCAGATTGTGAATTAATAGAGCACCATTGTCATCTTCATCATCACTATAACCATTACTTATTCTTGAAACTTAGCCTTCTCTTTCTTTGATGTCTTGAAAGTAACTTCTCTCTTTGAGGGTTTCTCTTGTTTGATTTGCATCTCATATGTCGTAAGAATACCATGTAGCTCGTCCATATTTATTTTGGTTAAATTATTCATCTCTTCAATTTATAAAAAAATTGCATCATATCTTAATGGTAGATATCTCAAAGCCTTTTGAATCACAATTGATTCTTCTAGCTTTTCTCTAAGACCTCAAATCTGATTAACTATTTGATCAACCTAAAAAAGATAACTTTCTATATTTTCTTCATCTTCCATATTCAAACTCTCAAACTATCTTCTAAAAGTCTAAAGCTTAGCTTGATGAACCTTTCCATCACCTTTGTAGATATTCTTAAGTTTTACCCAAGTTTCATGAGCAGATTTACATTGCATAGCTTTAACAAATTCTAATTCACATAAACCACATAAAATAGAATTTAAAGCTTTAGCATTATTTTCACCCTTATTTTCTATTAGAGTAGTTACAAGTGTCTGTGGCTCTTCACATTCCTTCACCACTACTTGCCAAATGTTGAATCTAAGGGCCATCAAATAAGTATTCGTCCTTATGCTCCAAAAACCATAATTTATCCCATCAATAAAGGTTTCTTATTTGTATAAAAACTTTCATATGATCCAACCATCATGCTTTCCTGATCTACCTTCAAGATGTAAAACTTTTTCCAAATGAACCTACTCTGATACCAATTATTAAGCATGAAATATACAAAGGGGGGGTGAATCAGTATATTATATATATGTTTACTTAATCAAATTCCTTTTCTTTAACCACTTAACCACACATTCAAGATATGTAATAAAACTAAAACAATAGTATGCACCACATAAGAGAGAGAGAAAGACACCAAATTTTTACATAGAAACCCAAAATGGGAAAAACCATATAAAACAATCTCAAGTATATGAATGAGCACCAACACAAATTACAAAGTTTTCAAGCACCAACTTATAAGAACACCAACCCCTTTACCGAGCACTAGCACAATAACAATTTGTGATCACCAACCCATAGGAGCACCAACCCCTTATAAATATTTATGAGCACTAACCCATAGGAGCACCAACCCCTCTTGTGTATAAAAAACAACTATCTCTCAATTTTTCTTACTCAAAAAATGATAAAACTCTACAATATCTCCTACTTTTCTCTCTTGAAAAACAAATACAAATGATGTACTCTCTTGCATATTAAAAATGGCTTCTCAAGCCTTTATTTATAGCTTTCCAAATGACCTTTGGAATTCACCCTTTGTGACCCTTCAATCCTCATGGAAAATGGTTCCAAACCTACATGACCCTTCATATGCTTGCATTTAAAAATTCAGATGGTAACCCTTCATAAGAAAATGCATCCTTTCCTCTTTTGTCTATATCTTGGTGACTTTTCATATTACTCAAAGTGTCCCTTCATGGAAAAATGAACCATACCCTCTTTTGTCTTCACATGGTAACTCTTGAAATTCCTCAAGATGACTCTTCAAAAGAAAATGCATCTCATTCCTCTTTTTTATTTAACTCGTGACTCTTTGACTTCTCCATGAGCCCTTTTTTGACTTATACACAACCAAAATTATATTCATTAATATTGATTAGATATTAACACACATTATCTAAGATATGAATATTAAAAACATCATTAAATGCAATCAAGCCTTTATCACCAATGCTGGACCTTTGACATTAATGATAATATTTCCAACACAGGTTTCCCAAATTCATCTTTCTCCTTTATATCATCTTCATTTTACTCCATGAGTACAAATTCATTATGTAAGCCACCTTTTCCAATTTACCATATTATCCCACCCATAATACCAATGATCATAACTACCTTTGAGCAAACCATTATGTTTTTCTCAAAATTATTGTGCTAATGATTCTAATCACCTTTGGGAAAATCATTATGTTTCAATTTATGTGGATGATAATGATTATAACTTATTTTAGGAAAATCTTTATCTTTACTCTCCCAACTGGGGCATGTTTTTATCCCACTAATGATTATAACTACATATGGGTAAATCATTATTTTTATTATAATTATTATAACCATATTTGGGTAAATCATTCCCTTGTTACCCTTATCCTTTGGTTAATGATTATAACTATCTATGGGCAAATCATTATTTTTTAACCTCATTATGTTGATGATTATAACTATCTTTGGAAAAATCATCCTTCTTATTTTCCCCACTATGATAGCTTAATATGCCACTGATTATAACTGCCTAGGGGAAAATCAATCTTTTCCACCCATTTAACATTTTGGTCCCATCATTTTCATTCTTTCAAGGGACTGATCATCGACTTTCTTTTCTAGCCACTCCCTTGAGTGGGCATCCAGCTATCATCATCACCTATTGGAGTATTAGGCACATAAGACTTTTTCATTATTTGAGAATATGTTATTATGCCTATAACTTATAATTCCTTCCTAAATAGGGGAAATTTGTAGACACCCAATTCTGGCCACAACTAGATCCCAATTTGATTTTAGACAAATTCCTACCAAAAATTACAAATTGAGCCTAATAATCACTAAACATCCCAATTTTGGCCATGTATCATTCATCAATACTCATAATCATGTTGAGGCATCCCTACTTGAGATACTATCCCATATGTAACAATAACATCTCATGGATGCATCCCCAATAATCCTATGACCTAACAACTAGTAATTTGGCCTATGGATCCATTAATAGTGGCACTTAAATAATTATTAAAAGAGGTAAAATGATAACCAAAATTAATCATCTAATTAAACAAGATTAAATACTTAGTTAAGTTATCCATTTATAATTAATGAATATCTAAAAATTGGAATTCTAAAATTTAAAATATCAAGCCTTTCCATCATTGCCTTTATGAGTTGTCAAGCTCTTCCAAAATATCTCAAAATATCTAATTAAAATCCATGCCTAGTAATTAAAAAACATAACTACATGACAAATTTTAACTCAACTAGAGTTAGCCTCAACTCACTTAGGGTTAGTTTGAATTCATTCCATATTTAAACTCAACCTTAACTCATCTTGGGTGATATTTAACTATTTAGGCTGTAAATGTAAGGCCATACCTATTGTTTTTGAAACTCTTTTCATGTAAATTTATTATGCCTAAATGTCTTCAAAGATTTGATAGTATATATTTATTATGTAGGATTTACTCCATAAACTTAATGCAAGTAATGTTACCATTCTAAAATCATAATCTAAGAAAACAAGCCAAGGTGCCAAAGAAAAATGAAGCCAAAAATTCTCCATTGATGAATATTTATTGATGCACAAGCCATTTAGAGATCTAAAGAAGGTAAAAGAGTGTTTTATTTTGTGTTCTAGCTATGCTTTCATTTGTATGTTTGTTTCCTAAGCTCTCCCTAGTGTCTAGGTTAGAAGAGTTAGGATTTTAGTGTGTTATTTTGATTTATTTTATTGGAATAACACAATAATAACCTCCCCTCTATGTATTCCTTGTTCACAATATCATCCCATGAAGGCTATATGAATGAAAATTAAAGTGGGTCATACCTTTCCATAACATGTTCAACATTCCTCAATAATCCTTTTAGAGTCATCAGTCTACTATGAAGATTGGGTAATTGTGTGATAAAGTAGGTATCATTATAAGTATATGATATAATGAGAAATTCTAACCCAAACTACTATCATATTTCACCTTAATGGACCTTAACTCTATCATGAGTCCAAATATGGAGTTTGAGAGTTAAATAGAATAGGAGATGTGTTAAACATCATGTATTTTGATATGATCTAAATTTTAATATTATATTTTCCTTTTGATCAGTGTATTTTTACTATATATATATATATATGTTTAATTAATACATATACTTAGATATGATACCACTATATGATTATTTATTACATGATTCATAAAGATACAACATGGTTATCCTTTTGAGATAAGGTGACTATCATATTACATTTATTTCACCTCAAAATGGGGGTCATATTAGTAGGTTCATGTCATAGAGACATGATTCCACATACACATAGTTGGTAAAATTGGTAAAATTTGATATAGTTTATAGATTCAAATATACACTTTTGACATAATCTTATACATTTAGCATCAATTTTCACTGATTTTAGGATAAAATTTTTCATATTTATGATTCATATCATATACATTTTATAATGTATAGGCTAAATGTTTATATATACTTTATATCAAGACACATTCAAGGTGCATTTGTCATTTAAATGCACCAAATTATAGATACACATCAAATTTATATACAAATATTCATGAACCAACCTTACCAAGATGCATTGATTGATATTTTATCTATTGTAATAGTTTACTCCATTGAGTAGTGTGATGAAGATTCAGTGCCCTTAATTTATTTTTTTCTATTTATATTATTTCATGTCGATATGATTACATCATTTGAGTCCAATGAGATTGGCTAGATCATCCATATTATGTTTACATTCATGTTATGCAATTGATATTTAGTGATCTTGATGCAATTCACATAACTCACTCTTGTACCATGTTAGGAGAATTATCACCCTCTAAGTCCCCACTTCACATCTCCAAGGTTCATTTGTGAACCTATCTCTAATACTTTATCTAGGGAGCATCATTATCAAAGTAAATACAAAGGGGAAACATGGTTGCATTGACACATAGGTGTACTTCTTCCTTTCTCTATTTTATTTCAAGAATTTTTAATTATTCATTTTCATATTATATGTACTAATTACACACATAACATTATCTTAGTTTTAGATCATACATATACATAAAATTCAAACAGGGCTCAAGTTAAAGCAAGCCTTGTTATACACACATTGATACACATTTATTTATTTTAACCTATTAATTTCATTCTTATGCATTATTAGATTCAATGGGGGTATGTAGATGATAAATCTAGATTTTACATCATAAACTATTCTTTCACACTTGAAAAATACATCTCAAGGATCTATCCTTTAGTTCTTGACTCCCCCATTGCTAAAAAACTCATGTTAGACATCTCACTCTACATAAATGTTTTTCTTATGGTCTAACCCTAGTATTATGATTACCCAAATTACTTGTAACCCATAATATTCTTAAAACCTATATATATATATATATATATATATATATATATATATATATATATATATATATATATATAGGTTTTAAGAATATTATGGGTTACAAGTAATTTGGGTAATCATAATACTAGGGTTAGACCATAAAGTTATTGAGCTTCAATATTTATCTATTCTCGAAGACACTACCATTTAGACCTAGACACCAGTGTTGACACAAGTGTCCTAGATCAAATGTTATTGTCTATACCCTAAAAACACTCAAATTTTCAAATATTTCAATATGTATAGGTGACCCTATTTATCTTTTAATTAAACCTCCATGAGAGTTATATATATATATATATATATATATATATATATATATATATATATATATATATATATATATATAACTCTCATGGAGGTTTAATAAAAAGATAAATAGGGTCACCTATACATATTGAAATATTTGAAAATTTGAGTGTTTTTAGGGTATAGACAATAACATTTGATCTAGGACACTTGCCTCAACACTGGTGTCTAGGTTTAAATGGTAGTGTCTTCGAGAATAGATAAATATTGAAGCTCAATAGCTTATATATATATATATATATATATATATATATATATATATATAAGCTATTTAGCTTCAATATTTATCTATTCTCGAAGACACTACCATTTAGACCTAGACACCAGTGTTGACACAAGTGTCCTAGATCAAATGTTATTGTCTATACCCTAAAAACACTCAAATTTTCAAATATTTAAATATGTATAGGTGACCCTATTTATCTTTTAATTAAACATCCATGAGAGTTATTTAAAATTTTTTGGTATATATAAAAAATAAAATGCATTCACTAATCATCTATAAAAATACCAAGAAAATACCTATCAAACTCACTAAATCATTTTCATAATTGATTTATGCTTCCATATCCTTCCCTTTTATAAAATCATTAATAATATAGGTATTATTATATGTCTAAATCATTAAAAAAAATCACATGAGTATTATTTGTTAATTTTAAATATAGATCACTACATACACTCACATATAGCATATTACCCCATTGTTCACATAAAAGCCTGCATAAGGGGGATACCTACATCATTTTGAGGACCTCTTCATATTATATGGCTATCTAGATATCTTTGAATAATAGAGGAGTCTTTCAAGTCATCTTGACTTCATTTAAACCCACTAACCCTAATTTTTCAAGATCACAATCCCTAATGGGAGGACCTAGGTTTTTTATCTACATACCATTATTGAAGGCTTGTGTGTGAGATCTAGACAACCAATCTGCAAGGTAACAGTGATATCTAACATGTTAAAGTAAATTTATATAAAATAACATGTATTATGATCTAGATAAAATCATAAAAATTAGGTTTGAAGTGTCAATTTTAGTGTCCACATTCTGATAGTAGTGTATAGGATGATAGAGAGATAAATTTAAAAATCTAAGGATAGGATAAAAATACTAAAATAGTCCATCCTACACCTAAGTATAATTCCTCCTTTGTATTGCTATTATTAAAACATTATTATTTTTTCTTTCCATATTCAACATATACTTAGATTAAGTATATCTTATTATAATATCAGTAAAATGTAAATTCATTTAATTGGCCTACTTTTTAGATTTTCTTACTCCTTATTTGATTGGACTACTCTTTCATGTTAATTCTTCTTTCCAAAAAGGGTAAAATAGTGTGAAGTAGGCATCATTCTTCTACATTGTCATATATTTCATATCTAGACTCTATTTTGGCTCTTGCTTGAAGTGATGGAAATCTATTTCAATTATAAATTATGTGATATGGAATATTTGATCCTAAGATACATTTATAGATGGGTTAGCTTCTCATCTTTTAATCAAATATCTCTTTATAAGACGAAATTTCAAATGTTACTATGTGGCACATACATGATGGGACTTTGAATAAGTTCTCATAGTATTTCCGTAATATACCATCTAATGTATAAATATAAGTGGACCCACTTTATGTTTTAAAGTAACTATATTATTTTTTTGTAATATTTTAGTCACCTTAAAAAAATGAAAGGCGAGTGTAAAAATTGAATAGGAATTTTATAAATAGTTGTTATAATAATATGAAAGGTCATTTACATCCTCTTATTTGTTATAAATAGGAGAGATGACCCTTATAAAAATGGGTATTCTTTGTTTTAACTCTTAGGGAAGGGCTAGCTACAAATTTTGACACTGCATGTATTTTCTAGATTTGTTAATGGAGAAGAATAAATTGATTAAATCATTTTATGGATTTTTGGGTTTTTTTATAAGTATTTATAAAATTTTAATTTCTTTACATAGATATAGAATCCATTAAAAAATTTCACTTTTCTTGGTTGTGTAAAATTCATGGTGTTTCCATAATTTGTGTTGGAAACATAAAGTATGGGATTTTTACCAAGTGTACCTAATATGAGTTTTGAGGATACTATACTTCTAGGAAAACTATTGTGTTATCATATATTTGTTGATCCTAAAAAAATTGTTGCAGTAGGAATAATTTTCATTTTATTGATTTAAATTCAAGTTATTTTGATAGCTATCTATATTTATTCCACTATGGGTTTCTCACCTTTATCTCCATCCTCCTTCATTCTTCTCCCATTTTTAGCTTCCATCATTTCCCAATTTTGTTTATATTTTTTTAATTTAAAGTTGAAAGTAAACCCAAAAAAAAAAAAAAAAATCATAATCATACTAGGGCGCTGCCCCTCTCAAATGCAAAGTAAAATCACCTTCCCAATGGAAATTTATCATTTTTTTTAAAATAATTGTGTTTCTACCTATTGGGTGAATTATAAAACCAATAAAAACCTAAGAGACATAAATTTTTTCCAATGTTTATATACTTTTAAACAAATACTAATATTTATAGTCATGTCTAAATTTCCATTTTTAAGTGGATAGGTTTCATGAATGAAACTATAATCTTACTAAAAATGTCATTAAATATTGTGTATGTGTATAATATTTCATCATTACAATTTTCATAACCTTTTACAATAAATTCTAGTGTATTACTCTTCTTAAAAATTAGAGGAAGAAAATAATGCATTGTGATAAGTTGAAATCTGACTATGAAAAATTCATTTATTATTAAATTTATATAGTACTACATGAATTTAAATTAACACCAATAATTGGATCACAATATTGTTGTAATGTGTTTTTCATTTTTTTGCTTTTTTCATGTAATTGTGATGCAAAAATAATACAAAAGAGACAATAACTATGATTAAAAAATGATGTGATGCAAAAGTGATGTAATTAATGATGTTTTTACATCATAAATGACCATGAAATTGTTGGTGATCAAAACCAACTCATAACCATGAAATTGTTGGTGATCATAAACAACTCATGACAATGAAATTTTTGGTCCTCATCCCCAACTCAAAATTTCATGTGCCACCAAAATTTTACATCATTTTTTTATTTTAATATTTGTTTTGCCCAGACTTTAAATAAATTTTTAAATTTTTTCAATTAATTTGTATTAAGAATTAATATTTAATTCATTAATGAACCTTACTTCCCTTGTTCATTTATTTGAGGGATGTAAGTATGGATTTTAATGGAAACCTTGTCAAAGTTTTAAAGAGATATTTTTACAATAATTTGTGCATGTATGTCCCCATGCCTTATTCTAGATATAAAAATATTATTCATTTTTATATCTTCACTTATTGTTTCAATTATTAAAAAAATTATATTGTGTATAACAATGCCAAAAAGCCTAATGATTTGATAATTATAACATATGAATATATTTGGATAAGTTTTTCTTGCACATTTGAATTTTTCCATTAGACAACATAAAGGAACTTAACATTAAATTGGTTATGACGGACATGGATTTCAAATCAAGTTATCATTCCCAGAATCATAGGTGAAAATATATAATACATTTATTTAAGTTTAATCTTAATATGTTTTAAACATTGTTTAAATAGATGTATATGTGAAATTTTATTTAAATAGTTGGTGAAATATTCAAGGTGTCTATTCATTTATATTAGTATCTTTAGAAACATATATTTGGATTTAGTGGATAAATAAATATTGAAGCATGTGTATTTCATGTATTTTCAATAATCAAAAGGTTAAGGAATGGGATTTATAAAGTTTTTTTGTATTACTATCTATTAGTTGGGAGGTTGAGGAGTATGCATGATTGTAAGATTGAGGTACCCTTTAATGGAGAGAGGGGTTTTTTTTATTTTAATGTCAATAAATTAGGATATTTGATAATCTTATAAATTGTTGGAGGTTGTTTTTTTCATAATATTATTTTACATTATTTTTTTGTAATCCCTCTAGTAGTTATTCTTCTCAACATATAATTTTTGGTATCTATCAAGAACTATTTTTTTGTCTATGTTAGATCCCATTAGGAGATAATAAAATGGTATTATGTGTAAATGGAGATTATGAAATGTTATGGTTAATTTTAAAATTGGCCCAATGCATTACATAGTTATTACATCAGACAATATTTTTTATTGCGTATGTGATGAAAAAGTGACATAATTATTTTAATTTTATTATTATTTATATAATTTTAATTTATTTTTGAAGTATTCAGTCCAAATGATATGATAAAAAGGTGATTAATATGTCATTCAAAGGTGTTACAAAAGTCCCACAATTAAAAATTCTTAACTACTTCATTTTTATGCCACGTTCCCCCCCAAAAAAATTGATGCAAATCCCTCACCATATTTGTGATATTGATTGCACTTCATTTAGTAATGCCACATAAATTTGTGTTCTTTATAGTATATAATATAATCTGATTTAAAAATATTTGATATAGGTTAAATATTATGTAAATGAACTCAATGGGGTTGAAAATTATGGAAATAATAATGTAATGTAATATCTCTACCGTATTTTTTCATTGCATCCAACCTAATAGTCACAACTTCTTTCTCTCTAAAAATGGTGACATTTACATTAATTATTTTTATGAAATAATAATATAATTATTCCAAAACTTTAGTGTTGTGTGTCCAAATTTTAATAGAGATATCATTATAAAATACAAAAAAAATCCTAAAAACATGATTGTCATGACATCAAATCAAAAATTTAACAAACCATTTTAAATATGATATAAAAATGAAATATAAGTAATATAAGTAAAACATTACATACCATAAAGGACACAATATGTAATTCCTAAATAATTAAGCATTTAAAATAATTTTCATGGTTTTTGTTGAGATGTAGAATGGTTAGTTAAGCTCTACCTAGGTTAGACTCTCTCCAGGTACTTAAGGCTAGTTTTGGTTTTTTGTATTGGTTTTATGGTAATTTTTTTTCCATTTTTATGGTTCCATGGTTGATAGTGGATATTATTATTGGATTATTAGTTATAAAGGATTAGGCCCTCCTCTTATGCCCTATATATTTTTCTTAGATATATATATATATATATATATATATATATATATATATATATATATATATATATATATTTTTTTAAATCAAAAAATATCTTAAATAGATGAAAATTTACACCTTTGTAATTATGTGGTCTCTACCAACAATGTTTGCATAACATTTTTAAAAATGTATAATAAAAAACCTTCATTTATGAAAATATATATTAAACATTCAAACACATCCAAAAGTATGAAAAATTCAAAAACTCAACTTTAGATTATCCATGTTATATAACTAATTACCCATAGTGTGATAATGGTAAAATATATATGAAATTATTTGTTATGACTTGGATTTTTAATGAATTCTTTCAATAAATTGATCCAGTGGTACTAATGGGATCATCCCCAAGGTTTGGGACCTTGTCTCCTTCGTATGTACATATAGAGAAGGCCAACTCATGCCTAAACTAGATGCACCTAATTTAAGATCAAATACTAGCTTAAAATAATGATAAAAGGACCTATTTATAGCTACAACTATGTTTTTTTTTGGAAAAGGGAAGATGGATTGAACTAAAAATAAAATAGGTGATGCACCAATAGTCTAGAGATATCCTCCACTTTCTTAAAACATCATGAGAACCTATGAGGACTAAAAATTCCTATACACAATCTCCAAATGGAACCTTTATTGTATAAGTGTTTTGTACATATGTATAAGACCTAAATATAAACTAGGAGGGGCCATCATCTACCTTAAAAAAGGCTATAATGGAAATTTTACATATCTAAATCCTACATAAGTCCAATAATACATAGTATATAACATGTAAAAGATGATGTTCTTACATAGAGATGAAGAGAATTAGACAACAATTCAAGCTAAAATATCTTTCTCTAGAATAATATTGTAAAGGGGATTAGTCCAAAATATTAGTGAATAAAATCTAAGAATGAATGAAATAACACTCTATGATTATTTCCTAAGGTGAGCTTAATTACTAGATAAATAACTCAATAAAAATAAGACAAAATGGATTTTACCTTTCTTATGGACTCTATCTAGTAATTTTGAAATAAAGGCATGAGCTCGGTCTATAAATGAAGAGTATTTATCAATGAATTTTCCATGTCAATGACATTTCCCATTTCTACCAAAGGATTTGATAAATTTGGTTGAATAATGGTGAACCTTTATATAAATAATTTGGCATAATTTATTTGCACATAAAAGCTTACTAAGAATGGTCAAGGACTAGGTATTTATACTTTTTAAAAATGAAGAAACTGATTTGTGACCCTCCATCTCAAGATCAAGGTGTTTGGCCACAAATCCATTAAATTTTGGAGACCAATTCCAATAAATTCTATAATTAATATTTAGAAGAATGGAACAATCAATAAGCATGGCTCAACTTTTTAGATATTTATTGCATTCATGTTGATATTTCCAATTCTTGACTTTGAGGTTGATGACATCATCATGACATTATATTTTCTAAGATTTTTTGAAATTTAATTTTTAGAATTATACATTCTTTAATTTTATATGTAATTTTCACTTAAACATTTAAATGGATTTAGTTAGTTAAGTGAATATGATTAGGCTTTTTGCAATTTTCAAAATTTGATCAATTGCCATGCATTATTAGTCAAAAACATCAATTTTATAGGTTAAAATTTGCCCAAAAGTGAATAAGAGGAAGGTGGTAATTTCTTATAGGCTAAGTCCCTTATTAATTATGCATTGATTCTAATTTAAACATGTATGTGACATGTGTAGATGAATCAAAAGATTATAGTGATTAACAACATTAATTTTCCAAGTCACAATTTGACCAGAGAAAAATTAGAAGAAGATAATGATTAAATATGGAGTAATACCCTAATTATGGACATATTCATGAAGTTCAATACTTACATGTGACATGTGTAGAGGAATTGGGATGTTGACTCATTTCTAGGCTTAATTTACATTGTTTGAAAGAAATCATTTTGATCACAATTTCAACATGAGAGTGATTAGAATAGGATGTCTACATTTTGCCCCTTTTTGAGAAGGCATTGCAATACATAGATGAAGTTACATATTTTCAAATAATGAAATTCATTAAGAATAAATTTGAAAAAATAGATGAATAAATAATAAGTGACCCATGATGCCCCCTCAAAATGACATGTAGGGATGAAAGATATGAATGGGCACTCAAAAAAGAGGGGGAAGCAAGAAAGAGGTATCCTAAAACAAGTGGCATACTTCGACCTACACAAAAAAAGGGTGAAATATATAGTCTTAGAATTAGAATAACTTTGCCCCAGTAGGGATAAATTACAATAAAGGTCATGAATAAGACATTCTAGATTGATGACAAATTTGCACCCCATAAGGAAGGATATTGACTGTATAGGCCCAAAAGAGGGTGGTCATATTGATAACAATAATCTATCCTAGTTGGGTGGATATGTAAAAATTAATGGATTGTTCCCCTATAAAGAAAATTTAAGTGTTTATTTGTTTGGATAGATTTACCCCAGTAGGGCAAAGTTTGATCACAAATTAGTCCACTAACAAATAAATAGAAGAAGAAATAATGCTTGAAGAAAGATTGAATAGGATTAGAATAATATGAAAATGAGTATGACCCTTTGGTATAAGCTCACATGTATTGTGAGTAATTTAGAAAGTAGCCATGTTGGTCCTATTGAGGAGATTAGGTGTTGGCACCCTTTTTCCCTAAGTAGTGTTCTCACACCAACATGACAAAACCAAGCATAAGGAAATCTTGTGTAATAATTACTCAAGTTTTATCTTGGTTATGCTAGTTAGATGAATCTGACAAATACTTACACCAGTTGGCCAAGTAGTTGCTTCTCACCCAAATTTTGGATGGATGACTCTCAAAGTATCAACATGGTGGTAGAGTCATGAAGTTTATGGTTGAAGATCATTATAATCCTTAAGGCTTACCTACCTAGTCCTACATGTAGTTGCTCAGGGCTTGAAGAGCATAGAGGTTTGAATGGTGGAATAAATAGGTGAACTACCACCACTTAACCATCCATCAACACACACCTACCTAGTTAGCTAGAGGGGTGGCCAATGCCTAATTTAAAAAGTGACCTTGAAGAGAGAAAGGGGGGGAAAGTCAAAAATGATGATGAAAATGAGGAGGCATAGTTAAGACTGACATATATGTAATTAGCATACAAACTAGGATAGCTTATGTTTATTATTGGTAGACTCAAACTTGATTAATCTGTGCTCACCTGTGAGATTCTAGACATGAAGGTATCATGCCAGGATGAGGCCCAAATTGATCTTTTAATTATCATGTTTAAATACAAATGAAACCAATCACTTGCAATAAATATGTGTTAAATACACCCTCTAGTATAATCTTTAAGAATTGAATATGGTTTTCATATATATGTTCTCTATTAGTATAAGTGGTAATTAGATAAGTCATGTGAGGATCTATAGACCCAATTCTAGTTGACCGTCACAATGCATGGTAATCCATAGTTAGGAATGACCCAACTTGTGCTAAGTGCCAAGTAAACCTGACCCTATCAAAATAAAGGAGCCAAGTAGCTCAAAAAAATATGAGAATGTCACCTGGACATCTCAACCCAGTTAGTGCCTAGATCAACTATCAGACTAGATGTGTGCCACTATGAATGAAAATTAAACTCTAAACTCGTAAAGTGACCATAACCTAATCATTGAAACAACCTTATATTGATGAATCCCCATAACATGCCCCATTTACTGAACCAAAGTTACTCCATGTTCTAACTAGCCTAATATAGGCCCTAATCCTTTCATCATTGCACTTTAGGTGAGTGCTCAAGGTTTGTGCCTTAAGTGAATTAGATGCTGGTGCAGAGATGCACTAAATTTTTCACCTAACTTGCTACTAAAATCCTTGCACCTAGTTATCTTAAAGCACTAAACTAGCTGGGTGAGTTACTAAGAGCAATAGAGACTACTATAAGAAATCAATACTTTCCACTATAACATTTTGGTTCCATTGCTAGGACCTGTGTTGAATTTTGTTGTTGTAATGGTGTGATGGAGAAATTCATTGATTCTCACTTGATAACATTAAGCACTAGATATAAAAAGTTGAGGATATCTTCACATAGAGTCATCTAACCTACCAAGGTTAGGAGCCAAGGGTATGGGTGCAGACCTACCTATATGATCCATTATATGAAGTTATTTTTATGAGTTACTAGAAAACATACAAATTATTGATTGATTACAAGATGTATAGATAGCAAAGATATAGCTAGTGTTAGGAGTGGATAGAAGAGCACCTAGAAAATCTTAAAAACATAGATGAGTAGTGGATGCATGTTGTTGACCATTAGTGGAATGGGGTGTTGAATAGTTATGTGCTAGAATTTTTGGTGTCAACATACTCCTTCCTTGAAAAAGTAGAGTATGAACTATATCATGAACCCAGAGGTGCATTTTTGAGATATCTTGGTACTAAATTAAAGAAGTTACTAGTAGATTACGAAATGGAGACCATAAATATGATCAGCTAAAATCTAGGTGCATATGAGTAGGCATAGATGGTAAGAAGGGAAAGTGAAAGTGAAGTAAAAATGGAAAGGGATGAGCAACTAGATGATTGAGAGCTTTGTAGAAAAAATTATAACAAAAGAATGCATAGATTGATAGAGGGTCTAGAACCTAGAAGTGTCAAATAAATTGGTATAGACCAGGAAGGGCATGGGGAAGGATCCCTTGAAATATAGTAGTGTCATAAAAGAAGGGATAAAGTTATGGGATGAGCTTAGGAGTCCATAGAGGAGGTTTGAAGTGGGTTCCTAGAAGACCAAACACCATAGGATACATAAGAGGCACTCACCCCCTTCAAGTTAGAATCACATACTCATGTATTGGATCTATTATTGGAAGATAGTATTTATTAACTAAACTCGGTACCATAGTAGATTTTGATAGATTATAATTCTTGAGGGAAGAACTAGTAATTGAACAAATACTCCCTTATAAAGTATTAAAGAACAAATCAACAATTTCAATCATGAGGACCCCTAGTCAAATAATTAATGAGATAAATCCTACCATCCTAGTTTAAAGGATGTCAGCTACACCAAATACGAAACAACCTAGTAGAGGTGGCTCTACACAACCAAGAAGTAGTTATATGCCCACTAGCTCTATGATGTAACCAATAGTGGTTGGGATACAATCCAACCTAGGTATTATAAGAACACATCCCACCTAGTCTCTAAGAGGACAAGTACCACAAGGTCAATCAACCCCTCAACATATTTACTATAAGATGGTAATGCATTTATTAGAGTACCATGGCATTGAAAATGTTGTCAAACACATTCTCAAGCGTGAACTACAATTTCATGTTAGGTAGATTACCCAATTGAATTTTAAGGCCACTCAATTTTGTATGACCCAAATAGATCATGCACACACCTAGTATAAAAAGTTTGATTCTAACTAGGCCATGGTGTATTATGACCTACTGAAGGAGGCTTTTTTCAAGGAGTTTGACATCCCAAAGCTACATTAAAATAAATTATCTAGGGGTTATTTGAGAGAATGTACCTCTACGATGCACATTTAAAAACCCTCCTTTAAAAACTCCCCTATGACATCTACCCCTCCCAACATGTGTAGTAGTTTGTTGGGGGTCTACTTAAACCATTATGATGAGCACTATCCATGAAAAATTCATGAATCCTAGAGAAGCAATAAAGGCCACACTAAGGTCCAAAGTATTTGAAAGTGTAGACATCAAAATAAGTCCATTTATAGAGGCACAAATCACATCAATGGCATTGCAATTGCAAAAATTGACAATAAGATCAGCACATGACACTTGTAGTGGGCTATTATGTGCTACTTTTGAGGAAGAAGGGCATAGTAAGACCAATTTCCCAAGTAAAAATGTATAAGAACTACTTCTATATTGTGAAGTATGCCATAAATACCATGACATTTACAACTACCCATTATTACAACACTCCACCCAAGTAAACATATCTATATATTGTAAATTGTGTGATGCATATACCCACATAACTAAAAAATGCCATGTCATTGATGAAATTCATCAAAACATAGAGAGAGGTGTACAGTAGGCAACCATTACCACTAGAGAATAGATGCACCAATGTGATGATGGTTATGGCTAGCAAAGTGTTGGCTTTGGAAACTAATGAGGTGTAAGAGGGTGAGGTAGAGGATATGGTGGGGGAAGGTTCCCCCATGATCATGTTATAAATATGGATCAACTATTCAATACCAACATGACTACCCAATGCATCCCACTTGTGGGTACTATCACAGGCCACATCAAGTTGAATAATGACCTAATTTATACAAAAATTTAACCTAGAGCTAGCTTGATAATGGTGTTACCATGATCAGGTGAGAACCCAAGGTAGAAAAGTGAGCTAAAAAGCCACAACCAACCCACAAGGAGACTCCTAAAGTGTAAGTCACTATAATAAATGGATTCACTTCTCAACCCACTAGTGAACCAACCCTAGAATTATGCCTAGAATATGGGGAATCAATCCAAATCAAGTGCATGACATATCCCAAACCTAAGGTAGCACCATATCTTGATCTAGCATGCCATAAGGATGTCCTAGAATAGCCCATGAACATGAATCAATACCTCCAAGGTGAGCTTCAATTATCTATAGATTCAGAGTTACAAGCTATATATTCACTCAAGAAGAGGGATAACTAGGAGATAGAGGTGCAAAAATTAACAAAAATCTTACACCTCCTAAATATGGAGGGAATGTTGCCTTTATTAAAGAATTTGTTGATGAAACAAATAAAAAGATTGAAAGATGAGGTTATGCCTCAATGGACTAAAATTATGGTACCACACTTAGAGCAAGTGCATGAGGTACATCATACTCAAAATGTTGAGTGTCACTAAGAACTGATGATAAGTAAAACCATTAATGGATGGGCAATATGTGAGGTCATCATCGACATGGGCATTGAAGTCAACATTTTGACCAAAATCCCCTGGGAAAATATGGGAAGGCCACCCTTAAAGCCATATCCTCACACCTTGTTCATGGAAAACATAACTAGAGCACAACCTATTGGTGTTCTAAAAGGTTCCATCATAGATATCATGGGCATAAAATTCTATGCTAATTTTAAAGTAATAAAATTGCTAGAGCATGATAACTACCTAGTGTTCCTAAGTAGACCATTATGCTATGTGAATAATAAGGACATGTGATTTAAGAAGAATTACATAGCTTTTGAGAATGGGAAAGAAAAGGTGGTGATCCCCCTTTTGAAATATCAAGGACCACCATATGTTGAGAGCATTGACCTTGAGGAATAGATCAACCACATATATAATATCATGGTGTAAAGCATCATGTTTTTACATTGTGATGATCAAGGAGTGCTCAAATGGGAGGATGGCCAATCAGTATCTGATATAATAGACATAGCATATGATAAATGGGTAGAGGAGGCATATGAAACAAGTAGATGAAGGTTCCACCAAGTTCACACAAAGGCACCAAGGTTGGTTAGGACAGGTCTAATCTAAGTTGAGTGAAATATGTAGAAATGGGTTCCCTATGCCAAGGTGACTAGAGAAAGAGTGTTTAGATTAAGAAAGGAAAAACTTGTTTCCCTTCCAAGATATGAAAGAAGTAGACCTATCAAGAGCTATGTAAATGACCTAGAGTCTTACATCCCCAAAGAAGTAGATCAAATGGGTGCATTGGTACATACACTAAAGAGAACTACTACTCGACGGTTGGAAACACACAAGGCTAGCCTACCAATGTGGCAAGACATTAAGGAATCAATAAGCACAAAATTTGGAAAGAGCTATGAGAACTTAGACATAAAAACTTACTCAGGTGATTCAAACCTTATTACCCACATGCACATCTATGAATAAACATGGACCAGCTATGGCAAAAATGTCTCAGGGAACCTATGGGTACATGCCTTTTATAGGACCCTCAAATCCTAGGCACAAGCTTGGTACATCATAAATGAGATGTACAGGGAGATGGAAAGATGGGATACACTAAAGGAGAGGTTCGTGTACACATTTTCCTTTTCCTTTGAAGATTTTAGGATGTTTGAGCCATTATAAGTCATATTCTAGGTAGTCTTTGAAGACACCATTATACTAGAAGAGGATATTAAGGACATGTTTGGGGAGAAAGGACTAGCACTTCCCACATTCTTTGAAGATGAGGTGATCAATAGTGACTCTAGTGAAGAAGATGATGAGACTTATAAGGATCAAAACTAGAAGGTTCTAGTAAGTAAGAAAAGGTCCATGCACCAAGTAAATGAGATCATTTTAGGTGAAGACATACCTGATCATCTACACATCAACACTAATAAAGGGATAAGGTAGGTGGATGACTACCAACAAGTGAAAAATGAGCCATATCATGCACCACTTCAAACCATGAAAGTGGACATCAGCATAGAGGGTGAACCAAAGATCACCACCATAGGTGAATATTGGTTTGAAGTAGAGATGACATAGATTGTTGATCTCCTGAAGGAATTCTAGGATTTATTCCCTTAAAACTATCAAAACATGAAGGGCACCCACCCTTCCCTAGGTAAGATGAGAATTAAGCTAATGAATGAAACAAGACCTATAGAAAAATGCCCATACCACATGAACCCTAATCTTAGAACCAAGGTAAAAATAGAGATCAATGGGATGCTAGTTGTAGGGATCATATATTCAGTGTAGGAGTCAAAATGGGTAAGTCCTATGCTCATTATCATAAAACATAGTTACATTAGAATATGCATTGATTTCGACTCTTGAAATCTACCTATGTTATTGACCCCTTTCCAACACCATTTATAGATGAAGTCTTAGATGGCATTGTTGGTTGTGAAATATACATGTTCATTGATGGATTCTTGAAATACCATCAAGTGTAAAAAATGGATAAAGACAAGCTAAAGACAACCTTTGCAATTGAATGGGGTTGTTTTTCATATAAGGTAATGTCCTTTGGGCTCAAGAATGCACCAATTGTCTTCTCTAGGGTAGTCATCATGGCATTCAAGGACTTTATTCATTAGTTTTTCTAAGTATACCTTGATGATTGGACCATGTATGGCCTCATCAAGGACCACTATGATAGCCTACACCTCATGTTTGAAAGATGCAGGCAACTAAAAATTCCATTAAACTTAAAGAAGTGTGTCTTTGAAACTCCTTTTAGAACATTGCTTAGGCACATTATTTGAAAGGATGGTCTACTAGTAGACCAAACAACTATCACCATTATTATTTAGCTCTAGACCCTTTCAATGCAAAATGATGTTCATTATTTCCTAGGACATTATGGATACTATAATAAATTCATCAAGAGCTATGTAAGGATTGCATCACCTCTATAGGAACTCTTATGTAAGGAGGGACCATTATATTAGGGCTGAGCATAAGAAGAGGCATTTGAAACCTTGAATTTGAAACTAGCTAGTACACTAATATTATAATTTATAGGTTGGATGACCCCATTTCACATCCATGTCAATGCTTTTAGCTCTTCTATTGGCACCATTCTAGTACAACCAGGTGAAGGAAAGATGGACCATCTAATTTCCTTTGCTAGTATAAAGTTAACCCAAGTAGAGTGAAACTATATGATAATCGAGTGATAGGCACTCGCCATGGTATATGCACTATATAATTTTAGACAATACCTATTGGCTACTCCATTTTCTTCACTAATTATGAAGAACTCAAATACCTTGTCAATAAGCTAGTACTACATGGGTGCATATGTAGGTGGATATTTATTTTTTAGGAATTCTATTTTTCCATTGTCATTAAGATCAACAAGTAGAATATAGGGCTTGACCATTTATTGTACATCAAATCTGGTGATGTAGTAGCACCAATTAAAGATGATATACTAGGTGTATATCTATATAGAGTCTAGCATGTTCCCAAGGACCTAAGAGAGATCACCTCCTTCTTAACTTATGTACTAACACCTTAGACCATATTTGAGAAAGAGAAAAAACAACTCATTATTTGCATCACCCCATTCTAACTCATTAAGGGAGAACTTTATAAGATGAGTTGGGATGAAGGCCTCCACTGATGTGTTCTTGAGCATGAAATGGACTCCATATTTCAAGATGAACATGAGAGAATTATAAGGGGATATTATGTTGTTGATGCAATGGCATGAAATATCTTACAATTAGGCTTGTGGTGGCCAAGCCTATTTCAAGATTCCAAGGAGTATGCAAAGGCATGTGATATATGCTAGTGTATAAGAAAAACAAATGCTCATGATGAGATGCCTCTCATACCTATCTTTATCTAGGCACCTTTTGAAAAAAGGGCCATTGACTTTATTGGGCCAATCACTCCTACAACTCAGTGCATGGGTTCATGGTACATTTTGGTAGGCACTGACTATTTCACCAGGTGGGTTAAAGCTATGCCAACTAAAGACTACACAACTATAATAGCTACACACTTCATATGTGAAAATATCATAAGTAGGTATGGGTGCCCATTAAGTCTGATGAGTGATAGGGGTACCCATTTCATCAATAAAATGGTGCAAACTCTCCTAATAGAGTACATGGTGATGTACCATAAAATGGCACCCTATCACCCATAATCCAATGACATAACTGAAGCCTTTAACAAAATCTTGGGGATTTACCTCAGTAAGATATGTAACATTAGGCACAAGGATTGGGATGACCATGTTTTTTTGGTATTATGGGATTATTGCATAACCTATAAGCATCTAACCAAGGAAACACCATTTTAATTGGTGTTTGGCATAAAAACCATACGTCTAATATAATTTATCATCCCATCACTATGCATTTCATGCATTGGTTGCTTGGATGACCAAGATTCACTATAGGCAAGACTAGAGGACTTGGAGCATTTAGATGAGAATCGCACTCAAGGAAGGTAGAGTTAACAAATAAAAAAAGTGTGCTAGAAGAATTAGCATAATAAACACATCAAGAAAAAAAATTAATTAAAGGGGCATTAGTATTACTCTATTTTTTTGAGTATTTTAAGCATCCATTAAAACTATAGATAAGGTGGATGGGTCTTTACATCATCCATCACATATTGGATACTGGTAGGTGAAAACCTTGCATGCTCACTGGTAAAATTCTCCCCAGACATTTCAATGGAAATTACTTAAAGTTATATAATCAATAAAGTGGTGCCTATGCCTCAAAAACACTGACTTATTGGTCACAAGTTAGATTGAATGTAATGACCATACATAGGCTTGGCACAAACCAAGCCCATATTAATCTAATTTTTAGTTCTTTCATAGATTGGTAATAGGTGTCATGAGATGGCCGTAAAGATCCCTAAATTCTACCAATCTATGCATAAATCCAATCAGGTGAGTCAAGCACTTGTACCAACAAGAATATGATGCTAGACACTTAATTTGTTGGTACGTGAAGTGTATAAATACAGTACTTAGAAAAATAAACATCTATGCAAGAGGCATGCAGTGAGATGGTAAGAATATACTAAGCGTCAGAGGGTCAGCATAAGGAATTTGTATGGGTTAGGATGAGCCAAGTCAAGATGATGTGAAACAATTTGACCAAGGAGATAAAGTTACACTTTAGACAAAATCATAGCTATAAAAGAATGTGGGACCTAAGAGGTTGAATTATACACATGAGGTGCTACACCTAGGTTACCATAAGAAAGGCAAAGGTCATGTCATGTGACGAGTGTAGAAGGAAGTTATTTAAGACAACTGACATCTACCCATGAGTTAGTAGGAAATAACTAATTTGAACCACTAGTCACATCACCAAAAATATCATTTGAAATAATAAATGAGGTGGCAACAACATAATGTCATACATTAAATGTAGGGATGATGAAAGATCTTGGAGGATTTTGAAGATTTATTTTGTTTCTTCTAAAAGATGTACAAACCTCATCATAAACACCTAAAATAAAGGTAGTAGGTCAACCAAGACGGTATAAAGGCATGGTCACACAAATGGGTTAGGTTACACTCTATTGTAAAATTTGAGATTATAAAAACTTAAAAAGAGTTGAAGAGAAAAACTAGGTTTCCAAAAAAGACACGACATGAAAAACTAGGCATGAACTAAGGCACAGTGAGAAGGAAGTGCATCTAAAATAGTGAGCAAGGGAAAGTACATCCATAAAAAAGGTAATAGTTATAAAGATAGTCCCAAATAAACTACCTAAGGGTCATCATTAGTGGGTTTTAAAAACCTCATCTCCCAAGGTTTAATTCCAGTCATTTCAGAATAGTGAGGAAGTAAAAGAATGGGAGCTCTATGAAAGAATAGATGGAATACAAGTGGGTCCAATTCAAGGAGACAAAGGTCATAAAGATAGCAACACAAACTATCATAGGGGTAAGCATCATCATGATTAACCCATAGGTGCTCACCAAAATGTCTTAGCAATATAATCAATTACACCCTAAGGTATTGGTAGGAGAAAATATTTTCTCCTTTACACATAATTTCCTACTCAAGGAGTACAACCACAATTTCCTACTCAAGGATTACAACCACCACACTTCCAACCATCTCTAGGATTTGGTGTAGGATTGGATGGTAGATACTAGGTGTAAGACACCATAAGTGGATGTGTTGTTTGATGTCTCAATCAAAGACAAGCTAATGGATTTAGGAATAACTTATCTCTATGATTTTCCCTACTTTGATAAACTAGAAGAACTTGTACAATTTATCCTTTCATGCATCCATGAGTACGGCATCTACTTTGTAGGTAGGCACATGAAAATCTTAGTACAACTCATTAGGATGATAATTAGGCTCCCATATATTGGGAGGGACATTCATTAGCTAATGCATGATGAAGAATAATTGGAACACATGACCTAGTTGTTAAAATACTATAAAGGGGGTTTTGCCTTCCCCATGAAAGACTACATTGACCTTGGGATGAGAGAGGCATCATGCATGGTTAGCACCAAGTTGTGTCGAGGAGGGTAGTGGACTGATGTATCAAAGACCTACTTATGCATTGCATACCATATGTCATAAGGGGTCTAGTTCAATATAGACAAATTCATAGAAAATTAATTTGTGAAAAATGCCATCAAATGCCACACCTCTAAGGGAACTTTTTGGTGGGGATCCATCATCATCCTCACCACCATGAAGGAGATAAGAGTTCCAAATGAGGAGGGAAATAAATTATGGGTTTTTTTAGAACATCATAGATCCCTAGTGCATAAATATTAAGAATTCACCTACCTTTCCTCTATCGATGCAAATTATTAAGTGTGGGTGATGAATTGGTGTGCTCAATACATAGAAGCCTTTGAGCTTGGATGGTGCATTCCTTAAAGGTTTCCAAAGATTTTGTTTACAATGGTGACTTTTTCCATGATGAACCACTACTATGTAGTGCATCTATCACTAAAGGATGGCACAAAGTTTGGGTAACTAAAACTACCTTACACCTTCTTAGCAAAATACTTCAACAAGGTGCTACAATGGATCCCTAATACATAGTAGATAGAAATCTTAGTTGGAGAACTAGGCATGGAGAAGTGTAAACTTAGGTTCTAATTTGTTTACACCAACATGAAAGGCACCAAATATGAGGAGGATGAATTAGATATCCCTGACATCACTCCCATCCTCATAGTATCAATAGTTAGCTACACCTATAGGCTCTACTATGAGATGAAGCTGAGGAAGAAGGTGGCTCAATCATCCAATGTAGAAGGTAGAATCTACCCTTAGGTTCAAAAAAGAGAAAAGGGGACCCCAAAACCTAATGTAAGTGAAGAACCCCCTAAGAAAAAATAGGGAAACCTTGGAGGAAATTTAGATGTGCCTGCAAAGGAAGATAACCTTAAAAGGAGAAGCATCTACCTCAAAGCTGATAAAAAGGGGCAAGAAGACCAAGGCAAAAAGTGAAAATCCCTCCTCTTCTATGCCTACAATAGTTATATCTAAAGAAGAGCTAGAGGATTTGAAGGAAGGAGAATAGGGGACATGCACACATATTTTAAAGGAGTGATCCCCTATGGAATGGACCCCCTCTCCATACCCTCAACTTGAACCAAAGAAGAAGAAGTTTAAGCTAAAGACCCTTAGCTAGGTAGAACTTTATAAGGCATAGGCATGGGAGTTGAAAGAATAAAAAGAGGAGATGGATAGGGTAGGGGTGGCCAAGGAGGTGATCAAGATGATGGAGGCCAAGTGATGAAAGGAGTGGAGCACGTAGTGAAGGCAAAGGAAAGAAACAATGAATAAAAAGGTGTTAATACTACCCCATATAATGCACCAATAGATGGAGAGCTAAGGCACAAATGAGAGGCCATGGGCCTGAATCAACAAAAAATTAAGGTAATGCTAAAATTAGATTAGAAGCATAGAAAGATGAGAGAGAGAGAGTAGTATGTCCTAGGAAAACATTGACAAAATTGAGGCCATTGAGATCAGAGCCAGTGAAGAAAATTACACTATGCAAAGGAAGGCCAAGAAGGAGAAAGCTTCCATTGGTATGAGGCATAAAAATAAAAAAATAGAAGAGACACCTAGTGCCTCCACTAGGGTAATAGAGGAAGCTACATAACAAGCACACCCATTTATCAACCTGGAACTTAGAAGGCAATACCAACCCCAAAAAATAGAAAATAAAAAAGGAGAAGAAAAGGGAGATGGTGAAGAGGGAGAAAAAGGAGAAGAAAAAGGAGGAGAGGAAGAAAGAAGGAGAAGGATATAGTGAAGAGGGAGAAAAAGGAGAAGAAAAAGGAGGAGAGGAAGAAATAAGGGAAGAGGATGGAGAAGGAGATGGTGAAGAGGAAGAAGAAACTAGAGATGAAGAAGAACCTAGCTCAGACTCTAGCTGGGAAGAAGGTGTGCTGGAAGAATAAAGTAATATGCATAGGAATAAGGGGTGGGTGAAAGAGGGATTTAAGGAGGATGACTACTATCTACAAGAATGCATGCCTTAAAAGGTTGCAACTAGAATGGTGCACCACTAGGTATCTTGGGTGCTTGATTGCTTCATGGACAAACCTAAATTTGAAGTTTTGACAAAATCAATTGGATATCCCTTGAATCTAGAGAGAGGGTACTACTACAAACTCCTAAATCTTAAAGATATAAACCCCATGTTCTCTATCAATGTCTTGATCAAGATGGCATCTTTTGTGGCTTGTAAGAATATCATCAATGACGTTTGAGCCTAAAACTAGAAGAAAATATCAAAGGATGAAGAAAAAAGAACTCTAGGAGACCAAGTCCAAGCTCCAATAGATTTCCCAATGCATCAAAGAGGTAGAACCTTCCCTCTTGGACAACATAAGCTTTGAAGGAATGAATTAAATAGACCAAGTATGTACCTTGGTTGAACAAATGATCCCAAGGATGAAGTTAACATAGGAAGAACTAGAAGACCCTTATGATCACATTAGAAAAGAGTTGATCAGGAAGCTTGAAATAATTGAAGAGCTCTTTAGCTAGCTAGAGGCATGAATAAAAGAGGTAGACGCAATATTATATAAATTTGTCAACCTGTCTGAAGTCATCAATGTGTGCCTAAAGAAAACAAAGGATGAAAAAGAGGCCTTAGTCTAGTAGGCCATTATGATTAGTAAAAGTGAGCACCCATAGATTATGACAAAAGTAAACAACCTAAGCTCTCAGTTGAAGACACGAGAGCAATAATTAGAGGTGGTCTTCCATTCCTTATATATAAGTGCAAGTGGGCAAGGTGAAATTTTGGAAGGTGTAGTCAAAAGTGCCAAAGAAAGGCTCAAGGCCTATAGAAGGTGACTAGAAGGTGTGGATGTGCTCACTCTTGAGGCAACATCCACCTCGGTAGATGACACCATTAAGGAACTAAAGAATGTATTCTAGGGATTTAAGACATTCCAATCAAGACTAGAAAAAGATGTGCCTAAGTTTTACATGTCTAGAAGGATAATCAACTAGTTTGGGGTGGACTAGAATTTTATATGGGGTAAATTTTGGCACCCTTTTTCCCTAAGTAGTGTTCTCATGCCAACATGATAAAACTAGGTGCAAGATAGTCTTGTGTAATAATTACTCAATTTTTGTCTTGGTTATGATAGTTGGAGGAATCCCATAAATACTTGTGCTAGTTGGTCAAGTAGTTGTTTCTCACCCAAATTTTGGATGGATGACTCTTAAAGTATGAACACAATGGAAAAATCATGAATCCAATGGTTGAAGATCATTTCAATCCTCAATGTTTACCTACCCATTATTACATATGGTGCCTCAGGGCTCAAGGAGCATGGAGGTATGAATAGTGGAATAAATAGGTAAATTTCCACCACCTAACCATCTATTAACACATGCCTACCTAGTCAGCTAGAGGGGTAGCTATCACCTATTTAAAGAAGTGACCTCTAAAATTAAAAGGAGGGAGAGATAACAATGATGATGACAAGGAGGTAGCATAGTGAAGATTGACACATATGTAATTAGAATACAAAGTAGGATAGCTTATGTTTATTTTTGGTAGACCCAGCCTTGATTAGTCCATACTCACCTATGAGATATTAGACATGAAGGTATCATGCTAGGCTGAGGCCTAACTTGATCTTGTAATGATCATTTTGAAATACAAATGAAACCAATCACTTGTAGGAAATATGTGTTGAATACCCCCTTTGGTATAATCTTTAAAAATTTAATATGTTTTTGATATATATGTTTTCTATTAGTATAAGTGGTGATAAGATAAGTCATGTGAGGATCTCTGGAGCTAATTATATTTAACCATCATGATGCATGGTAATCCATAGTTAGGAATCACCCAGCTTGTGCTAAGTGCCAAGTGAAAACAACCCTATCAAAAGAAAGGAGCTAAGTACCTCAAAAAAATATGAGAATGTCACTTGGACATCTTGACCTAGTTAGTGCCTAGATCAACTATTAGACTATATGTGCACCACTATGACCAAGACTTAAACTCTAAACTCATCAAGTGACCATTAACTTCATCATTGAAACAACCTTTAGTTGATGAATCTCCATGACATGCCCCATTGACCAAACCAAAGTTGCACCATGTTCTAAGTAGCCCAATGTAGGCCCTGATATTTTCATTGCTACACTTTGAGTAAGTGCTCAAGGTTTGTGCCTTGAGTGAATTGGATGTCGATGTAAAAATTCACTAAATATTACACCTAACCTACTAATAAAATCCTTGCACCTAGTTATCTTAAAGTGTCTAACTAGTAGGGTGAGTTACTAAGAGCAATGGGTACTACTATATAAAATTAATACTTTCCACTACAACATTAGGAAATAAGGATAAATGTTGTTATTGCATTATCAAGTAGACTCCTAGGCCTAAAATTTTGATATAACATGAAATGGTATGCACCATGATATAAAACACTAAGATTACTAGGCCACAATATGTGTAAGGATTGACCCCCAATCCAATAAACAATTACCAATAAAGCACCAATGATAAAACAAAATGATGGTGATGTTGATGAATGTCCAAGGATGGACTCAAGTTCAACTGTGTAACCAGGGACACCATGATGATGGCCTAGTTAGTATAATGAATCGATTCAAGGCAACAACAATGAAATCAAAAAAATAAAGACCATAATATAAATATAAAAAGTAAACAAATCAAGCCCAAGTAGAGGTATGAATCAAGTGTAAACTATGTTTACTTAGATACAACATTCATACAAATAAATAAACCACCAAATGAAAAATACCAAACACAAGATAATAAGATAAATAACTTTCAATTAATAATCAATCATTATTTTATAATGAATAAGTCATTATGCTTGGATTAGGAATAGGTTGACAAAAAAGGGGGAATAGAAGAATAAGAGAGGGGTGGCCAAACTGAATCCAAATGTGCTAGGAAATCGGACACTCCATACTTAATCCCATTAACATCAGATCCAACATAAATTTTCCTAGGGATATGGGATGGAAGAAACATTGATGACAAGTATAGAAAGAATGATTAGTAGAGGAAAATAGGAATGTGTTAAGCACGGGATATACTAAGAGGGGGGTGAATCAATATATCATATATCTTATAAAACTTTCCCTTAATCAAATTCCACTCAACCAAACATTCAATATATGCAATAAAACTGAAATAATAAACATACCACAAGATAGAGAGAGACAACAGATATAACGTGGAAACTCAATGTGGGAAAAACCATGGAGAACAATCTCAAGTATATGAATGATCACCAACTCAAACAATATTCACAAGCACCAACTTGCAGGAGCACCAACCCCTTTGCTAAGCACCAACACAACAACTATTCATGAGCACCAACCCACAGGAGCACCAACCCCTTTGTTGAGCACCAACCCACAAGAGCACCAACCCCTTTAATGAGCACCAACATAGCAACAATTTGTGAGCACCAACCCATAAGAGCACCAACCCCTTTGTGTATAACACACAACTATCTCTCAATGTTGCTATCTCAACAAATGATAGTTCATTACATCTCTTTCCTCTCTCTCACCTTTGCTCTTCTAAGCTAGATATAACAAATTCAAATCATATTCATCTCTCACAAATGCTCTTCTAAGCTAGATATTACTATCTCAAATCAAACTCTATCTCACACATTACAAATGGCTTCTCAAGACTTTATTTATAGTGTTCCAAATGACCTTTGGCCTTCACCCTTTGTGACCGTTCAATCCTCATGGAAAATGGTGCCAACCTTGTATGACCCTTCATATCCTTTCCTTTGAAAATTCAAGTGGTGACCCTTCATGAGAAAAAAACATCCTTCCCTCTTTTGTCTTTACCTTGGTGACTTTTCATATTCCTCAAAGTGTCCCTTAATGAGAAATTGTGCCCTTCCTCTTTTGTCTTCACTTGGTGACTCTTGGAATTCCCCAAGATGACTCTTTATGGGAAAATGCATCCCATTCTTCTTTTGTCTTTACCCCATGACTCTTTGACTTCTTTATGGGCCCTTCTTTTGTCTTATATGCAACCACAAATATATTAATTAATATTAAATAAATATTAACACACATTAGCCAAGATATATCTATTACAGACATTATTAAATGAAATGGGGCCTTTATCACCAATAATGCTAGACCTTTGACATCAATGACAATATTTCCAACAATTTCCCCTTTATCATTGATGGTAACCTCAATCTTGAAACTGGCACATCATGAATCCTACACATACTATGATTTGAAAACATATAGTAACTCCCCCTTACTGTAGCAACATGTACCTATTCCCTGTACCTATTTCTACACCTATACCTGTACCTTTTATTCTTCCCCTTTGGCATCAATGGCAAAGGGCCTACCTAGAGCTAACACCTAGCTCCCCCTCAACTGATGTTGAACATCAATGGTAGGAAGTAATAGAAATTCCTCCCAACTCCTCTTGTAGATCTTTGAATGTGTCCTTTGATCGTGCCTTTGAGAAGATATCTGATAATACACACAAATTTTTCCCTGTCCTTTGAACATCTACAATCAACTCATTTAAATCTTTTCTTCTAAACTCAAAACCTTTTACATGAAACTTTAATGTGTATCCTTGATCACATATATGAATAACACTCAATATATTATGCTTAAGACCTTTTACATACAAAACATTCTTAGTCTTAGTTCTACCATAATCCAAACTCAAAGTACCTTTTCTAGCTATCCTAGTAGTGGTTTTATCTCTGAATCTCACTATGCCACCATTGATCTTATTTAGATTTATTAACTTACTCTTATCTCTTTTCATATGCCTCAAACATCTACTATCAACTAACCATGGCTGATCTTCCTTTCTTACATGCAAAGATATCTGAACCATCATAGAATCTTCAGGTTGTTTCTTCTACCATAAACATGTCTGAACCTTCTTCTTAATGAATGGAGCTTTGAAACTCTAATCCTTCTTGACTGACTTGAACATTCTTCTACAATACCAAGCTATGTGTCTAAAGTTGTTACACTTGTAGCATACTCTGGTCTCTTCATCAAAGCTTGATAGAGAAGCAAAAGAGTTGTAGCTTCTACTTGACTCTACTTTACTTTCATTCTCCTTATTTCTGAAACTATTAGCTCTTTTTCTACATTCTAATTTATTGTGACCATATTCATTACAATAAAAATAATAGCCATAAAAATAAGACATGCCTGTATATTTTTGACCTAATTGCCTTTTGTAGATTTTTTCCCTCCAGATTTCTCTATTTGAAATGTCCTTTGTATTCTTCGCTTCTCCCCTTTTTGTTTCCTCTTTTGTAAAAGCTTTAGCATAGCTATTTTTATTTTCAAATCTGATCCTTGCCTTATCTAAATTTGCTTTTTGACTTTCCAATAACTTATTCAGCATGTTAGTGTTATACTCAAATTTTGAATCACTAACTACTTTATCATTGACTGCTTTCTCAATATTTTCTTTTAAAGAGGCAATTTCAATAACATACCTTTCACATTATTTTCTTACTATTTCTAACTATGGTGTTAGATCTTCTTCATTCTTCTTGGATTCTTCTAAGTGTGCTATTAGATCATCAATAATTTCCCTTGACTCCTTTTCATTTTTCTTGATCTGGTAAATCAATCTTCAATTCTTCTTCTCAATAGCTTCTAACTCTTCTAAAGCACAAATGAGCTTTCCCCATATTCACTTCAGCTTCTTCCTCTTCTTCTTCTTAATCATCTTCATGTATGGCCATGAATAGAATCTCTTCTTCTGAATCACTAACTTCACTATCTTTGGCTGAGCTAGGATCCTTAGAATATAGGCTCTTCTTCTCGAATCCCTTCTTGGATTTTCCTTTGAAATTATTCTTGTATGTAGACTTTTCTTCTTCATCATCATTACCCTTATTTGGGCATTTAACTAAAAAATGTCTAATCTTTCAATAATTAAAACATTTAAAAGGTAATTTTCCTTGATATGTACCTATTCCCCTTTTTGGATTGCAAATGAAAAGTGCTTCATTGTCATCTTCATCATCACTGGAACTATCACTTGATTCTTGAATCTTAGCTTTCTCTTTCTTTGATGTCTTGAAATCCACTTCTCTCTTTGATTATTTATCTTGTTCAGTCCACATCTCATATGGCATGAGAATACCATGAAGGTAATCCATCTTTAGCTTAGCTAAATTCTTCATATCCTCGATTGCTGAAACCTTTGCATCATATCTCATTGGTAGAGATCTCAAAACCTTTTATACCACCATTGACTCTTCCAACATTTATCCAAGACCTTGAATCTGATTTACTATTTGATCAAATCGCAAGAGATAACTTGCTATATCTTCTTCTTCTTCCATTTTCAAACTTTCAAAATGTCTTCTAAAAGTCTGAAGCTTAGCTTGCTAAAATTTTCCATCAGCTTTGTAAATATTCTCAAGTTTTACCCAATTTTCATGAGAATATTTACATTTCATAACTTTAACAAATTTAGATTCACATAAACCACATAAAATAGCATTTAAAGCCTTAGCATTACATTCACTTGCCTTCTTTTCTGCTAGAGTAATTACAAGTGTATGTGGCTCTTCATATTCCTCCACCACTACTTGCCATATGTTGAATCCAAGGGCCATAAAATAAATCTTCATTCTCATTCTCCAAAAATCATATTTTATTACATCAAACAAAGGTGCCTTATTTGTAGAAAATCCTTTATGTTAGCCAGGCATTGTGCTTTCCCGATCTACCTTCAAGCTGTAAAACTTTTCAAAAGGAACCTGCTCTGATACCAATTGTTAAGCATGGGATATACTGAGAGGGGGGCTGAATCAATATATCATATATCTTATAAAACTTTCCCTTAATCAAATTCCACTTAACTAAACATTCAAGATATGCAATAAAACTAAAATAATAAACACACCACAAGATAGAGAGAGACACCAGATATAGCATGGAAACCCAATATGGAAAAAACCATAGAGAACAATCTCAAGTATATGAATGAGCACCAACTCAAACAATATTCACAAGAACCAAATTATAAAAGTATCAACCCCTTTATTGAGTACCAACACAGTAACTATTCATGAGCACCAACCCACAGGAGCACCAACCCCTTTGTTGAGCACCAACACAACAATAATTCATGAGCACCAACTCATAGGAGCATTAACCCCTTTGATGAACACCAACACAACAACAATTCATGAGCACCAACCCACAATATCACCAACCCTTTTGTGTATACCAAAAAACTATCTCTCAATGTTGTTATCTCAATAAATGATAGTTCATTACAACATCTCTTTCCTCTCTCTCACCTTTGCTATTGTAAGCTAGATATAACAAATATAAATCATATTCATCTCTCAAAAATGCTCTTCTAAGATAGATATTACTATCTCAAATCAAACTCTATCTCACACATTACAAATGGATTCTCAAGCCTTTATTTATAGCTTTCCAAATGACCTTTGGCCTTCCCCCTTTGTGACCCTTCAATCCTCATGAAAAATGGTGCCAAACTTGTATGACCCTTCATATTCTTTCCTTTGAAAATTCATGTGGTGACCCTTCATGAGAAAAAAAATCTTTCCCTCTTTTGTATATACCTTGGTGACTTTTCATATTCCTCAAAGTGTCCCTTCATGAGAAATTGCGCTCTTCCTCTTTTGTCTTCACTTGGTGACTCTTGGAATTACCCAAGATGGCTCTTCATGGGAAAATGCATCCAATTCTTCTTTTGTCTTTACCCCATGACTCTTTAAATTTTCCGTGGGCTCTTATTTTATCTTTTGTGCAACAAAAAATATATTCATTAATATTAAATAAATATTAACACACATTAGCCAAGATATATCTATTACAAAAATTATTAAATGCAATGGGGCCTTTATCGACAATAATGCTAGACCTTTGACATTAATGACAATATTTTCAAAATAATGGGCTCATAAAATTATGAGAGCATAAATGTAATGATTAATTAAAAAATAGAAAGAACATAAATATAATGATGAATAATAGATTGAAAATAAGAGTGGTCATGTTGACCCAAGATGCCCCATGCACCCAAGCACTACCTAAATAGTCTAAATGGACCTCAAGATGATGTAGTTCTCCTAGAGATATGGGAGAGTTAATGAAGGAAATTAAATGGTGCATGGAAATTATTGTGATAGAATAAATGAGTTTCCCACTCAGAATGTTGCATAACTTTGTAACTCTTATGGAGATTTTAAGCCCCTTCTCAAACTGGTAATGATTTTGGTATTTTATCTATCATTTGCTAATGTTTTTCTATTTTTTGAAATAAGATAAGAAATATAATATGGAAAAGGAACTACCTATCCAAATATAAACATCCTTATGTAGGGGTTCAAATTATAGCTAAACTAGATACAATAATGTTATTCCACAAACCAACAACAAAAAATGAGGTAAAGAATACCATGTAATTGAAAATAGGAATATAATAACACATAATGGGGAAATAGTAATATAAAGAGAAATTATAATAAGTCTCAAAGAGCTGTCAAATATGTGAAACCATACATTAACATGGCCTAAGATACTGGCCTAGAGAGTTGTTAATGTTGATGTTGATCAATCTTAATTACTTTTAAAATCTTCACTAAATCTGTCAACATACTTGTTGGTCATTATCAAGATCATGATTGGTAATAGGATTATAATGGCCCAAGACAATAGGTAATGGAAAGTAGGAATGGTCTCGGGAAATAAAATGGTCTAGGGAATAGAATAAGAATGGTCTAGGTAATAATATACAAATGTTCCAAGTAGTATAGAAACAAGAAATGTAGGTGGTAATATAATTAGTTTCCCCCAATCAAGGGACCTTATAATCAATGGAATAGAATAAAATTCAAGTGTTTAAATTCTTGAGGTGTAATATGTTCTTAGGTTCTTTAAGCTCTTGTCCATCTGGAGTAGCTAGCTTGTATGCCTTGAAACCATAATTTATAGTTACCATAAATGGACCCAACAAATTAGATTCAAATTTAACTTTATTTTTATGTTCTATATTGGTGTTTTTATGACTTTATTTTAAGACCAAGTCACCAAATTTGAACTCCCTAGGGAGAATATGTTTTTTAAAGCTATGGCATAGTTGGTTTTAATAAGCTCACAAATGATCTATGGTGACCTAATGCTTTTCATCCAAAATATCAAAATATCTAGAGATTATATATTCTTCATCATCAATAATGTCCTACGATAAGATGTATAATGAGGGTAACTCAATCTCAACAAGGATAATGACATTTGATTTGAAGATAAGGAGTATGGTATATCTCCTATATGGGTTCAATGACTAGTAAAGTAAGCCTAAAGGGTAGGGAAGAGATGTAAGTGTTAATTATGGCAAACATAATTAATAATATTCTTAAGGATTGTAATAATGGTCTTATTATATACTTTTAATTGACCACTTCTTTGTGTGTTATATGGTGTGGAACATTTATGATTGATCTTGAACTAGGTAGAGAGGGATTTAATATCCTTGTTTATTCATGAAAGAAACACCATTATCAGAGATGAATTTTGAGGGCATGTTGTAGAAAAATTTAATATAGAAGTAAATGAACTTGGTTATCTACTTTCCAATTATGTAAGTGATAGGTATGGCCTCTATCCACTTAATAAATTACACTATGGTAGTAATGATGTGCTTGTGGACACAAGAGGAAGTAGGGTATATTTTATTGACAATATCAAGTCCCTAAGTTGAAAATGGCCATGGCATAGTAATAGACTAGAGGAATAGTAAAGGTATGTGTAAAAAAATTCCATGATTTAGATAAGAAACACATTTTTTGACATAGTTACAAGAATTTGTCTCCATTTTTGGCCAATAATATCCTATTCATAGGAGTTTATTAAATAGGACCTTACCACTAGTTTAGGACCCACAAATTCCTTTATATACCTCTTTAAATGACAATTTATATTCTCCCAAAGATAGATACTGGAAATAGCATTCCATTATATCCTATATGATATAGCATGTTTCTTAAAATGGTATAATGAGATGCTCGATGAAGGAATAGTTTTGTTTAGTTTTTTGAGAGGTTTGGAGGAAGGGTTTGATCTTGGAGATAAGTATATAGGTCCTAATACTAAGGGAGATTGGGACAAATAATATTGCATAGTCTCTCTAAATCTAGTGGTATATGAGCTAGTTACAAAAGGTTCTTGATGAGAAAATAATACTCTCTAACATCATTGACAACTTGTATTATGGACCCAATGGTAGCCATGGTGTCTACCACTCAGTTATTGGCTTGTGGTATTTACTCAAACTTAAGAAATCAAAATTGGTGTTTAAGGTTTTCCACTATATGCTTGTAACATACAAGTTTCTCATCTCTGGCTTGATACTAATCTATGGTCTAGTTGATGATTAGCTAATAATCTCCATATACCATGAATTTTTTGATATCCCATTGTACTATGAGATGAAGTCCTATAATAAAGGCTCAATATTCAACCATGTTATTAGTATAATGGAATCTAATATGAAACTCCTTAGGAATAAGATCCCCATATAGTGTGATGGTAAAATGTTAGCTCTAGATATATGTTATATGAATGAGTTATTAAGGTATGGTGTCCAGTGTTTAGAATCAATGGAAACATATTATAGGGTCATGATTGACTCATCTATAACATCAAGTGAAAGAGGTTTGGTGTCAAACAAAGGAGCTTCAGTAAGATGATCTACTAATACTTATCCCTTGATGGCCTTTTGATTCTAGTACTCCACATCAAATTCATTCAATAACATAACCCATTTGGCTATGTAGCCTATAAGAGTGGTCTTGGACAATAGGTACATAGGCAAATAAATCTTGGATATAAAAATGGTTATGTTATTTATCATGTAGTGTTGTAGCTTTTAGGAGGCAAACATCATTGTAAGACAAGCCATTTCCATAGGTGAATAATTATGCTCATAAGTTAATAATGTCCATGTGATATATTATACTACATACTCTTTGTCCTATTCATCATGTTAGACCAAAATTTCCCCTAGTGCATGTTTTGTCACTAATATATACAAGAGCAACAATGGTTTTCCTAGTGTAGGTAGAGTTAATATTGGTGGATTAGCCAAGTAATTATTTAATTTAGTAAATGCTTGATCACGGTATATATCCCATTGAAATGTGACACCTTTTTCCAAAAGGTGTGTAAAAGGATGACACTTACTGGCTAAATGTCATATGAAATAATGAATAGACTAAATTTTTCCCTATAAGCTATAGAGCTACTTTAAATTGGATGGAGGAGGTATTTCAATAATAACCTTGACCTTTGGTAGAATCACCTCAATACCTCTTTTTGACATAATAAACCCAAGATTTTTTCCAAAAGTAACACCAAAGACACACTTTTTAGGGTTAATGATCACCTTTTTCTCACAAATCCTCTTGAATATTCTTCATAGAACATCTGGGTAGCTTGTACACATTCTTGAATTAGCTAGGATATCATCAACATAGTCCTCAATAATATCATGTATCATGTCATGAAATATGATAGTCATGGCATGATGGTAGGTTTCACCAAGATTATTTAAGACAAAGGTAAGGACTTGATAACAAAATGTTCCCCATGGAGTGGTGAGCATAGTATTATGATGGTCTTCTGGTGTAATCTTAATCTGGTTATACCCTAAAAATTCATCCATGAGATACAACATTTTATAACATGTTGAATCAAATATCATGTTAATGTTAGGTAAAGGGAAATCATATTTAGGGAATGCCTTGTTAATGTCTTAGAAATTAGTATGTAGGTGAATAACCTATGGATTTTTGTTGATTGGGATGATGTTATAGATCTAGTTAGAATAGTCAAGTGTTTGAATGCACCTTGTCTCTAGTAAATTTTATAACTCTTATTTAACAAGGATGGCTATGTGTGGATGCATCTTCCACAATTCATATTTGACTAATTTTGTTGTCTAGATGAGCAATAAGGTGATGTACCACCAATTAAGGGTCAAGAACAGGCATGTCTGAGTAAGACCATGAAAATATATCCATGATATATTTAAGAGTGGTAACAATTAATTCATGCTCCTCAGCAGTGAGGGACACACCTAAGTAATAATCTTGGGATCATAATATGTACTTATGTTGACCTCTATTGTATCTTTGACTAGTAATGTTGAGCCATCTTTAAGAATAGTAGGCAAGGAAGAGAATGGATCCTCTTTATCTCCCTATTGATCATAACATTAACCCATATATGAGTAATCTGAATCAACTATGCTAGGTAATGGCCAGCTAGCAAATACTTTAGGAAAATCTTGAGCAAGGTATTCAAAGACTTAATTTTCTTTAGAACTGATGTTAAAACCAATGGTAATGTTTGGATTAGGTGAACAATTTTCATCCTGAAGAGAGTGATGAACTTCCCCATCCAAGAGATCTTGATATAGGTTTTCACTCATGGACTTGTCTTTCTATTTACTCTTTTCCTTACCCAAGCATGCCTCAAAGAGGTTTTCACCTAAGGCTATAGATGTTTTACTTTTATCATGACCAAGGAAGTTCACCTACTATTCAAAATAAGAAACAAGGTCCAAATAGGATTTAAAGCCTTATATGTGATCACGAATTAGAAACCAATCAAAGGCACATGAATTAGATAATAGATTCCTCATTCTAAAATTTGTCCAATAGAATGATAGAGTATTATTAGTCCAAATTGACTAAGTTAGGATGATGAAGGATAAGTGGATATTGGGCTAATGGTCATTATGGAATTATAATTTAATAAATTAATATCTACTAACTCATCATAGGAACTATAATCAACACTACATCATTATCAAAAGTTTATTTTTTAGTCGATGAAGTGGTATCACTCTCAAATTCTATGGGGTCACCCCTAAGTATCATAAATACAAGACCTTAATTCCCCTCATGTTTAGTAGTTATAACATGTTCAATAATACCTTGTTTATTTAGTCATAATCCTTTTCCTTGATATTCTAAATGCCCCAAGATTCTATTTGGTATGGGGTACTCAATTCTCTAAAATAAATTATCAAAATCATCAACATACAACCAACTCCCTTAGTGTTGGTGGCCCAATCTTGGTTGGGTGACATAATATGTATAAATAGAAGTTTATCTTATAAAGTAGATTTATATTTAGTTTGAAAAATCATGTTGGGATTACTAGGGTTTTTAGAATATATAGGATGGCCATAGGACTTAGGAAACTTAGGCAATTTATCAATGTGAAAGCTATCCAAAATGTTATACATGTTAATACCATCATATTCAATAGTGAAATGCGTGGACATGGTGATAGGAAATGGATCAGTATAAGTGGAATTGAGATCACTATGATAAATATAATTAGACTTAGGAGGTTTAGAAACTACCCTCTTACCTTTCTTTCTTACTAATTATGTGCTAGGATAATAGGTGTAGCTATTTTACTAAGCTTCTATATGTTTGCAATATTGGTATGGTTGTAAGTCACTATAGATAGTGAACTCTAGACTAAAGTGGGTTAACTTGATGTATTTATGTGGGGTGGAAGGGACTATTCATACTTCATAGATCTACGGATGACCAAGAAGTAGATTATAAGGTATCTCTATATCAATGACATGGCATAAGGTATCATAAGAGACAAGCCCAATAATGTTAGGTAAATAAATGGTTCTTACAAATTATTTCTCTACATTACCATGATCCTTAATGGTGTTGGTATCTAGACACATATATATATTGTTGTATACCCTAATGTTTGGACTAGTTTCAATGACAATATGTTCAATATAGAACCATTGTCTATAAGAACCTATTTGATTTTATGATGTGAAATAATGGCTTCAAGATATAGGTGATTATTATGTAGGGGACCAAGGAATGACATATCTCATTAGTCAAATGTAATATACTATCTTGGGGTAAAATGTCTCATAAGTATTTGGAATTAGTTAGGATTAATGTCATCATGGATAGTGGATTATTGAAGGAAATCATTCAATATGGTCCTGTGAACTTTAGACATATGTAAGAGATCCAAAGTATAAATCTATGTGGACATTTTTCTTAGTTGTTCACAAATACTATATGATTTCTCAAAAATATCATGAGATGTTTTAGTCTCAGCCAGTACAAGGTTTGGTTTATAATTGGTTTTGGAAGGTATAGGTATTCGCTTAGAATTGGTGTTGGAAGAAGGCAAAGGGCCATGGAGGATAACTTTCAATCATCTAGTTGCAACTTCACAACTTTGAGTTTAGAGGGAGTTATTTTTATTAGAGGAATTAGGAGGAGGTCTAGGAATAGTAATCCATGCAAATTGAGGTGTAAGTTTATTACTTTAACCCAGTGAAAAATTACCTAAAAAAGGGGGTGGTGATCCTAAAATAGAGGGACCAAAATTTTTGGCAATGTTAGATAGCATATAGGAGTTGTTCATAATAGTAGTGATGTGATTATTAATAATATGTCCTACAATATTTTTATAATCATATGGTACATTATAATACTCAAATTTATTAGTTTGGGTGTCATGATCTTGATTACAAATACTATTTTGATTATGACCTTGATTTAGATTAAGGCCTCATGCCTGATGTTGATTATGTCCTTGTCCTCAATTTTGATTTTTCCCATCTTGTTTATTATTATGATTTATAAATGGATCCTTATATATACCCATATCTTTATTGGTGTTAGGAATTCTCTTGTTTATCTCAATTTCTCCATTTTATAATAATTCTTCAATAATGGACCTTATTTGTACACACCTATAACCTGCATGGCCCATAACACAATGATACTTGTAGTATTCCTTCTCACAATACCAATCTATTTTGGATTGATCTTTAGTAAATGGTTTCAATACATGCCAAATAATCATGTTATCAAAGACTAATTTATATAACACCAACTTAATGGGCTCCCATAGGTTTTTAAATGGCTTATTTTTGTAATATACTCTATGTGGAGGAGTTCTTTATAGTGTTAGTGGTGGATTTGGTGATACACTTTGAGAAAATGGTGATTACACTATTTGAACATGTCATGATTATATAACATCATTACCAACCATGTTCTTATTATTTTTAAAAACCTTAGGTTTTTAATCGTAGTTACTTTAATAGGTGTTGAGGTTTGGTTTAATGTTTAAGCCTAGGAGTTGATTTTGACTAGGCATTTGTCAGTGAGTGATTTTTAATTTTTAGCCCCTTTTCAATTATTTACTTTAACATATTGGCATAGTGAATTCTTAGGTTGTGATTAACTTTGAGATGTATGAAAATATGTATTCTAATTATCTATCTAGAAAATCATGTTAGAAGTGATTGGCTAGTGATCTCCATTATTGTAAGTATGCCACAAAGCTCTCGCCTCCTCTCTATTTTAAATTACACAAATCGACCACTATCAAATCATGCTCTATGTTATAATATAAGTGATTTAAAAAATTATTTGAAAAGTTATTTAAATTATTTATTTATCCCTTTGGTAATTTGAACAACCACTCTAAATCTTTTCCACCAAAACTATGTGGAAACAAGTGAAGCAAATATACACTACTATAGGCTACTTCTTGACAAGATAAAAATAAGGCTGGTATATGTTCCCTTAGGTTACGTTTCCATTTGTATTTCTCAAATTTTGGCACCTCAACATGAGGGGTAAATGAGACTTGAAAAACTTTGAGACTAAATAGATAAGGGAATATTTCATTAAACTTGTATTTTTTTTATCTAGTTACCTATTTGAAGCATTGAGACTACTTTCATTATGTTCCACTCTTAGATATTTGGAGGAGTTTGTGGTGGAAGGATATAGTTATATTGATTATTCATAGACTAATATGTTAGATTGGGGTTAGTGAGTGTAGGAATGGATACTCATTGCTTGGTAATTTTGGGAATGTGCACCTTATGCCCTAAGTTCTACATTTGATTATGCATTTGTTGTTAGTTTTGATTCCCATAGGAATATGTATGACATTTTTAGTTTAGAATATTTTGTTGTTGATCCCTAGGTATTTTATATTGGTTTTGAGGAATATATTCTTGTGATCTATAGGGGATATGTTAGTTTTAGTTAACTTGGTATTATTTTAGAAGAAGGTGTTATCATTGCTATTTTGTAAGAGGAACTTACTATTGTTACAAATTATAAGATGTTAGTTCCATGTTGTATGAATTATCCAGTACCTATTGGGGTGGTGGATAATTGGATAATTTTTGTTCAAAATGGTCTGTCACTTGTTTTGAAGTATTAGATACATATTATGAATTGGAAATGGTTTCTTCATCGATAAAAACATGTGTTACATATCAAGTGGAACTTGGTACAAATAACTCATTGGCATAGCTTGTTTGGGGGAAGCTAAAATATCTACCTTATGTGTAGGATTATTTCATCCTATTTTAGTTGTCTAGGTAACTAATTTTTCTCTACAGACATGAAATTTTTAAATGAGATCAAATCTAAATAATTAATTTAGTGATAAGTTTATCTACATATCATTGACTAATTTATTGTATGGTGTATGCAATAATATGACTAGTTTGGGAAGGATCCACTAGTGGACCTTTCACCTTACCATAAGAAGCAATGGTTGGTTTTGACACTTGAGTATGAGTTTGTTCTTGGTTAACAATAGGTTTATATTTTTTCTCCTCTATTCTAACATGGGTATTCAATTATTCTCTCAAAAAATATGGTGGAATCTGATCTCCATATTCTATTAGTCTCAAGAGAGCTTTGTCTTGGTCTTTGATCAATTGATTTTTAATGTATTCACCTTGGCTTGATCCCATAATTGTATGGATATATTCAAACACAACCAGATGTTCCTCTCAATTTTAAAAGTTTTCTTCCTCATAACTATGGCCATAAGAGACCCCACTATGAGTATACCTTTATATGGTTGGAGTGGTACATGCTTTTTGACAAGTGTTAAAAATGTATCCTTGGTTTAACTTAGAATTTGGAAACACTATCAAATTATCCTTAGAGAATTTAGAACTGGATCATAATTAGAAGGATTTAACTAATTTTACATCACAAAATAATATTTAGCATAGAATAAGAATTGAAGTGTTTGGAACACTTGACCTTGGTTGGTTAAAATCATAAAATTTAGAAGAGGGTAAAATAATCTTGAAACATAGGGTGTAGGCTAACACAAGAAAACCTGAGTCCAAAATGTGTTGGTACTATATGAAATGACAATGAGATCATGGTTGGTCTCAATTTTCAACATATAAGAAGGTTGAATGGTATGAGAACTTAGGGTGTAGGCTAACCAAAAAAACCTAAGTCCAAATTTAGAATAAAATAAGTAGCATAATGAAATAAAAATATAAAATAAATTTGAATTGTCTAGGGAATTATGTTGTAGGCTAACACAATAAAACCTAAGTCCAAAAGTTGAAATGAATTGAGAAGTGTAACTGTACCAAGTGAGATAAAGACTAATGTTTCAAATGATGTATGTAACGTTGTGAGAAATAGCTAAGTATCAAAGGGTAATGTGTATAGCATAAAACCTCAATGTGAAAATAGGTGATAATTTGTAAAGTATGAAACTTAAAATTACACTTAGGTAAAGCTTTTAAATCAAATTTAAATATAATACAAGTAAAATAATCTAAACACAAAGAGTAAACCTCTCGATCCCAAGTGATAGGTCAGACTCAAGTGTAAATTAATGGTACTTAAATTGAATACTTGAAAGTTAAATTTGAACTTGGTTTGAGAGGATTTTAGACCTATTTTTTTGTGAAAAAATGACTTTAAACTCAATAAATAACATGCTCCTATCTTAATAATTGAAATGAGGTTTGCATCATATCCACCAAATTATTCTAATATACACATTCTTGAGAGGAATTAAGTGTTAATCCCATAAATAAAAGTGCATGAAGGTAGATTGTTTAGCCCCCTCTATCTCTCAAGAACTCATATGTGAAATGAAACTTAGATTGCTAAAATAACTTGACATGGTAAGATAATTCAAAATAAGTGGGGTCTCTTAGTCTAAGATTTTTGAGTTGGATTTTTAAATGGTCCACAAGTGCCAAAGAACACTTGGGTAGAATAAAATATCTATCAAGTGGATGATAAAACATATATATATATATATATATATATTGTTAAGAAAGGGTATTTTCCCTTTTTTAACTACTTCATTTGTCACTTGATTAGTGAAGTGTGATCTCTAAATCATGAATGTTCTCTAGATCTAATCAACTTATCAAATTAACCTTTCAACCATTGTCCAATCAAATAACATGCCAAGTTTTTATACCCCATAACATAAGTGGGGTTAGTATGATGTTGGGAGATGGAACCCTAGTTTAAATCACCCCTAAAGGACTTGTGAAGAGGATATGAACTCCCACTCACTAAGTCAAATAAAAGAAAGTAAAGAACAAAGGGTCATTTTTGAGTCATCCAAGTTCTTAAAAATGAGGAGAGAGCATATGCTATTTTATTCATATTTAACTCATAATATAGTAAATGAGTAAATATTGTATTTCTGAGTTACCCTATGAAAGTGGAGAGTATACATGCAATTCTACCAAGACAAAGAATACTAAAGAAAGAAGTAAAAAACTTTGCATAAAATAGAAAATGCTAAAATGAACAAGACTTTAAAAGTGCCAATTTTTAATGTGGATGAATTTTAAAACATCAAATTTTGAAATGTGAAAAGATTTTTGCGATGAAAAATTGTTTCTCTTTGATTAAGAAAACCTAAAAAACTTGTTAAAGGATTAAAATAGATTAAAAAAATTGGTTTTTAAAATGTAGTCTTTAGAATTTTGTAAGCAAAAAAATTAACACTTTTGTAATTTCAATTTTATGAAATAATATATGCATAATTAAGACAAAATAACTTCACAATATAAAAAATTGTGAGAAAACACATGGTTTTAAAAACAAAAATCATTAAAAATAAAGTCTGTATGACCCTGAATGAAGCTATGGAAGATGACTTATTTACTTGATGTCTAGGCCATGGATTTTTAGGTACAATAATGGTTTGTAGTGAGTTTAGGCCATGGATTTTACAATTCAAGCCATTGATTTTAGTCAGAAACCTAAGAATGCGATTTTCAAAAAAATTAGTGAGAACAAGTCAAATTAATCATAATTATAATCAAGTAATGGTATAGAAATATGTTTATAAGTAACTAGAAGGATTTTATGGGTTGAGGGGGTTACACCAAGCATGCCAAATGTAAAATAACATTTCAAAGGGGGTTAGTCAAAAATGTTAGTGAATAAAATATAAGAATGAATGCATGAAATAACACTCTAAGATTACTCTCTAGGGGAGCTTAATTACTAGATAAAGAACTCAATAAAAAGAAAAAAAATGAATTTTACCTTCCTTATGGATTCTATCTCACAATTGTGAAATAGAGGCATGATCTCAATCTATGAACTATAAGTTTTAATCAATGCATTATCCATGTCGATGACATCTCCCCTTATCCACAAATGGATTTGATCAATTTGGTTGAATAATGGTGAAGCTTTTTATAAATAATTTATCATAATTTCTTTGCACATAAAATATTAATAACAAATGGTCATGGACTAGGTATTTATAGTTTTTAGAAATGAAGAAATTTATTTATTACCATCCATCTCAAGATTAATATTTGTGGCCAAAAATCCATTCAATGTTGGATACTAATTGCAAAAAATTATACAATTAATATTTGGAATAATGGAGCAATAAATAGGCATGGGTCAACATTTCAAATATTTATTACATTCATGTTGATATTTCTAATTTTTTATTTTAAGGATGATGAAATCAACATGACATCATGTTTATTGATATTTTTTGAAATTTCATTTTCATAAATTAGATATTCATTAATTTTATATGGATTCTTCACTTAGTAATTTAGTTGGATTTAATTAGTTAAGTGAATCTAACTAGGTTTTTTGTATTTTTTATAATTTGATAAATTACCATGCACTATTGGTTGAAAAACTCAATTTTATAGGTCATAATTTGACTTAAAGTGAATCTAAATAAGGTTATAATTATGTATAGGGTAATGGCCCAAGTAGGCATGCCTTAACATGAATTGGCACATGTATGTGATGTGTGCAAACAAATCATAGGATTTTAGTGATTGAGAACATTAATTTGCTGAGTCATAATTTGACCAAAGATATATTAGAAGAAGATTATTATTGTGCATAGTTTATTTCCCCAATTAGGTACATATTTATGTCATTTAGTACTTGCACATGATGTGAACATATGAAATTGGGAGGTTCAATAATTTTTAGGCTTGATTTACATTATTTTCAATAAATCATTATAATCATAATTTGAACATGACAGTGGTAATAATTCGATGTCTACACTTTCTATAAGAATAGATTGATAATTAATGAAACACACAAAATATGCAAGTAATTGAAGAAGGCAAATTCAATCTTTTTATTGATTCTAAGTCATGAATCTAGCATTAAAAGTCTTCAAAATAGTATATTATTGTCATACCTAAGAGTATGTATCATTAAAAAGTCATTTATAATAAAATGAAATGAGAGATAACAATAAATCACTAGGATACATCATGAATGTTGTTTTAACTCCATGAATCCATCCTTATTGCAAGAGAAGAAAAAAAGAGAAAATGGGGTCATTAATCCTTCTCCAAATAATTAGGCCTCTCTAATGAGGATATTCAATGAATTTTGGCATATTATTAGGGTCTAAAACACTATTTTATCTCTCCTTGACCTTTAGAAGGATTGTACATGCATGATTTGGTCAACTAGTCTTCAATTATTCTCAACTCTTAAAAAACATGGATCTCCTATCCTAATGGCATTAAATCTCCCATCACTTCATGTATGCATATTAGATATTGTTGAATGGTTAACTTAGAAGTGGATTAAAAATTCCCATTTAGAGTCTTCATTGACTTGACATGTTTCCCACTCCATGGAGGGAGTTACACATATCTAGAAGTAGCTTTTAATGCCTCAATACTTCCTACTTTTCATGACCATGTCTCAAAGTTCAAGCGAAGTCATATTAGAAAGGATAAGAAGCTAGTGTATCATATTATTTCCCACGAGATATCTTGAAGAAGCTAATAAATATGCATCTTCATGATTTGAAAGTCCCCTTTTGCACCATACAAACCTTTTATCATCTCTTTACAACCTAAAAAAAGATCTTTAAATCATGTATTATATATATAATCTAGTTTTTTAGGTCATAAAACCTCCATATCTTTAATTTATATACCTCATATATTTTTTATATACATTAACATCCTTTTTATCCATACTTCATATAGTCTTCCAAAACTTGCCAAGAACCTTGAAATTTCATCAAACCTATTAGTTAGGCCTACAAGGGAGGTTTTTTTTCTAAAACCTTCTTATCATATCATTATGTATTTTAATAAAAATATTTTTCAAACCTAAAACTATATTTACTATCATAATATTTTGAGGAGTTTTAAATATTATATCTTTGTATTTAGGCCTATAGATATACTAAATAACCCTTATCTTCTTCAAAAATATTATGATAGTACTTATTAAATACCTACAAACTTGATAAGATTGTAACTCTTACTCCTTAATAACAAACTTGTCATGTCCATGTTATGGTACTTTGAGAGGATATTTAAGATATCCTACTCACTCTCCAAGTTTTACATATTAGGGATTTTTTCACCACAATCACCAAGACTATAGGTTCATGTTTCTATGGTGTTGATTCCATGCCAAATATGTCATCCTATATCTTCTCCCTATGCCTTATTTGAAAACATTAATCCTTAACATGTAGGGCCCTTCGCAAGATTTCAAAAAAATATGGAGATTTGATCACTCAAAAAACCTTATTTAAAATTTAAAACTTTAGAATCTTTACTTAATACTTGAAAAAATTTGGTTAAAATGATCTATGATCTTAAAAGATAATTGTAAACCCTGATTTGTGTGTTAAGATCACAAAAATCCAATCTCCCTAACCTAAAGACCTATAGATTGGTCTTGACACCTAGTGAAAATTCTTTATTTCCTCATTTAAAATGAAAGGCATGTTTGAAAGTTTTCCAAGAGGCCTTTAGAGCATGTTATAGGCTATTAAAATATGTTTTAAGGACATTTCACTATATAGACTATCTAAAAAACTATAGATTAACTTAGGATCTCTTCAATCAAAACCCATCATCTTTTCCTATCAAAAAATGTTTCAAGCCTATTGGAGATCTTGACAAATCTTTAAATCTTATTTAACACCCTTGTAGTTTGTTAAAGAGTCTTCTTAGCTTGAAATTCTCATAATGTCTTGAAAATTACTCTAATTATAACTTGAACACCCTTATGAGATCTTTGAAAATCATGCTTCCACTTAATAAACAAGGTCCCAAGCCTCCTATATCCTTAATAATGTTTGATTCCTATAAAACCTTAGTAATAGGCTTGTAAATGAATGCTTTTGTTGAAAAATATTTCTTTATAATCCTGCCACCTTCATGTTTCACTTTGCAAACAATAAATGATCTTGGAAGGTGCTTGAAGTGTGTTTTAACTTATATGAAAGTTTACATACCTACATTAGCATGTTAAAACCCTGAACCCTATATTAGTAGGCCTATAGGCATCTTAATCTTGTTTGGGAATTTTTTATGATGTATGAAATCTTAAAAGAAGCCTACGATATGCCTATGGGTCTCTTGACAATGTTTTAGGTTCATAGATCCTTCCCTTACATTTTGGAGATGTCTCAAAACTTTTGAGGCTTCAACCCCTAGCTATGAAGACCTTGATAAGATTGAATACTTTTGTCTCCATTATTTTTAGATCATTCAACCTATTGGAATTCCCCCATTACTATGCCTAAAACCTTGTAATTTCACTAGATCTTATCTCAACCTTGTGGTTGATATCCATGAGGTTCTTACTCAGACTTGTAACTTCCATATTGTTTATCTTACAGAACTGTAGGTGCCTTGTAGGATCTTGAAATCTATTTGAAACTTGATATGTTTAACATGATTTTGACATGATTCAAACCTTGAAAATTGAAACCATGAACCTTCCTCAATTTAGTCACAAGATCCAAACACTTTCACTATCTTTGAGAAGGATTTGAAATTTCTTGAGGACCATTACAAATCTTGAATCTCAAATCTACTTGTTTTCCTTTATACAAGCCTACAAGCTAATCTTATTTTTTAAAATATATTTTAGATCAAAACATGAATTCTCATATATTCATGACATTTTTTTAATCCATGAGGAGGATTTTGGGAGGTGTTTTTAACCATCTCTATGATCTTATAGATTTGAAAACCTTACAAACTACACCTTCAAACTTCTAGGGTTTAAGGGAGGTTTTAGATTATTTGATATCTTTTCCCTAAAGTGATGTAATTTTTACCTTCCCAATAAATATAAAAACCATTAATATGATCCTCAAAACCATATTAACCCAATCCCAACCTTTCCTTTACCCATGCATTATCAAAATGAAGATGGGATGTGATGAAGAAGCCTGGTTTTTTACAAACCTATAAAATGGTTTTTGGATATGTTTTTGTTTCTTAAATTTTATCTACTTTATTTTAGGTTATTTATTTGACCAATGATGATGCTATTACATTATTCAAAACCTTTTTATGCCTTTAGATCCTCAAAAGGCCCTACAAACTCATTATAACCCTAAAACATCCATCAACAAACATGAATATCTCTTCAACCTTTGTTAATGATTAGTTTTAAGGAAATTTGATATTTGGATCTTGTCATCTTGAAAATAATGGAGCTATCAATAAAAATTGAAAATAAGAAATTTTAACCTATATAAAAACATCTTCTCATTGTAAACCTCAAGAATGTCTTCAATATGTATTACATCTTTCAAGAAAGTTTTCTCATGTATCCCTTTTACCACAAATATGTTCTACAAACCTTTTGAATTCCTATAAACTCATCTCTCTCATGTAAAACCCTATATTTTAATCCTATTAATTCTCTTTTAATATCTTTAGGACCTTCTTGTGTATGCTTGTAAACCTAGAAACTCACTTTGGATGCCTTTTAGGCCTATTAAACTTCCAAGGGTGAATACATGTCATAGGGTCTAAGAATGTTTTTTGACTAAGTTTGGAAACTTTCCCATGGATTCATATGATTTAATTTCTTTCAAAATATTTTAGGTTACCATGAGATGGTTGATTATTTTTTAAATGTTCACCAACACCCTATGACTTCCCTACATGAAGAGAACAACATAAAGATGTGACTGATTTTCCTTATGAACTCATGAAAATGTGGTTCCTTGGACCTTGAAAAAGAGCCTACAACATTTTAGATCTAAAAAACTATATTCATGCTCCTTAATCTTTGAAATAGAATGAATGCCATGAATAAGAGTTTGAAGATAGGTATCAATTTGATTATGGCCTAATGTGAGCTTTTCCACATTGAGAGAATTGAAGTCCATTAATAAATATGAAAAGAGATTAAAAAAATGTGTTAAATGCATTCTTTAACCATTTATATGGATTGGAAATCTTGTGAGGGGTATTCAACTATAAAAGTGACTTTATGAGATATTTTATACTTATTACCCCTTAAAATGACATTAATGAGTGACTTAATACCCCTTTGACCTTATTATGACCCATAAGTACCTTTTATGACCCTTTTTGATTTATTTCTCACTGAAAATATTTTGAATAAACTTATACAAGGATAATATGACACTAAAAAATGACTTTAGGACCCTCCTAATGTTTCTATCAGGCCTAAAAGGAGTGATAATAAACATTTTGTGTGACCTCTAAGGTGTGTTTGCCTACCTAAACACCTAGACCAACTAACTTATCAAATCCATTGGGAATGGAATCATGATATTCAGAAAATTAATGAAGAAAGAGATAAGGTAAGATCATTTAAATGATTGAAAAATACTTAAAACAAACTAAAAACACTTAAAATAATAAACAACAACCAAACATAAAGGTAAATGCAAATGTGCTTCAAGCATTTGGAAGAAATAGGAAACTCTACACTATATAGAGAACACTATGAAAATAGAAACTCTACGCTATGCAAAAAACACTATGAAAATAGAACTTAGAGGGATAAAAATAGTAAACATACTATGTACAAGACCTTAAAACAATTTTTGAGGTATATCCCATGGATTTGGATAGGTGACAATTCTCCATTCAACTTGGATCAAAACAAAATACCCAAAGGTACTTCCTATTCTTTATAAGTACATCATCATATGGTTGATAGGGTGAGTGAAATTTTACATTTAATATTGACAACATGACTTATCAAATCTTAAGAATGTGTCTTTACCAATTACCACTATTCCATGATCTCCTTCATTGACCACTAGGTTCATTTAATTGCCTTCTAACTAATCATCTAGGTCAAAAATACTCTCTAGATTGAAAAAATACTTTGGTAAATCATTAACATTCATCTATGTAACCTAATCCTCATGTGTACCCTGTAACTTTGACTGGTATTTAAAATCAAATCAACCTCTTATTGAAATAAATTAGTAATTTTGAGATCATTATCAAAAAAAATCCAACCTACTTGCTTCTTTGGGAAAGAGAGCCTTAGCATTGATTTGACAAGCTAATATTGATATTATATGATGAATTTAGGCCTATAAAACTAATATATGACTATTGGAACTCCTTTGGTATCCTTTGAATTCTCTTTAGGTTCCATTGGCTTGCTAAAAGATTTAATTTTTTCAACAATATAAAAATATTAATATTATTCCTCATCAAACTCTTCTTGAGACTTCAAAAGATTAGGTAGAACAATGTTCTCCTCATGTATAAAATAAGTTACTAAACCTCCTCCTTCTATGATGTCTTTATGTCTTTCAAATGGAGTTATAGTATTTACAATTTTTTTAGTGTCTCTATTCTTCTCTTTAAGGGATATTGGATTACTAGAAGCCTCAAATTCCTCAATGAAGTCATAGTGCACTTATCAAGTTTCATCAAGCTCTTTTTTAGGCTTCAAAATATTTGATAGAATATATTCCTCTTAAAGGATGAAAAATTGACCTAATATTCTATCTTCTTCATGATCATATATATCAAATCTATAGTTCTCATTTTCCCACTCATCAATTAAGATGTATAGAACCTCGTTCAAATGTGTGGTAGCCTCATGAAGGGAAACACTCTCTTATTGATAAATAAATGTGAAATTAACACTAGAAAAATTTGGAACATATGGATCTATGTGATCTTTACTAGTTGGTTAAGATTTGATATTGACTTTAGTGCCATATATTATCCTAAACAATGTGTGAGACCAATCTAATGACAAGTAGCCTCCAACCTTAGTTATGAAGTATTTGGATAAACATAATGTAAATTAGGGTTGGAGATCTATAATGGAAACATTTTTATAGATTGATAATTTAGGAAAAGTATGAAAAGGGAAACTTAATCATTTGATCACACCAACTATTTTGATAGTTTTACCATCTAATTTATTAATCCTTTAGTAGTTTTTTCATACTTTAAGCCTTACTTATCAACAACTCACTTAGGTATCATATAACTAATTGCACCTAAGTCTATCATATAATTATGAACCAAGTGTTCACCAATTATTAAATAAACGTAGAAAGGAGGAGGTTTATCACTCACACTTGATTTTTCTTCCTTAGGCTAAGATATATTAGTGATGATTAATCTTGACTTGTTTCTTTTTATATTTGAAAGACTAAGATTGGACAATTATTCTTGTAACAAATCCTTTTTTTCCTATAAATGTTAATGTCTCTCACATATAAATGTTGAAATTAGTCTTTTTAATTTTATTAATGATGTTTAAGGGAATATTACCAACCTTTGCTGCATTTTGGGAAAATAACACCTTGAAATTGAGTGGATTGGAGTTGATCCTTAGGTTGAACCTCTCTTCATGTGGTCTAATTTTTTATTTTGTTGAACCTTTGAAGCTAAATCAGAGCTTATGGCTCTTTGGAGCACTAGAGGAGCTGAAATAATAAATGTATTGTCTATTTTTTCACTTTCAACACCCCTTTTCTTAGACCTTGTGTTTGTTGCTATAGAAATAGTGGCATTGTTTGTGTTCTCCACATGATTTAACCCACAATAATCATCCTCTTACCAATTTAGAAGTTTATAATTGGGTTTTATTTTCCCTTTGGATGACTTTCCTTGGGATGGTGTTTAAATGTGTGTCTCTTGAGGAATTGATACACTTTAAACCATCAATAATTGGTTGAGAACACCATTATGACATGTATTTTGGTTATGAGGTTGGCTACAAGGATAACACCACTCATAATATTGAAGGAGGTTATTTTCAACTAGCACGATTACTTTTGAGTAACTAAGAGTAGTTGGATTTTGAGATATAATAGCTTTGCATGGGTAAATTGCCCTTTTCATTGAAAATTTCTGTGAAAGGGTCATCTATAAGGATGAAAAGGTTGATAAGGAGGTTGGTAAGGCATATAAACTAAGCTTTTTTCCTCTTCAGGATGAATACTTCATTGCTAAATGTCTAAGGTAAAATTTTCATTGTTTGTAAATCATTTTATGGGATAAGAAGAGTTATCTCTTGACTATTTAATTAGATTGTTGGACTAGGCATTGGTATTAATACAGGTTGTATAGGTGATGTAATAGGTGGTAACTCTACAAATAATGGCATGGAAGGTCTTGGAGAAATATTTCCATCTTCAATAAGGTAGTTTTCAACCATAATGGTAATCTCATATTCATCAAGAAGATTCCCCCCATAGATTAGATAATAATAGTAATATCACTATTTAAGGATCTTAGATAGTAGAGGAAAGCATTTTTAGGAGTGGTCTTAACTAGAGTTGGGATTCTATCCCAAGATTTTTAGAACCTAAATTTGAAATCACTCATGAATTATTATGGAGCCCTCTTAATAATGGTCAGTTGTTCAACTAAGGACAAATGGTCAATTTTGTCTCCAGATTGCATGTATAATCCTTGTCCTAACTCATCCCATGAACTGATAGAGTTAGGTTGTAATATTATATACCATTGAAGAGTCTTCTCCTTAAATAAGTAATCTAAAATCTCAATAGCAAGATTCTCCTGAGTAATGTGGTGTACTAAACAAATGTTCGCAATATCCTTGATGCTCTATAGGTGTGGTTGTATTCTCTCCAATGAAATAGGGAATATTCTTAAGGATTCCAATAGGTATATCATCATATTGTGAAATATTGAGTGGGCTTCTGCCATTGAAAATAATAAAGCCCTAATTTTTGCTAATAGTCAAATGAAAAATATGAGGTAAAACTTCATTGTTTTGAGGATATTTACTAGAATAGGGGGTCAATGTATGAATCAAACCTTGAAAACCTCTTCCTTTTAAATTATTACAATGGTGACTCAACAAAATAAATTTCATTACCTATATAATATACCCTTGTTGTTACTTTTATCATGTAAATTTGATTTTAGTCTGAACTAAGATCCCTTGAAAGCTTAGTAGAGTTACAAAGTGCTTGATAGATGTGTTTGATGACTAAAAATTACCAAGAGAATCACCAACCTATCAGTAAATTTCTTTAAATAGTCCCACTGATCATTCCAAAAAACTATTTTCACTCGGATCTTATACCCATTCATTTAATCAATTAATCAAATGGAAACAAGGGGATCATACCCATGATGTAGGAGCTCAACACCTTGAGAAGAACTTATGGTGAAGGCCATCTCCTACCTAAACTAGATGCACATGATTTAAGATCAAATGCATGCCTAAAACTATGTTAAAAGTACCTATTTATAGATACATCTATGATTTTATCATGAAAAAGGGAAGAAAGATTCAACTAAAATTAAAAGAGGTGATGAACCAATAATCTATAGGTATCCTCCACTCACTTAGAACAACACAAGATAACCTATGAGGACTGAAAATTATAATACACAATATTCAAATGGAGCCTCTCTTTCATAAGTGTTTTGTATAAAGGTATGAGACCTAAAACAAAATTAGGAGGGGTCATTATCTACCTTTTAAAATGATACAATGGTGAGTTTACATAGATAACTCTTGTATATGTCCAATAATACACATTATACAACCTATAAATGATGGTGTTCTTGCATAGAGATGAATACAATTGGACAATAATTCAAAATAAACAACTTTATACAAGAATATATCAACAATTCCTGAGATAAACACGATGAAAGTACTTGAAGAAGGAAAATTCTATATTTTTATTGATTCCAAGGCATCAAACTAGTATTACAAGTCTCTAAAAGAGTAGAGTCTTGTCATTCCCAAGAGGATGGATCATGAAAAAGTCTATTTTATATCTATATATAATAAAATGAGATTATAAAGAATAAGAATGTCTTAGGAGACAACACGAATGCTTTTGTAAATCCATCAATCTAGCCTTATGTAATAGAAGAGACAAGATAAAATGGGGTCATTAGTCCCTCTCCAACACATTAGGCTTCTCCAATGAGGATATTGACTGAAGGTAGGCATAGTAGTGGGGGTGAAAACCATATTTTTTACTTTCCTTGACCTTCATAAGGCTTGTGCATGCATGGTTTGGTCAACTGGTATTTAATGTTGTTTCAATATTGAAAAACATGGATCTCATGTCCTAATATCCTTAACTCAGACATATCTTCATTTATGCATGTTAGATATTTTTAAATGGTTGACTTGGAGGTAGATTTAAAATTCCAATTTATATTCTTATGTTGATTTGACATAATTCCCACTCCATGGAGGGAGTTACACATCTCTAGGGGAAGTTTTCAATGCCTCCATACCTCCTAATTTAACCTTTTTTGGAATATTAGTGTAATATTCTTAATTTAGTTAAAGGGTTTGAGTAGTAAAATTAGTAAAAAATATGAAATCATTAATCTAATAATTTGTATAATTTGATTGTAATTTGAAATTTTCTAAAAATAGTAATGAGGGTAAGAAAACAAGACTTAGCTAAAACTAACTGATACGACTGAAATAGAGGCTAAAATTCACTATGCAGGACTGAGACACTATCACAAATAAGGATATAACCTTTTTTTGGTGAAAGGATAGGAGTGTCAAAAAAAATACACCCGGTGGTCTTGTGCTATAGTCCACCTCTGTCATTGTTGTCCTAAAGGTCTGAGCTTTATGGGTTTTGTTTGCCAAGTCTGTGTGACCCTGCCTATAAAATTTTGATAGATAAAAGTCTCTAGAGATCCTTGTAGAGCTGATTTTGTCTTAAATCCCTCAACCCCATTATTCTTTGACCAAATTTTATAAAGAGTGGGGGTTAGTGTGTGTAAGATTCACTAAACATGTATCAACACCCCTTGTATGGGCATGTTGCCTACATACCAATACTTAGAAGAGGGATCAAGCCATATGTAATTCTCCCACTTAATGTGTTTTTTGCAATGACATGTATTAATATGTAAAATACTAAACTAGGCATGCTTGAGATGACTAGGGACTGGTATAAGGATTTGAATAAGTTGAAAATAGTATTGGATGGTTGTATGCAAAGAATAGATAAATAGACTTGATTAGTCTTGCTTGTCTTCTTACTTATTTTGTGATATTTACCCACCCCTTCTAAATGAAATTTAAATGGTATTTTATAAGGACATATTGGTCATAGATTAAATGCAATCATGCTAGGATGACACAATAAAGAATAGGAATCAGGGAAAATGGTAATCTGGGATAAAAATGTGATTGGATAGGAACACTAGAAAGGGGACACCCTAGTGTCCAATGATATAGTACAAGTTGGGAAATATTGTCTAGAGAGTATGAGACCTAGGGAGATGGAATAAGCATGGAAAAAGGGTCCTAAATAGGCTGGCATGAGGTCTTAAAATCCTATGGATAACTAGGAATTAATGAAAAGGTGAATAGAAGGGTCAAGAAAGCAAGTAGGAGGGACCTATGGGATGGATGTCACAAGTCATACTCAAGTTACCGATTTTCAAATTTTATATGAATACATTTTCCCCCCATTTATTTTATTGATGAAACAAATTGAAATACTAAGATAAAGTAAAAATAGAAATCATACCTAAACTTACCTACTAGGGTGAAGCTCATGAAGTTGTGATGTTGGGTGTGCATAGAGAGAGATCGCGTTGTGAAGTGTGAATCTATAAGAGAAAATAAATAGTATATAAAATATTACTAGATACACTATATATAAAAAAATAATATACAAATTTGGGTAAGAGAGAGAGGTAGAGAAAGGAATGAATACACCTCATCAAGTATGTGAACTAATACAAAACATGTTGTGATGATGAGTAAAGCTATATGATGCTAGATGATTTTTTACTAATAGTAATATCATGAATGGAGCTAAGTTCTCAATTCCTTGAGATTGGCTTAAGAATAAAAAGGTTATCTCTTTATCTCCATCTTTTCCCACTAAGTGAAGCTAGGTGGTCATGCTTGTGCTAATTAATGTTTGGACTATGTGTCCAATCCCTATGAGCAGGTGGCTCAAGAATGCAAAGGCTAGCTAGTCCTTTGGATCCATCATTACCCCATGAATTAAATTTATAAACTAATATTGATATGAAATGTGTGTCATATAAGATGGCTCCTAAATCTCATGAATGTTCTATAGTCTTAAAATGTTGACATGGATAGCCGAATATGTACTAGAAACTACGCCAATCTTGGCCACTTCAAAAGATGGAGATTAGGCTTGTATGAAATCTAATTAAAAATTGGTGCACTAGGATTATATGAAAGCCACTCTAAAATTTGTAAGTTAGGCTTGTATGAAATCCACTCTAAAATGATGCCAACCACCTACAGATGGAATAAGGCACTCAACTATTGAGAATGTTTGCGTAATGCTGAAATCGGATAGAAAAGAAAAAAATATTCCACACACATTACCCCTAATCATTGGTATTTGGAACATGAATTTTGATCTATAAATTATACCAACTTATGTATCTAAAACTAAAATTGAGAGCCATCATGCCATGCATGATGCCCCCTATATCTACATTTTTTGAACAAAAGTGTACTGAAAACTATTCATTCTAAACTAGTCTAAAAGTGCAAAACTATAGTTGAACCTATTATTTTTCCTACTTTTGGAAAATTTGCTTTATCTACTATTTAGATAGGAAAACCAAATATAGGACACCCTGGTGTCCAACACTACTATCCATGTCTGACATTGTTTTCCTTTACTAAAACTAAAAATTGTTTTGGAATCATCACTAATTTTTTGGTATATTCTACCTAGTTTAACCTCTAATTACTATTATAAGTGTTCTAGAAATGGTTTTTTAACTAGTAGGAGCTCTAATCTCTATGGAAAATCCCTTGTTTGTTGCTTCCTCTTCTAAGGGTAGGAATGAAGACCTTACAAAGACTACCCTCAGAAGAAAGAGCATTACAAGTGTGTTATACTATAAGAATACATGATATAACAATGATAATCAACAAGATATCTCAAGATATAACATAATTTGTAAAAGGGATAGTTATAATAATAGGTGTATGCCTAGATAGATATAAAATTGTAATAGTATGTGCAATGAACTAAATTATAACTAGAATTGAAAGTCTGGTTAGTTGTTAGTTGGCAAGGAGGGATGAAGCATGATGTCCATCATGGCATCCAAGATAGAAAGATAATGCATGATATGGATCATGGCATTGCAAATAATGATAATCAAATAAGAAAAATACATATAAGGTAGGAAGCAAGAAGTATACAAGAGTGGCCAAGGGACCAAGCAACCAAGGGACATGGGCACATGACACTCAAATTGGAAAGCAAGCATATAAGGCATGTTCAAATTCCACATACACATACATTTGAAAATAAATAAGGTTGGCATGAAAGCCACAATCACATAGAAGATTATAGGCAAAGGACATTCGAAAATATCCTAAGGCACATGCATGAATAGAAGTAAAGGACATTATCAAATGTCCTAAGGCATATACAGTAGACAAAATAGGAACTGAGGAATGTAATCAATCTAGATACGCAAAGCAAGAAAGAAAAGTAGGTAAAAACTATAAATACTAATGCATATAACTAATCAAATAAAAACATGAAAGTATGCAAGAAGTATTGGTACAAAATTAGGTAAATGTTAAGAAATACACAAGTGCTATATACTAGTGAGTGTCGATAGAGTAATTTTTATAAGCTAGTAAATAATGTACATCAACATGATAACTAGAGTGTGTGGTGTAAGAATGACATAACCTGGATGGTGTAATCATGTAAAAGATTCCCCTAGTGGGTATATATATATATATATATATATATATATATATATATATATATATATATATATATATATATATATATATATATATATATATATATGTATGTATGCATCTGTTTCTATGCAAGATTTCACTTTCTACATTCAAAGAGAGAATAAGAAACTAAAAGAAATGGTATAAGGCTTGTATGTACCTAGATGAAGTCTGCGCACTAGATTTAGACGATAGCAGGAACTCCTTTTTGGTTGTGGAGGATGACACCTGAAAGAGAAAGAGACTAAAACATGAAAAATGTTAGATGACAAGAAAGGGTGGGCTGCCAAGCAAAAGCTTGATCCTAGAAGTACAAAGACTTCCTTAAGGGATGTCAACCCATTGATTGATAAAAATAATGTCTAATAAAAGGTAGAATGATGAAATACTGAAATGATTAAAGACTAAAAAAGAAATTGAAGCAAATGCTTACTTGAATGTTGTTGTCAGCCTGGTCACAGTCACCGGCGTCGGTTATTTTGCCGACGTTAGTTTGTCAAGTCTGTTGATGTCGGTTAGTCTGCCAACATCAGTGATGGAAATGACCAGCATCGGTCAGGGCAGTAGTCTAGGGATGAGGTCTGAGCAAGTTTTAGACTAGGTTTAGGGTTGTAGAATGGTCTAAAAGAGTTTAAGTCTATTTAATGGTCTGTGCAGGGGTCTGTGCAGACTGTATGTTCTGAAAAGGGAGGATAGAGGTGATAAAGATATGGGAAGGCCTTTCAGCCTTTCTAGAGGAAGTCAAGTCTGGTCTGTGGTCTGATAGTCTAAATTTGGGTGATGATATCACTTAAAAGCAATAACCAAAAAACAAAATGAAAACATAGAAGAATTGCTTACCTGTTGCTTGTTGAAGAGAGAGTAGGAGACATGGTTGCAGATTGATTGTTGATGGTGTGTTGCAGACTAGTTGTAGATGTTCGATGTAGAAGACCTCTAGAAAGGTGACTAAAGTAGAGTACCTATGCCTGAGAGAGAGAGAGATAAATTTTTTTGACTGGCTGAGTGAAGTCCTGACCAAGGTTCGATCTGAGAACGTCTTGAAAGAAGGTCGAATAACGGATTGAAAAACTGATTGGGAAACAGATTGGAAAATTGATTGAGAAATGGATAACAGATAACATATAATGGATTCTACATTTTAAGGGTAATCAATGCCAGCAAAACTGTCGACGTCAGCCGAATAGTGATCGACGTCGATGGCTGTAGAATGGGGACAGAAGCTAATTTTAGCCTTCTGCCCATTCTTACACGCTGCTGGGGTCAAGGTTCATGGGAAAACGGTTGGGAGGGGCTAAATAGGCATGGGAGAATAAAATGGGTGTCATAAATGGGTCATAGGGTGAGAGAGAGAAGAATTAGTAATGTAAAATAAGTGATTATTTAAATTAATAAGACATAGGTTAGGTGTGTCAAAGTGGACGAAGGGGACAAAGGGGGAGAGAATGGGGAGAGGATGACCAAGGGAGTAGACACAATTTTGGTGTTTACATTTGCCCCTTTTTGTCTTGTTGGTTGTTCTAGATGAACTACAAGACAAAAATAGGAGTTGGTTGCCCTAGGTGGGATGAGGTTTTCCCCCTCAAAGTAGGAGTCGAGGGAAGGGAACCTGGAATCAGGTGGTAATTTGATAGAGAGTGGATGAAAAATGGTGAGTGTGAACACTGCAATATTTTTGATTGTGTGCATACCACTTCACAAGATGGTTAGGTCAAATTATCATAGGTCAAGGGTCGAGGAGTGCCAAAATTGAAGTAATCAGGCCCCAGCATTTGGTTGTAGCTGATCAAGTTATTCAATCTAAGCTATAGCTCCAATGGTCATCGTGTTTTAGGTATCCCAGGCTCAGGAAGTGCTCCTAGAAACATGAAAATGTCACAAGTAGTGGGGATCAACGTGCTAGCGATCTTATACTTGTGAGGGTCAAAAATAGTCTGCGTACAAGTTTGCTAGCCAGTCGTGGGGTAGCATACATGCAAAAACAACCAAGGCAAAGTCGTCTTGGAAGTGGTCAGAGTCTGAGGAGATAGTCGTGATCTCCAAGGTCAATGGTCGAGGTGGATGGATGGATGAAAGAATGTGGCTGAGCTAACCTCAGAACACTGAGTGCTACCTACATAGCCCCTGTGGTTAGGGCCTCAGGCCAATGTAGTTCTCCCTAAAGGGAGGAAGAGGGTCAAAGGTATGGATTGGTCTTGGTCGAGGTCAAGTCATGGTCAATAGGAAAAAAGAAGGTTTGTCCATCAGGTAGATGAACAAATGAGGGTGGTCGAGCTAACCCCAGCGGACGTCGTGTCATCTGAGTGTTGCCTACATAGCCCCGATCTTAGGGCCTCAGACCAATGTAGTTCAGATAAAGAGACAAAATGGTTGATGATTGGTTTGGTCATGTGTTGAAATGATGAGGATAAGAAGATGTCATAGCCTTTTCCATACCGTGTGATGGTGTATTTTGTAACATTGGTTGAGGGGTCTTTAATCCCTAGCAATTTTCCATAGTCTTGATGGATGTATGCTAAAAATGAATTGAGGTCTATTTATGCTTTAGCAAGTATTGGTTTATGCTTAACATAAATTGTGTCTGGTCAATAGTTTCCATGTGTATTGGTGTCCATAGAAACTATGTGAAATGGACTATGTCATGTTGGCAGTCTAAAAATGTGTGGGTTGGTTTGGTTGAATGTGACCAAAGTGTATGGGCAGAAAGTGAAAGGCATATTGCTCTTTCATTGACAAGGATCAAAATGATGGCATGGATAGGGGTTGTTAGAACAAAATTCCCTTTCATGCATTACGTCATTGGCCATGGGTTGTGTTAGAGAGGTAATCAAATCACTTTGACATTAAAGTGAGCTCAAAGTTCCTTAAGAAGGTGTATGATAGGAGGAGAATAGGGTAACCCATTTTAGAGTAGAGATAACTTTGCCCTTTTTGTATGGGAGACCCAGAGACAACTACAAGCCAAGTCCATGACCCATTTTTTTTTTTTTTGTGGAGACTGATCAATGCGGGAAGCCTGCATAGAGAGGTCATTTTGCTTTGTGGTCATTTTTGAAGCTGATCGATGCGGGAAGCTTCTAAAAAAGTGTTGTTTGTAGCAAGATTTAGTCATAGGCATCCTTCGAGGGAGTGGTTTATATTTTTGCTTTATATATATGAGGCCTTTTGAATAACTATCCTTCGAGGGAGCAATCTATTGGTTACAGCAATGATAGTACAGCTATCCTTCGAGGGAGTAGTCTGTCTTTTAGAGTTTGTGACCATGGATATTTTGACATCAATTTATTTTTTTGACAGAATTTTGAGTCATGGACAAGACTAGAGAAGTTCAAGGGCTCCCTTTTATTAGGACAAAACATCCATATTGTAGAAAAGGGTTATAGATGATTTGTTAAGGGGAGTAGGGTTGAAAGGAATGAGGACTAAGAGGATGGGGATTGCTCAAGGGATGAGCTCAAGGTAAATTTCAAGTGGATGAGTACTCGACTAATAGTAGAATGGTCACAGATGCAATGCATTAAGAGGCTTAGATTCTGGTCGTCCGTCGAGAGAGGACAGACAATAAGTCCCTGATCCATATTTGTGAGTGATAATGAAAGGTCTGAGCCAATTAGGGGAAAACTTGCCTCATTTACTTCACTCCATATTGGTCACGTGTTGATTCTCTTTGAGGATGAGGTCTCTGATGTTGAAATCTCATTCTCGCAGATTTTTGTCATAGGCTCACTTGATGCAATTTTGATAGACATGGAGATGGTTAAGGGCAGCAAGACGGCACTCATCAAGTAACTCAAGTTAAGCTAAGCAATATTGATGAAAGTCATCATTAGAGAGAATGTCATGCAGAGAGATGTGGAGAGATGGGATCTGTACTTCAAGAGGTATGACAACCTCTGTTCCGTACACTAGAGAGAAAGGGGTAGCACCCGTAGAGGTTTGGATGCTAGTGTGGTAGGCCCATAAAGTGAAGGGAATGTGAATATGCAAATCCCTTCCAGTGTCGTTGACCACCTTCATGAGAATTTTAGTCAAGATTTTGTTGGAAGCCTTGACTTGCCCATTTGCTTGTGGGTAGTAAGGTGAAGAGAAGCTAAGTTTGATGCCAAATGAGTCGCATAGTTTTTGGATAGTCTTATTTTTGAAGGACTTGCCGTTGTCGGTGATGATTTGTGAGGAACACCGAAATGACATATCATGTGGGTGTTGATGAATTAGACAATCTTGTTGACTTTTGTGGAGACAAGAGGAATGGCTTCCACCCATTTAGTGAAATACTCAGTGGCGGTGATAATGGACTGATGACGAAGAGATGAATGAGGGTTAATCTCATCGATGAGATCTAAGTCACACTAAGAAAAAGGCCATAAATCTTGAGCAACTTGTAAGGCATGGCTAGGAAGATGAAGCAAGTTAGAGTGTTACTGACACTTGATGCAACACCGAACATAGTCGCTACAGTCTTGATGAAGGGTGGGCCAATATTAGCCCAGGTGAATGATGCGCTTGGAAACTGAGTTCCCACTGAAGTGTCCACCACAAATCCCATTGTGGACTTGTTTAATGGCATGAGAGGCTTCAATGGAGGTTAGATAGTGAAGAAGGAGACTGTCAAAGCCTCACTTATAGAGAAGACCCCCTAACATGGTATAGCAAGCTGTGCACTTGATGAAAGCTCACTGTGCATTGCTAGAGAGATCAAAAGGGATGATATAATGAGTCAAGTACTTCACAAGTTGCTTATACCAGTCATCTCATGGGCTAGAGTCTATGGTGTTGACATGGTTGATGTTAGAAGAAAGGTATGAGGGTAATGGTAGATGATGCACCATGATGAAAATTCTAGATGATGATGATGAAGATGGAATATGCGAGGCAAGAGAAGCCATGGTGTTAGCAAACTTATTCATGGATCGAGGAATAGTTGGCAAGAGGTAATGGTTGAAAGAGGCTAGAAGAACTTTAGCACAATTTTTGTACCTTTGTAAAATTTCATTTTTACAAAGATATGAACCATTGATTTGATTGATGACAAGCTACGAGTCACCAAAGATGTTGATGGACTTGATACTGAGGGAAAGGGCAGTTTGAAGTCCCAAAATTAAGGCTTTATATTCAGCCATATTATTGGTATAATCAAAGTCGAGCTTGAAATACAAAGGCATGGGCTTCCCTTCGAGTGGGATGAGAATAACTCTCGCACCCCCACCGAGTTGACATTTGGAGCTGTCGAAGAACATGGTCATTTGGTAGACGGTGTCATCGGTGGAAAGTGTGGTGATAGACTCATCAAGGAACTTGCACTATGAAGGTTGATTGTCAGGAAGAGGGGCATCTGCCAGTTGGTCAGTGATGGTTTGCCCCTTGATAGATTTTTACTGGATGAATTTGAGGTTGAACTCAGTAAGCAGCATGAGCCATCGAGCCATACATTGATTTTGATATGGCTTGGAGTGCATATACTTAAGAGGGTCAGTGTGAGTGATGACAAAGTTTTTATGGTTGAGAAGATAGTGGTAGAACTTGGTAGTGGCAAAGACTAATGCCAAACAGAGTTTCTCAGTATGAGTATATCGAGTTTCATAGTCAACCAGTGTTCAGCTGATATAGTAGACTGATTGCTCATGATGATGCTCATCTCGGTGTGCGATCATGGCACCTAACAAATGGTTGGTGGCAGAGATGTAAAGGTAGAAGGGTTGGTCATCTTTAGGTGGAATGAGGACTGCTGGAGAGACCAGAAAGCATTTGAGGGCTTCAAAAGCCTCTTGATAGTTCTTATCCCATTTAAAGGAGACATCCTTCTTAAGGAGATGATGAAAAGGTTGGCAGCAGTCAGAAAGCTGTGAGATGAAATGGCAAATGGACTGGAGCTTCCCTTGTAGACTGTGAAGCTGCTTGAGATTGGTCAGAGGTGGCATCTCAAGGATAGCGTGGATCTTGGTGGGATCTATCTCAATGCCACAGAAAGAAACGATAAAGCCTAAGAGCTTGCCGGAGAGGACCCCAAAGACACATTTCTTGGGGTTAAGGTGGACATTGTATTGAAGAAGGTGAGAGAAGATGATTTTGAGAATGGTCAGATGGTCATGGCAGAGCTTGGACTTGTCGAGCAATTCATCCACATAGTCCTCCATGATTTTGTGAAGGAGACCATGGAAAATGTAGGTCATGGCACACTAATAAGTGGTGCTTGCATTCTTCAAGCTGAAAGTCATGACCCGATAGTAGAAAGTCCCCCATGGGGTGATAAAGGTAGTCTTGTGCTGATCTTCTAGTGTAATTAGGATCTGATTGTATCCTGAAAACCCATCCATGAGAGATAACATCTCATGGATGGCTATGAGATCAACAAGCTGGTCAATGTTGGGAAGAGGAAAGTCATCTTTGGGATAGGCTAGGTTAAGGTCATGATAGTCCATGCAGATCTAGATCCCCCTAGTCACTCTGGTGATAGGGACAATGCTAGAGACCCACTGTGGGTAATCGATGGGATGAATGAAAGAGACAGAAAGGAGGTGCTGAAGCTCCTCTTTGACAAGGAGTGCAATGTGAGGATGCATCTTTCAAATCTTTTGCCTAACAGGCTTAGCCTCTAGTTTGGTGAATATGTTATGGGTAGTGATGGTGGGGTTAATGCCAAGCATGTCACTGTAGGTCCAGGCAAAGGCATTGCTATGGTCTGAGAGGAACTGGGTGTAGTCTAGCTGCTCCTAAATGTCTAAAGATTGGCCAATCTTCAAGACGTGAGGAACATCAAAAGAGGGAAGGTTGATGTCAATGGTTGATTCATTTAACATAACCTGGGTCTCAGAAGGGAGGGAGCGTTAGATGAAAGAGTCATCGGTGCCCATGTAGGAAAGGATGGCATCATCGTCAATGCAGCGGATAGTGTGAATGGTCACAGACTCATCCTCTATCATGCTAGGAAAAATGAGAGGGAGAGACCTAGACACCCCATTTAACTGATAGGTCAGGGGTTCCAGGAGGATGGTGTTTATGCAAAAAGAACTAGGAGGGATGGAAACTACTAACTCTATAGGTGAAGGGGGAGAAACAAGTGAGCTTGGAGGAGATTGGTTAGTGGTGGGCTCAAGACAGAGATCTATAGAGGCTTGAGTGGGGTCATGGTATCCCAAGCCATATCGTTTCTTGGCATCGTCATCATTGAGAGGCTCGATGGGCTGATGGGAGCCTTGCTCATAGTGTCTAAAACCAAAACCCTTCCATGCACACCTATAAAGGTAAGTGTGTGCAAAGGTGAGGTTGCCAAGAAATGAGAAGTCTGATGTGAGTGGTTGTGGTGAAGAGAGAGGATTTCCATTAGTAGGAGCTTGATTGAGCCCCCCATAGACAAGGTTGGTTTGGAGGTGAGAAAGACCATAAGGCATGACCATTCTAATCTGGTGATCATAATTGGGGCTATGGTGAAGGCATCCATACTCTTGTGGAGTTTGGAACATGTCTAAGGCCAACAAGCGATATTCCCCAAGTGAAATTCATTGGAAGATGTCTTCCATGGGGTCTTTGGTTACCGCTTAAAGAGGAGGGGTGAGGGGGATTGCCAGTTGTGAACTGCTCGAAGCTTCCACGGATGGAGGTAGCATCAGGGTTGATGGCTTGATAGGGATGAGGACGTCGTTTGGCTGATAGGTTGTGTTACAAGTTTTGAAAGGTGATGGGTCAATGGGAATAGTGTGGACTTGCCTGTCATGCTCAAATTTCACACAACAGTGCAGGGTAAAGTGACCACAAGCCATGGCATGGATCCAAGGTCAACCCAACAACATGTTATATTGAAAATCTCCTTCGATGATATAGAAGAGCTCCAAGACTGTGCATGGGCCAACATGAATGTGAAGGATTATTGTGCCAATGGTTGTGGCAGTGGTGTCATTAAAGGATTGTGATATTGCATTAGTTTTAGATACGCAATTCTTGGGGAGGGCCAATTGATCAAAGGCATGGGTGGAGATAATGTTGATGCTGGCACCTCCATCAATCATAATGCACTTGATGCGGGTTCAATCAACATAGGCAGTGATGAAGAGAGCATCATCCTAATCTTCTGTGTTAGATGTAGGAATCTCAGAATCACTGAAATTGATGGTGACGGGGGATAAAGAGTGGACTAGGGCAGCAAGTGGTTGGGGGTCCTCAGGTTGGACCTCTGCTACCTGTAAGGCTTGGATGAGGGCCTGACGATGCTAGGGCAAGGTTTGGATGAGGTCATAAAGGGACATCTTCATGGGCATCTGGTTAAGTTGTTTTAACATGGAGTCATGAATTGCCCTTGAAGAGGAAGAAGAGGAGGGTTGAGATGTGCCAAGGATAGAAATTTTAGGTTTTGGCAGTTGAGGTGGCTTGACAAAAGGATAGGTCCAAGGAATGGTGGCTTTTTCTTTCACCTTGTCCTTTTGTGACCTAGTGGTTATGTGAATGACATTGATTTTGAAGATAGGGGGTGAAGGAGATGAAGGGGTCATGGCCTGCTAACGAGATGTTGATGTGGTTGGAGGAATGTGGAAAGGTGTCGGGGGTCGGTCAGTAGTGTCCTCAAGAAGAAGAGTGTCTTTCTCCATGTAGTGGTGAATGACGGCCTTGAGGGCACAACAAGTCTCGATATCATGTCCTGGCATACGATGATATAGGAAAATCTTTGTATCATCGAACCAGGAGGGCTTAGACCCGAGAGGTTGGAAGGGCCTGATGGGCGAAAGGGTTATGTTGGAAGTTTTCAAAATTCAGTGCAATATAAAAGAGTATGAGCCCACTAAAGGGTCTGTGCTAGTTGATGTTTGTGATGATGGTGACTTTTTCTTAGGCAATGTTAGAGGAGGCTTTCATACCACCTTCTGGGTTGATGGTGTGCTGGCAAGGGAAGACGACACTTTATTTGTGAGAGGTGCCAAAAATTTTGGAGAGGATAGGATTGTGGTAGGCAAAAGAAGTAGAGGAGGCAACTAGTTTTGATTAGAGGTTGGAGTGGGGAGGATTTTGATCAAGGTCAAAGGATGAGGGTCCAAAATAGAGGGCAATGGTGATGGGGGAGGAGAAGTTTGCCTCTGTAGTTTGGCAGTCTTCTTTGATTTAATTTGAAGACTACTATTCATCAAGGTTTGGTCTAAGTCCACCTTCACTTGTAGATGAGTGAGGTTAGAGACAGGGCGAACGCCGAGTGACTTGATAGGCTTTGATGGGATAGATGAGGCTTTCAATCTTGATGTGGTTGGTTGAGTTTTAGATGCTCTAGAAGTGGAAGTTTGGTTTTTGTTGAGAGTCTTGGGAGATTTTGCCATGGGAGGATTGGTAGCATGAGATGAGAGGGCACGAACATGTTGAAGAGCTTTGAGACGCTCCCATAATACCTGATGCTCCACTTTCCTTGAAGGGAGAAGTCTAATTTTCTCCACTAATCAAGAAAATGGTTGAGAAGATGTTGGATGAGGCTTGGGTCCTTGAGAGGATGTTGATGGTTATGGGGCCAAAGATGAGACTGGTGTAGCAGTCTCAGACCCGAGACATGATGAAGTCATGATAGGTTCGTCTTTGGTTTGGGACAGAGGAGAGATAGGTTCTTCCCTGGGTGGAGAAGAAACTGAAGAATGAGGCTCCTCAAGAGGGTAAAGAATAGGGATGATTGTGCCCTCCACTTGCGGTTGAGGAGTAGGAAGGGTTGGGTCCTCCATAGGTAGCAAGAAGGAGGATGGTGAGACCAGTGGATCCGGTATGGTCGAGGCATCCACCAATATAAGAGAGGTTAACAGAGAACTAATTGGAGAAGGGGGTTCATCCATGTGTGATGGACTGATGGGTGGACTAACTTCTTGAATTTGTGAAAGAGGTTGGTTTGGGATGAAGGGCGAGACCATATTGACTGTTCGTATATTATGTTTGTGAGTGTTATCAGTCATGGTCTAGACATTGTTTTGGGTCAGAGGATGATTGGGGAATGGTTGCTTGAAGATGTTGATGCCCTAATTGGGTAGCAAATTGGGATTGTTGAGGATGAGGTCACCCTTTTCTAGCATGTCTTGGATGATATTTTTAAGGGTCTTGTAGTTGCTCGTGTCATGGCCTTTAACACAGTGGTAGTTACAGAAGTCATTTTCCCTATACCATGCAGGGATGGCGCACGAGGGATCAAATTGTGGAGGTGGTCAGATTTAGGGGAGGTTGAGAACACCCTGTTTGACAAGTTTTTCTAGCATAGATGCGTATGACTCTCTAAGTGGAGTATACTATCGCTGCATGTATCTCTACTGGAATTGGTGTGTGATGCTTTGAGATGTGGATGGCTCAGGCTGGTTAGTTGAAGGCGAAGAGGATGAAAGTCTAACGACTATGGGATTTACTAATGCCTTAGACTTGGGATTAGATGAAGAAGGCTTAGAAGAAGAGGAGTCATTGGTCTTGGAATTGGGATTCTTACTCTACAACTTGACTTTGTTCTCCTCGATGGCACATAATTCAAGCTTGTGGGCCATTGTGAAGGCTTCATCAAAGGTGCGGAAGGTCTAAACCCACAAGGTAGAAGAAATATGATTGGTACAAGCTTGACAGAAAATTTTGATAAGTTCAGGTTGGGGTAAGGAAAATGAGAGCTGATTGATGAGGCCCCTCCAATGAGTAATGAAAGTAGCTATGGATTCATCCTCGAACTGCCAGATAGAATAGAGGTCTGTGATTGAGACCTTTTTGGTGATGTTGATGGAGAAATGATCAAGGAAGAGTTGGGCCAGCTGGGTGAATGTGAAGAGAGAATGGCTGGCGAGAGAGCTTTACTAGTCAAGGGCAGCACCAGAGAGTGATATAGGAAACATGCGTAAAAGTAACACATTGTCGTGTGCAATGAGAAAACAGGCATGTCTGAATGCCTGTAGGTGCTATTGTGGGTCTTCCTTACTCTGGAAATGAGATAATTTAGGAAGTTCCCACTGACTGGGATACGGCCTGATCAGGATGGAGGGATGGATGGGTTTGTTGCAAATTTGCTCATATGAGAGGGCATTGTGTGAACCAGAAATAGAGGTCTCGAGACTGGACATCTTGTCCATCAACATTTTGATGATGTCTATTGACGGATTGGCAAGTGGAGTGCCCCCTAGATTATAAAGTGCTTGGAAGGTATTGAGAGGGGCATATGACGTGGTCGGTTGCATTTGTGTAGGCGCAACATATGGGTAGCTAGTCATCAGGGTTGAAGTTGAAGCTAAGGGCACTTGTGTTATGGGGTTGATAGGTACAAATTGGATAGGGGCCATCAAAGATGGTTGAGGGATGGCCCCACTTGTTGAAGGGTAGACAGTTACTCTTGTGTTGATAAGTGCAAGAGTAGGGGGAATAGAGACCACTAGGTTTTGGAAGGGTGTAGAATTTGGTTGAGTAGTTTGCGGTTGATAGGGGGCTAAAACCCTAATGGAAGTGGGCCCAGAGATGGAGGAAGAGGCCACACTTAGAAGGTTGGTCAAGTGCTGGTCATTGGTTGAGGTGATAGCCTGGGTGTCTACAGGTTGAACTATGGACGTTGTTGATACGGCCGTAGTTTTAACTAAAGAGATTGGCATCCCATAAATCAGGTTGCCCAAAGAGTCTCACGTTCGGCTTCACGTGAGATAATGTTGAAGGGCTCTGCCATTGAGGTCCAAGAATCTTTCAAAATATTGGTCCCATTTAGGGACGATGGGAGTCTGGGTCGGGGTCGATCGAGTAGGAGTTCTTTCAGTCTCTGAGTGGAACTCCATTATGGGACTGGTTATGGATTGGGAAGATAGAAGCAGTTGATGCCTCATGTGGTCGACAAAAGCCTTGGTTTGACTGCGAGTCAGAACCATTCAAGGTAAGAAAGAACATCCTCACAAGCTCAAACAAGCAGATAAGAATAGAAAAGATGAAGAACACAAGCAGACCCTAAACGTTAAATCCCTAGGAATAAATTATTAGGATCGTGGTGGCTTATGCCTTAGAATGTGTGTAAGAAGATTGGATTTTGAGATGGGTCCTAAAAGAAGTAGTCTATGGATGGTTTTAGGTTTGTTTCAGTGCTTAAAAGTCTGTGTTAGGTTCCATACTTGGCTTGGTGCTAAGGAACAAGCTCCCCTCACTTCACGAACCCAGTGATGAGCTGGGGCCGCTTAGCCAGTATATACTTCCCCTAGAGATTATCCTCTACCAGAGAACAGAGTGGGCTTTCCCCTTGGTGATGAAATCCAAGTAGGATTGCCGAGATGGGTAAGGTATCTACTGGGGGATGAAATCCTAGTCAGGCCTTGTCTCAGGTGAGTTTTGATGTTTGATTTGTGCAAGTGATTTGGTTGTGTAACATAAAGTGGACTACGATTAATTCATGATGTGGTTTGTTAATTACTAGATGTGGACTAAGAAATGTGAGCAAGCAAAAATGAAATGCAATGTGTTTTAAGCCCAAGTCAAAATGTGAGTTTAGATGAAAACAAGTTGAGAAAGGGTTGAAGAATATGACTTTTGACTAGTCTAAGATGCAAGAAAAGAAAGAAGAGTTCTTTTTAATCTTGCTAATAGTGTCATTTGGAAGATAGAAGAAAGAGGTGAAAAGGAGAATCCTAATGCACCCTATATGAACAGAAAGAAAAGAACCCAAGGAAGACCCTAGTGTCCCATCGGGCATGCCCGAATGTTTCTATGCAAGATTTCACTTTCTACATTCAAAGAGAGAATAAGAAACTAAAAGAAATCATCTAAGGCTTGTATGTACCTGGATGAAGTCTACGCACTAGATTTAGATGATAGCAGGAACTCCTCTTTGGTTGTGGAGGATGACACCTGAAAGAGAAAGAGACTAAAACACAAAAAATGTTAGATGATAAGAAAGGGTGGGCTGCCAAGCAAAAGCTTGATCCCAGAAGTACAAAGACTTCCTTAAGGGATGTCAACCCACTGATTGATAAAAATAATGTCTGATAAAAGGTAAAATGATGAAATACTAAAATGATTAAAGACTGAAAAGGAAATGGAAGCAAATGCTTACCTAAATGTTGCTATCGGCCTATTCACAGTCACCGGCATCAGTTATTCTGCCAACGTCGGTTTGTCAAGTCTGTCGACGTCAGTTAGTCTGCTGATGTTGGTGAGGGAAATGACCAGCGTCGATCGGGGTAGTAGTCTAGGGATGAGGTTGGGTGAGTTTTGGACTGGGTTCAGGGCTGTAAAATGGTCTAAAAGATTTTAAGTCTGTTTAATGGTCTGTGCAGGGGTCTAGGCAGACTATATGTTTTGAAAAGGGAGGATATAGGTGATAAAGATATGGGAAGGCCTTTTAGCCTTTTCAAAGGAAGTCAAGTCTGGTCTGTGGTCTGATAGTCTAAATCTGGGTGATGATATCACTTAAAAGCAATAACCAAAAAATAAAATGAAAGCACAAAAGAATTGCTTACCTGTTGCCTGTTGAAGAGAGAGTAGGAGACATGGTTGCAGATTGATTACTGATGGTGTGTTGCAGACTGGTTACAGATGTTCAATGTAGAAGACCTCTAGCAAGGTGACTGAAGTAGAGTACCTGTGCCTGAGAGAGAGAGAGAGAGAGATAGATTTTTCTGACTGGCTGAGTGAAGTCCTGACTAAGGTCCAATCTGAGAATGTCTTGAAAGAAGGTCAGATAACGGATTGAAAAACTAATTGGGAAATAGATTGGAAAATTGATTGAGAAATTGATAATGGATAATGGATAATGGATTCTGCATTTTAAGGGTAACTAATGCCGGTAGAACTGCTGACGTCGGCCGAATAGTGACCGACATTGGCGGCTGCAGAATGGGGACAAAGGCTAATTTTAGCCTTCTGGCCATTCTTACACGCTGTCGGGGTCAAGATTCATGGGAAAATGGTTGAAAGGGGCTAAATAGGCATGGGAGAATAAAATGGGTGTCATAAATGGGTCATAGGGTGAGAGAGAGAAGAATTATTAATGTAAAATAAGTGATTATTTTAAATTAATAAGACATAGGTTAGGTGTGTCGAAGTGGATGAAGGGGACCAAGGGGGAGAGAATGGGGAGAGGATGACCAAGGGAGTAGACACAATTTCGGTGTTTACAACATCTTGAATGTAGAATTTGGATGCCCCTCAATGGGTAGAGTGAAGCAATCAAAGATCTAGATGTCATTACACATACTTGAAGAAGATCAAGTGAAGCATGTTAAGGTATATAAATTGACAAATAATAACATATAATTGCAAATGTAAGTCTAGCATGATAGTAGAAATATAAAGCATGGATGATGCATACAATCAAAGTATGTTTCCTGTTTTTTAATTATATGAATGTTTTTAGATTTTTTGGTATATTGAGATATGTACAATCAATCATAGGAAGACTATGTACAAGAAATTTGAAAAAAAACTATATACACTAAAATAAAAGGAATTTATGTACAAGTAAGGACAAGAAGAGATGATATTAATTAATGAGTCTCATGGGAGACTCCCTATAATGGTGTCCTGTATCAAACAAAGGAATCATGGATGATTGTGAAGCATAAGGGAATGGTTATGAATATAACTCTAAATATTACATTTATTGTTAGTATCTTGTAAATCATAATAACCTATATTGTTCCACTCATCATTCTCATCTTGATTTTGAACCAATGGAATTTTAGTGTTGATTTTTCTTATATCTAGATATTTTCCCTTGATAAATTATGTCTATGAATGACTTGCCTTAGATTGTTCAATAAATCCCAAACATTGGTGACAAACATTGTCAACTGATAGAATAAGAGTACTACTGTCTTAAGCATGTTTTCCCAACCCTTGACCATGATAATCAAACTATTATATATATTTTTGACCAAAACCATACTGCTTTGAAAGTTGAGCCTCATTTTGGAGAGGTAGATTTGAATATTTTTTGTGCTTTACCTATGTTTGTGGTACTGATTATTGCTCTAATTTTGATTTTTGATCCTTTAATTATTTAGAGTTATACTTTGGTAACCACTTTTGTATTGTGTCTAAATTTAACCCTTTGTGAATGTTTTCCTATGTCACTATGAATTGCTTGACCGATCTACCCTATATAGGTTCATCATTAGCAATTATTTGTTGTATATGTTTTTTCAATGCCAAACATGAATCTGTGTGATGCCCATGCATTCTATGATATGCATAATAATATATGGATCTTCTTATTGAATATAGAGGAGATAATTTGATCAACATAGATTTAATCAGTTCCCTTAGTACCTCACTTAAACTCTTATTTGATATTTAAATGTCTTTTAAATCACTAGTTGTAGAGTTAATTTGTTATGATTTCTGTTTTTGATATCTAACATTGCTTACAACCAATTGACTAGGTGAAGGTGTATATACATGATTGACACTATGGTGCCTTTGAGACTTTTATATTATAATCTAATTTTCCAATGTTGTGATATTTTTATGTAATAGTTGATTCTTCATTTATAAATCTAAAATAACTTTGTCATACTGGTGATTTCATCCCTTATAGTCTCACAAGTGTAAACCCTAGTTTCTCTTGATTGAACATCTAAGCACATATGTTGAAGATGTTTTGAAGAAGTTAGAGGATATATTTATGCATTAGAAAATTTAGTTTTGGCTTTGTATACACATAATATTTTCACAATTTTATAAATTAATGATGTTTTACATCTTACAAGAACCCATTGTGACTCAATCTCTCTGAATGCATGCCTTAAGGGGTGCACCAAGAAAGAGGTCGGTAGACCTTTAGTGATTTTTAAGATTGTTGTCCCTTATTACCATATTATTCCATATCCATTCATCTCATAAAACCTTTCCCTAAGCTATCTCTCCTTCCTTGCACATTCCTCTAGTATTTTCCTCTTTCTATCCTTCTTTCCATTGCTTAATACCTTTTTTACATGTTCATTAAGCTAGGTCAACCTAGTCAACTTAGCACAATTTGGGTTGACTTTATCTCTTTAGGTCTAGTTTCCATCTAGCTGACCTAGCATAAACTTTAGGCATTGGCTTGATAATGTGCTAGGTCCACCCAATCAACCAAGCACAACCAACATGTCTATGCTATTTTTGGGTCAAATACTCCTATATATACAAGGTCATTTCAAATATTTCCATATGAAATCAATCAAGATTTATTATTTACTTGTGCTTCTTCACAATCTACTCTTTCACCATTCTACTTAAGGAGTCTTAGCTTAGGTTTATTATTTGGAGAATTTTAGTCTGTGGATAGGTCTTGGATGATTTGGCCTAACAAAGTGATCCTTATGAACCAAAAAAACCTCTTGTGAATCCCCATTGGCCAAGGGAGATATTGAGTCGTGACAGGTTCACATTTAAGGAATTATATTCTAAATTTTTTCTCCTCTCATTTAGTAGATAGAAGTCACATAAGTGTTGGCTCGAATAATATTACTCCTCATATTCTATGTATTAGGGTGTTATTCATACTTACTTTATTTTGATTTCCCTATACATGTATTTGATTGCTTTGCATCTAACCCCTTACTTTGTGCAAAAAGCTTTGGTGATCACTAGATTAGTTTACTTTTCTTGTTATTAGATTAGTTTAATTTTCTTGTTATTAGATTAGTTTACTTTCTTATTTATTATCATAAGTGAATATAGAAACCATAGGAATCTTATAGGGTTATTATGCAATTATGTTAGACTATAGGCTACAAAACCCTATCTAGTATGATGTGTTGTGATAGATGATACAAGTGATCCCCTAATCGGGTCTAGTGGATCCTCATATTGGTCATGCTCATGCTTAACAAGTGTGTGCCCCAATTAAAAGTGTAGGTGTGATCTATCTTATCTGATCTAGGATTGATTCATGTGCATCATGCAATTTCAATTGCATACATTTTAGTGAACCTCATGTGAATCAAATGCTTATAAGGTTTCTTTCACTTATTTTATTCTTTTTGGCATCTTTTCTATCATATGTTTTGAATTGTTGGCTCAATTCTATCGATCTAACTATTTTTCTTTATGTGTAGGAATAGGCAACTAGATCAACCAACTCAACTCAACATAGGTTGCCAACACTTTTTAGACTTTTTATTTAGCCTACTAGGTTGATCAAGTTGACCTAGCACATTTTTAGCCACTTTGTAGTAGGTTTCTATTTAGGATTCATAGTATAGGTTCTAAATTTTAGACTCTAGATTTTCAATCTAGTCAACTAGGTCAACCAATCAACTTAGCACATTTTAAGACATCTAGTTCAGTCTACTAGGTTGACCAAGTTGACTTTGCACATTTTTTTAGCTTTTAAAGTAGGTTCTTGTCTCACTTTCTTGACCAACTTGACCCAATTTTGTAGATTATGCTAGTTTGATTCAAGGTTACAGGTCAATTATCTATTCTATTTTCATCTCAAAAATACCAAGGTCAGTTTTTATTTTCTATTTTTACTTTACTCTTACTTTTATTTCAAAATTATAATCTATTTATGTGTACCAATTAGATTGGCAAACATTAATTTAGGTGATTGTGTATTTCATTTCAGTATCTACTTTTCTAGAATATCTACATGCATACCTTACTTTATTTCTCATCTTATTAGCAATCATTTCCCTTTCCCTATCTGTTATGTTACATTGACTAGATCGACTCTACATTATCCCAGACTATTTCTATTGCTTATGTTCATTACACTAGGTCAACCTAGTTGACCTAACATAGTCTGTAGGTCTAATTTTTCTACAAGATCGACCTGGTTGACCCAGATTTATTTTTTGCTTCCTCTACTTTTCATCTTAGTTATTCATCCTTTTTTATCTACATCATGTTCATTTCTCTTTGATCAAAATGAGGTCCCCTATCAAAATCTTTTTGGATAGTCTTAATCCATTTAGATCCTATATGGGGTGTTCATTTATCCCTTTCTTTACATCCCAAGAGCACCATCACTCTTGGGTCACCTCTTCTCCTCCATCTACAAATTGTAACATGGTTCAAATAAAAACATCAAGATGATGTTGCTGGGTCCAATCCCTTTTTCACCTATCAATAACCTTCTCAAAATATTCAAGGTTACAGGGCAATCCTTTAAGAGTTCAACATAATGATCTTCCTAAAATCTATCTTAGCCATTTCATAAATGCTAAATAATATCCTAATGAATTATCTCATGAATTTATTAAAAATATGGATCTCCTTAACTCATAAATCTGATCATAATATGTCTGATGATAACCTATTCAAACTCTTTATCATAGTTTTAAATCCTACTCTTCAATACAATGTTTGCACATTTACTCCTCAAACTCTTAATGAAGCTCTTCACCAAGACAAATGGAAATATTTTATTATGAAGTAATTCAAACTTAATTCTAAAATCTTCAAAGGATCTTTACAAACATCTAATGATATCACTAGTAACACTTCTCAAAACAAACCTGGTATTACTAAAAATGATGTTCCTTCATTGTCTCATGTATTTCTTGTGGTTCATCAAATGAGACAATTTATACCTCTTTATAAACCTTTCATATATCCTAATAATCCTCCTAAATGGTATGATCCCAATATCTTTTGTTGGTTCCATGCCAATGTTAGACATTCTCATGACTCTTGTAGAGGGCTTGCTAAATGTTCTATTTCATACATGATTGGTGATTTATTTGACCATTAAACCATGATTAAGCACCGTCATCAATAATACACTAACGCTTTTTCAAAAATGACAACCATCTAAAGCCTCTACATCTAATAATAATAATAATAATAAATGTTCCTCCCATAATCAATCAACTTATAAGGATGCTTGGGTAATTGATGCTGATTATAATCAATACCTTAACAACTCTCAATATGTCAATATGGCTAAGGTTAATTATCATAAGAATATAACAGATAAATATGTTGTGACCAAACCTAAAAAACCTTCTTTTGAATAATAATTTCTTCAACATACTACCACTATCAATATTGATTCAAATTACAAAATCACATTAGCCATTTTCCACATGGGGATTTGATCTCATTGACAAGCTTCATCATTCCCAAGATGGGCATGTCTTCATCATCACTACCACTGAGTACTTTACCAAATGGGTTAAAGTTATTCCCCTTGCTAATGTTATAGGTCCCACTATATCTAAATTCATTCTCAACCAAATTATTTGTTGCTTCAATGTTCCTCACACCATCATTTCTAACAATGATGGTAATTTCAAAAATAAACATGTTAAACAACTTTGCACCAAATTCAAAATCAAATGCAAGTTTTCCACTCCTTATCATCCACAATATAATGGTCAAGCTGAGGCCACCAATTAAATTATCAATAAAATTATTCAAAAGATAATTCTTGAAACCCATATGGATTGACATCTTTATCCTACACTTTGGGCCTATCAGACTAGTATTCATACTACCACTAGGGTAAATCCATTATCTCTAGTCAATGGTTTTGAGTCGATTCTTCCTCTTGAAGTTGAGATTCCTTCTCTTCACATATATCTTCATGGCATCATTCTTAATGAATAATTAAGTGAATCTCACCTTCATTCCCTTGATCTAATTGATGAATGCCATCTTTTTTCCTTACATCACAATCACCAATACAAATCTCGTATTTCTAGACAACATAACAAACATGTTCAAAACCACATATTTAATGTTGGTGATCGTGTCCTTAAATTAGATTAAACTTATGACAAAGAAGGTAAGTATGCCCAAAAATGGTGGAGCCTTTACTTAGTTAAAGATGTTCTTGGTCTAATTACTTATTGCCTCCAAACCAATGAAGGCCATATTTTCAAAGAGCCCACCAATGCTCAATTCCTTAAAAAATATTTTTCTTAATCATTTACCTTATTTTTGTGATTTCTCTATATATTTATCTAACATCTTTTTTCAAGTTACTTTAGCATAGTTCTCTCCCAATGCAATAATTTCATTTATTTTCAAACCTTTAGTTATCCCTTTTGGTCTTTTGGCTTCTTGATGTACCATCGTCTTCATTTCCTTTATTTTCAAACCTTTAGTCACCCCTTTTGGTATTTTGGTTTCTTGATGTAACATAGTCTTCATCACTTATCTTTTCATTCTCTTTTTACTTTCCAATCCTATTTTGGCATCCTTTGGGTCTTTCTTTGTGAGGTGCTTTATACAAAGGCTCCCTCTCTTTTTGCTTATTGGCATCCTCTTGGGATTTTATTTTATGAGTTTCTTGGTAAGACCATGGATAAAACCTAGCACTCCTCATTAAATGACCATTATTTTTGTTTCTCATTTCTTCCTTTTCATTCTTTTACTACTTGCCAATGTTGTTTTGACATACTTTAGGTCTTTCTATGTGGGGTGATTTATACAAAGGCTCCCTCACTTTTTGCTTATTGACACCCCTTGGTTTTTCATTTTTTGATTTGTTTGGTAAGACCATGGATAAAACCTAGCCCTCCTCATAAAATTACCTTTTTTTCATGTTATTTGTGATCCTTGTTATTTATACATTAGTTTTTACTTCTTTTTCTAGATTAAATTTACATAACAATCTATGTTAGCATGTTTTCCTCCATTGCCTTTATTATTATGATAAGGAAACACAACTTTGCTATCATTGCATTTCTTTTTTCCCTTTGTCACATTTTTTGCAATTTGAAGAAATTCAAATTTGTTACATGTGCCATTTTCCTCTTGACTTCCCCCTTTCTTTCACCTTTACATTTGGATAAAACAAGGTCAAAGTCAGGATAGAACTTTTATTTCACCTAGATTTGCGAGACTCTTAGACCCCATGCTCTTTGATTTTCTCTCTCTTAACAACCTTGTCTCAAAGTTTTCAAATGAAATTCATCTTTATCACCCATGTTTGGTCTTACAAACATGTATGGAGGAGGAATTTAAAAAAAAAAAAAAAATTAAAATCCAATCATTTAAAAATAAAATGCAATGATATCTAAAAGGTAACATATAAATATTTAAAATCTAATCACACCAAAAGACATGATTACAAGCACATATCCTATCTCTAATCGGATCTCAAACTTCATAGTTAGCTTCATATGGAGCTGGATTCCTTTGGGGTCTAGTAGGCCAGTAGATTGAAATAGGGGATTTCAAAAAAATTATAGTGCTACCTACTTTCTCACGTAAGTACCCAATCTTCGTAGTAGACTGAAATATCTATAGGGGGTCTTGAAAAGCAAGGAACACATCATGGGGAGGTAGGTCCATTTTAATTTTCATGCATATAGCCTTCATGGGATGATCTATATACTCCATTTGTTGACCTAAGACTTTTGTAGCTAAGAGAAGTTCTTTAGAGTCCTTACGGTTGATTGTCCTCTTATTTTGACAAACCAAATTTGAGTGTCTTGACTTCAATAAAGAGTTCATATATTTTGGTTTTTCCTTCATTCTCCCCTCCATCCCATTTCATTTCTTCCTTGATAGACAAATTATGATTCCAAATCTATTTTCCCTCTTCTTTAAATTCTTTTTTCTTTATTTCTTAAAAACATGATAACACTAATTTGTTTCATTTTTATCTATCTTTAGACATAAAATAACATGTTTTAGAAACTATGGATCATTTTCATCATGTTCCATATATTTAATAAAACTACTTTTATTTCATTTTCCCATTTACCTTGATTTTGAAGTTATGTTCTTGTGAACACCTGAGTTTGCACCCTTTTTCCATTATTGTATGAGATATGGATTGTTCCTGCTCACCCAACCATGTTTTACCTTTTATGCATCCACTTTTTACATTAATGATTGAGATGTGGATTGTTACTACTCACTCATCAATATTATTTTACCATTTTTCTTTTTGAATTCTCTTTTTCCCATCTTGTTTGACATGTATCCTTGATTTTATTTGGTGAGTTTGCCTTTTCTTAATTGAGTTTTACTTATTTGAGCTTTTTGGTCTTTAGTAGCCTTGGCTTTTTAGTTACCTAATTTTCTCTTGTTTAACTTGGTCATTTGGACTAACATATCACTTGTCACCTAGCATAGCAAATTCCCAAGTACATCTTGTCCATATAGCACTAGTTATATTGGATTTTCTTGAATTTGTTTGTTTTTGCTCCTTAGTTTTATATTTTTTGGTTTATCCAAAGTAGTATATATGACCTCCATATTCAAAACTAAAACATACCTAACAAACATCTTGTGGTAAATGTAATTCAAGGTATGCATAATTTACTTTTCAGTTATTTACTTTTTAGTTAGTTTCCTTTTCTATCATTTACTTTCAGTTATTTTATGCATTTTAAAATACTATAATTTTTTTTAGCATCAGTGTTATGTGTGTCCTTATGTTATTTATAAAAGCACCATCCCTTATTAAACCTTAGTGACACATGATGAGATTTGAGTGGGGCATATGTATACACATAATATTTTCACACTTTTATCATTTTTTGATGATTTACATCTTGTAAGAAACCATCGTGACTCAATATCTTTGAGTACATGCCTTAAGGGGTGCACCATAAAAGGGGTGGGTAGACCTTTGGTGCTTCATAGGATTGTTATCCCTTATTGCCATATTATTCCCTATCCATTCAGCTCCTAAAACCTTTCCCTAAGCTATCTCTCCTTTTTTGGATATTCGTCTAGTATTTTCCTCTTTCTATCCTTATTTCCCTTGTTTAGTACCCTTTTTACCTATTTAGTAAGCTAGGTTGACCTAGTCCACCTAGCATAGTCTAGGATCACTTTAGCTCTTCAGGCCTAGTTTCCATCTAGCCAACCTAGCACAAACTTTAGTCAATATCCCAATAATGTGCTAGGTCAACCTAATCAACCTAGAACATCTTCATAATTGAGTGGATTTTGGGTTAAATATTCATATATATACAATGTCATTTCACTCATTTCCATATGAAAGCAATAAATAATTATTATTCACTTGTGCTTCTTCACAATCTGCTCTTCCACCATTCTACTTGAGAAGTCTTAACTTAGGTTTCTTATTTGGATAATATTAGTCTTATGGATAGGTCTTGGATGCTTTGGCTTAACAAAGTGATCCTTAGAACCACAATAACCTTTTGAAAATCCGTATTGGCCAAGGGAGAGATTGAGTCATAATGGGTTCACATTTAGGTAAGTATATTCTAAATTTGTTCTCTTTTTTAGTAGATAGAAGTAGAATAAATGTTGGCTCAAATAATAGTATGCCTCATATTCCATGTATTAGGGTGTTACTCATAATTACATTATTTAAATTTCCCTATACATGTATTTGATTTCTTTGCATCTAACCCCTTACTTTGTGCCACAAGCTTTGGTGAGTACTAGATTAGTTTAATTTTCTTTTTATTATCTTAGTTTAATTTCTCGTTTATTATCATAAGTGAATATAGAAACCATAAGACTCTTTTAGGGTTGTTGTATGATTGTGTTAAATTGTAGGCTTTAGAACCCTACCTATCATGATGTGTTGTGGCAGATGATACAACTGATCCCCTAATTGGGTCTAGCAGATCCTCATATTGGTCATGTTCCCACTTAAAAAGTGTGTGCCCCAATACAAAATGTAGGTGTGATATATCTTATCCAATCCAAGATTGATTCATGTACATCATGTAATTATGATTGCATATAAGTTGCCTCACTTTTTGGAGGGGTGATAGCATGGACCTGGTTAGATGGAAAGTAGTTATCACCCTTTTTGGGGAGAGGAGGAGAAGTAATTTCTTTCCTATGTATAATATATGACATTGAAACTTGACAGGTGGTAGTTAGGTTATGTAAAAAAAATATAGCCAAGGATTTAGATACATCTAGGTAGAAACCATGTATGTGGAATGAAATGCATGAAATATGAGTGATGAGTTATAAAATAATATGTTTATAAAAATTATTCCACAAGAGATATAACAAGAAATGGATAGAGAGCATGAATTTGTGCTTGAATGCATAAAAAAATTTAACATGTAATATGAAATTTCTAATGTGTTTAGCATGATAAACTTGAAAAAATTTCCTCATGAGAGATAGAAAGGAAAGGATAGAGAACATGAAATTGTGAATGAATGTATAGAAAATTTTGACATGTAACATAACATTGGTAACATGTTTAGGAAAATGGAGTTGGAAATTATTCTGCATGATTGAGACAGAGTATGCAAAAGGCATATTGAAATCTTGTGCATTTTTAAAATTAAATGTTGTAATATCATCCTTTATTATAAATAGTATGCATGAAATGCAAAGAATGAAGATTTTTACTAACATAAGATAAACTTCATCATTCATGTACATGATAGGACCAATGATGGTCTCCTTATTATTTACAAGAAATGTAAGAAAAAATTTAAATAAGTGAGATCCATTTTTGAAAGCTGATTTTAGAATGTAAGGTGATATCTCAAAAGCAATAGGACTTAGTATATGAAACTAGGGTTTGAAAAATGATTATTTTGAAAATTTATATTGAATTTTAAAATTTTAAATGTATTTCTGATTTAAATAAGCTAGTAAAAAGTCAAAATTTTATTAGAAATTTATTGGTAAAATACCAGGACCTAGTATGGACAACTAAGGTTTAAAAGAAAATTATTTTAAAATTACTACAAAATTTTAAAATTTCATGCTAATTTATAATTTTATTATGTAGGTAAAAATAATAAAAATATATGAAAAATTATTAGGAATTTTATCCTATGGTTTCTAGGGTTTTTATGCATAAATGAAGTAAGTCAGGTTAACCAAATAATTTAACCTTTTTTGGGAATATTAGTGTATTATTCCTAATTTAGTTAAAAGGTATGAGTAGTAAAATAAGTAAATAAATATTCAATAATTAAGATACTAATTTTAATAATTTTATTGCAATTTAAACTATTCTAAAAATAGTAATGAGGGTAATAAAATAAGACTTAGCTGAAACTGACTGATACAACTAAGATAAAGGTTAGAATTCATTGTGTAAGATTGAGAAACTATCATAAATCAGTATCTATCCTTCATTAGATGAAAGGATAGGAGAAATAAAAATAAGACACCCTAGTGTCTAGTGCTATAGTCCACCTCTACCACTATTATCTTTAAGGTTTAATCTTTTTGGGTTTTATTTACTAGGTCTATGTGACCCTGCCTATGAAATTTTGATAGCTAGAAGTTTGTAAAGTTCCTTGTAGAGATAATTTTGTCCTAATACCATAGACTCCTATATGATTTGACCAAATTTGAGAAATATTTGGGTTATTCTATGTAAAATTCACTGAACATGTATCCACAACCCTTATGTTGGCACGTTACCTACATAACAATACTCCGAAGAGGGAACAATCTATATGTAGTTCTTCCACTTAATGCGCTTTGTGAAATAGTGTGTATAAAGATGTAAAATTATAAATTGGGTGTGATTGAGATGACTAGGGACTAGTGTTAGGATTTTAATAAGCTATAAATAGTATTGGATGGTTGTATGAAGAGAATAGGGAAATATGCTTGAGTAGTCTTGCTTGTATTCTTGCTTGCTTTATGATATTTTCCAACCCCTTCTAAATTAAATTTTAATGGGATTTTATAGTGATATATTGGTCATGGGTTAAATTCAATTGTGCTAGATTGACATAATGAAGAAGAGGAATCAGTAAAACAATGGTAATCTAGGCTCAAAATGTGATTAAATAGGAGTGTTAGAAAGGGGACACCTTAGGGTCTAGTGCTATAGTCCAAGTTGGGTGCTATTGTCTGTAGGGTATGGGACTTAAGGAGATGTAATAACCATTGATAAATTGTCTCAACTAAATTATAATTAGGTGTTGAAAGCCTATGGATAATTGGGAATTAACATAAAAGTACATAGAAGGGTCATGAAAGCAAGCAAGAGGGACCTATGGGATGGATGTCACAAGTCATACTCAAGTTATGATTTTTTGCATTTTATATGACTACACCTCCTTTTTCTCCTTATGACCATTAATATTCACCCATATTAGTGATTTATAGGTTGTAGAAGCATGTATGGTCTGAAATTCATCCTTAAGTTCATGTGAAGGCCTATTAGAGAGGATAAGAAGTTGGTGTATAATCTTATTTAGACATGACAGTTCTTGAAGAAGCTAATAAATATGGATCTTCATGTTTTAAAATTCCCCTTTCCTACCCTATAGTCAACTATTTAAAATGAACAAAGGGATCTTATAAACTTGTATTAGATCTATAAGCTAGGTCTTAAGGTCATAAAACCTCCATCTCTTTAATTTTCAGGCCCCATACATTGTTTCTAGGCATTAGCATCCTTGTTCTCCACATGTCTTCTTCATATAGTCTTCTAAAACTTTTCAAGAACCTTGAAATTTCTTCAAACCTATTAGTTAGGCATAAAAGTGAGGTTTTTAGGCTAAAACCTTCTTATCATACCATTATATCTTTTATATAAATATTTTACAATCCTAAACCTATGTTTCTAACCCATGAAACTCACTTAGAGGTCATGAAAAACATTAAATCCCTATTTTTATACTTACCTTTCATATATGATACTTGAAAACTTAATGTTTCTACGCTAATTTTGCTTTCACATTCAAAAGATAGAAATGAGAAACTAAGAGATGGTCTAGGGTTAGAAGATACCTGGATATAGTCGTGCGCACCGAAATTAGACGTTGGAAGGTACTCCTCTTTGGCTATGGAGGAATGACACCTGCGAAGAAAAAGAGACTAAACATGAAAAAATGTTAGACGAAGAGACGGTGGGCTATCAAGCAAATGCTTGATCCCTGAAGTATGAAGACTTCCTTAAGGGATATCAACCCACTAATAAAAAATAGAATATTTGACTAAATTAGAAATAATGAAAGATAGAATGAAAGCAAATAAAAGACAAAAAGTAGAATGCATACCTGATATGTAGCAAACTACTCTGCACAGTCGCTAGTGTCAGTCTCTATGCTGGCATCAGTCAAGAAGAGTGCCGACGTCAGTTGAAGTGCCAGTGTCGGTCCGGGTAATGATTGGCGTCGGTCAGGGAAATAGTTTTGGACAAGGTCTGGTCGGGTTTGCACAGAGTTTTTAGATTACAAAAGGGTCTAAAGTTTTTGTCTGAGGGTTCAAGAAGCTAGTTTAGGAGTCAGAGGGATTTGTTTGAGGGTTTTATACAGGGATCTAGGCAGAGTTATAGACTGCATTTTCCAGACAAGGTGGGTAGAGGTGATATGGGTGGAAATAAGGTCAGGGTTATGGTCTAACTCTAAATCTAGGTAATGAAATCAAATGAAAAACAATAACCAGAGAGTAAAACAAAAACACAAAGCAAAGCTTACCTGTTATACACTGAAAATAGAGTCAGAGACATGATTGATGTTGTCGCTGTGTCACAAAAGTTTGATGTAGCAGATCTCTAGCAAGATGACTGAATTAGAATACCTGTACCAGAGAGAGAGAGAATGTGAGAGATTGGATGCAGATTAGTTGGATGCAAGAAGTGAATGATCATTCAAATGAAGAGGTTGTTGATTGATACGAAGGAAGGTCTGATAACCGATCGAGAAACAGATTGGAAACCAAATGGATAATAGATAACGGTTCCTACATTCAGGTCGAGAACGCAGTGTTAAAGATAACCAATGTCAGTAGGACTGCCGATGTTGGCCAATAAGTGACCGACATCGGCGACATTGGCTAGGTAGTGACCGATGTTGGCAGATGTAGAATGGGGACAAAAGGCTAACTTTAGCTTTCTACTCATTTTTACATGCTGCCAAGGTTAAGGCTCATAGGAAAATGATCGACAGGGGTTAAATAGGCATGGGAGAATAAAAATGGGGGTTAAGAGGAAGATGACAAGGGTTAGACACAATTACGGTGTCTACATTTGCCCCTTTTTGTCTTATTGGTTGTTCTGGATGAACTGCAAGATAAAAATAGGAGTTGGTTACCCCAGGTGTGGGATAAGGTTAATTCCATCTTGTTGGTTGTTTAAATGAACTACAAGACAAAAATAGGAGGGTTGGTTGCCCTGATTATGGATGAGGTATTCCCCCTCAAAGCAGGAGTCGAGAGAAGGGAACTTGGAGTCGAGTGCTAATTTGACAAAGATTGGATAAAAAAGGGGTGAAGATAGATTGAGAATGCTACAAAAGTCATGATTGCGAGTACACCACTTCACGAGGATGGTCAGGTCAAATTGTCACAGGTTAAGGGTCGAGGAGTGCCAAAATTGAAGTAACTGGGCCCCAACATTTAGTCGTCTACTGATTGGGTTATTCAATATAAGCTAAAGCTCCAATGGTCATTGTGTTCCAGGTATCCTAGGCTCAGGAAGTGCTCCCCAAAACATGAAAATGTCACAAGTAGTGGGGATCAACTGGCTTGCGATCCTATACTTATGAAGGTTAAAAGTGTGTGCATAATTTTGCTAACCAGTCATGAGGTAGCATACATGCAAAAACAACCAAGGCAAAATCGCTTTGGAAGTAGTCGCGATTAGAGGAGATGTTCATGATTTCCAAGGTCTGGTGGTTGATGGATGGAGGCAAAAGTGATCTCAAGTGTGCCCCAGGGGGCCAAAATGACTTGTACTAGAGGGTTGACTGATTGAGGGCATGATTTTGGTCAAGGTGATGAAAAAATAAGGGTTGAAGTTTGCTAATGTCAGTGATAAAACCGTCATCAGTGGTCCAAAGGGACTGACATCGATAGGATATCAACCGATGTCGACGGCCTAGGGCATGATGATGCCGATGTCAGTGGCCTGTCAAATTCGACAAAACTAAATAGGCAGTTGACCAGAAGTCATTTGTGATTATTGACTAAGAGAAAGAAAAGAGCTTCAGAGCTAAGTGAGTGAAAGTGACCCAGAGTTAGCCGAGGAGCAGTGTGAGGTGTCAAAGAAGCATTGGTGGAGAGAGAGAGACACGTGGAGAGAAATTGGAGGCTATGAAGACACGTGTGGGCCAGGAGAAGATTGATGCAAAAGTGATGGTAGAGGGTAGTAGAGGACCTACAGGAGGTCCACCACCAGCGACACCCATCGTGCCACCATGCCGGCGATGCTGAGATGAGGTAGGAGGGTCTCTAAGCCCTATTTAGTTAGATGTTTGTTTTTATTTGTTTTTTGAAATTTTTGATTGCTTAGGTAGAAATTGAGGGGGGAGGGTAGCTAGGAAGGTGGGTAGGAGGTATATGATAGATTAGGAGTAATGTAGGAGTGATTTGAGGGGTTGGGGAGTCAAGAATGGGGAAGCCCTAAATTTAGGGCTCGCCCCATTCGGCCCTAGGGCTGAACTAGTCACTGACGTCGGCGGGTTCACCGGCGTCAGCCAACCAGAGACTGGCATCAGTCATTAACCTACTGACGTCGGTCACTAAGTGACTGACGTAGGTTAGGTAAGTGCCATCGTCAGCATGATAATTGATGTCGATGGCTGTCTAAATAAAAGGAGTGATGAAAAATGGTCAAATCGAAGGGTCAAGGCGATGCCAAGGGCTTCTCGAGTGTCGAAATAGGCATAGATGGTCAGATAGGTTGGTCAAAATATAAATAGGAGGAAAATTTTTAACATGAGATTGACTTGGGTGGATGCAGGTGAGATAGACTCTGATGCTGTAGGATCGCCTCCTGACTTTGCTGACGCGAATGTGCTGGGACATTACCGAGGCGGAGTGGGTGCAGATGAGTGCAATTGGACTAGGCATGTTGAGATGCTACTATAGAGTGGTGTGAGATGTGAGCTTGATGGTGGCACTGATCAAGCAGTGGGACCATTCCACCAACACCTTCCACCTACCCATGGGCGAGATGATGGTCACAGTTGAGGATGTATACCAGATTTTATGGTTGTCAGTACACAGAGCAGACTTATATGCGTGCTCAAGAGAGGCACACAATATACACATGGTTACATTATTTGGGGAGCACATCACTGAGATGAGCTACCACTCAGCAAGTTTTGGTTATGAGCCTCTGTACGTGGTAGATGAGGATGCACATCGGCTCGCTGTCCTGATGATGATCGAGATTACAGTGTATGCACTCCCAGATGTGAAGGGAGGTAGGTTTCTAGTCGCCATGACTGGAGTTTTGATAGACATGATTGAGCGATAGACAGTGTTTACTTGGGCACCAGTCTTTTTGGCCCAAGTCTACAGGGAGCTGTGGGGCATTAGTCAGTGGTGGTGGTATAGCTTGTGTGTGGGCCACCTTCTGCACTATTGGGTGTATGAGCACATCATGGTGGCATGACCTCTCAGCCACCCAGTGGCTATCTAGGCTAGCTTTAGGGTCAAATTCAAGCGATGGCATGAGGTGATGGTGCAGACACGGGTGGATAGAGTGGTCAGGAATATTGACCACTATCGAGGGGTACTAGAGGCCTTGATCCCTGCGAATATCATCTGGAGACCACATCTGGTGTATCCAGCATTTAGAGACTAGGGGGAGCAGTTGGTTGGGGTACAGAGCTTGAGATGGGTCAAAAACAGGCGAGCCAGTGAGCTCAAGAGGATTCCAATAGAGAGAGTGTGGTGCTATTATGGGATGTTACAGGATGTTCCTCCCGCATTTCTGTAGTATAGGCGGGATGATATAGAGGCATCACTCCCACTGCCAGAGGAGACAGAGGGGCCAAATTTTGAGGAGTTGTCGGTAGGACCTGGGATGGCTAACCTAGGTTATACAGAGGCCTACACAGCATGGTGGGTAGGTCAGTACACAGGAGTCTAGGCAGGGCCACAGCCAAATGTATAGGCTATCATCAGGGAGCGGGATGCAGCCCATGAGGAGAGAGACACAGCGCGGCAGGAGAGGGACGTGGCACAGGCCCAGGTGACCATTTTATAGGGACAGGTCATGGTTTTATAGGGGTAGCTGGTGGGGGTGACAGGATAGGTGGCTGCTTTGATAGGGTAGATCACAATTTTGTAAAGTCAGTTGGCTGTAGCCCAGGCATAGGCATCGGCAAGATAGGGCTTGAGAGGATAGGGCTCGATGTAGTAGCTAGCACTTTCATAGGGGCCAAGACAGTCGGCATTGGTGTAGCTAGGTCAGCCATAGCCATAGGGGTCAGTGCAGGGCACCACAGTAGGATAGATGGATCCATTGCAGACTATATCTCTAGTTAGATACAGTGATGTGCTGGATGAGATCACATATTATGAGAGGGCCATCAGGGGGTTCTCTTAGATACGGCGATACTCTAAGATGAGGGCAGAGTAGAGCTGATAGCATCTTATGTCATGGGTGACTACTATAGGTTCACGTAGGTGGCCCAGATCAGAGGTGGTAGAGGATACAACGTCTTCTCGACCACCGCTACCACCACCATAGCCATAGCCTTTAGGGCGGAGTTGAGATTTTTTTTATTTTTGATGTATATACCGGCCTGCATGCTGATGATGTGAGATGTATTATATGAGATAGAGATAGACACACATTGGGTCTTATTGTATAGAACATTATTGATATATATGATGAGATTTTGGATCAGTGATCTGTGTGATGGATGTTTTATAAATATGTGTTTAATGTTTATTGCATTTTGATGTGATGCATGTTGATATTATGGTTTATGTGTATGATGCTAAATGAACTGGTTATATAATGTTGTTTAATGATATTGATGTTGATGTTTGATGTGAATGGTTATGATTTTTAGATTAGATGGTGATGCTTAATGACTATGGATGGACATGATGAAAATGATTATGCTAATGATAATATATGACTAGTTGTGATGTGATTGACAGATGACAAGAGAATGGGATGGAAGAAAGTGACGAAGAGGATGGCCGAGCTAACCCCAGAAGACCCCATGTCAACTGAGTGCTGCCTACATAGCCCTTGTCCTAAGGGCCTCAGGCCAATGTAGTTTTCCCAAAGAGGGAGGAAAAGGGTCGAAGTGATTGATTGCTTGTGGTCGAGGTCAAAGAGGATAGGGTTTGTCCATCAGATAGATGAACAAATGAGGGTGGTCAAGCTAACCCCAGAAGATAGTTGTGTCATCTGAGTGCTACCTACATAGCCCTTGTCCTAAGGGCCTCAGACCAATGTAGTTCAGACTAGGGGACAAAGCGGTCGAGAGTTGGTCTAGTCATGAGAATGGTCTAGCACGTCCATATGTCTGAGAGAATATGCTTGAAATGATGATAAAAGTCAAGGTTTTTCACCCCTAGCAATGGCCCATATTAGGTGATGGACATATGCCAAAAATGAAATGAGCCTATTTATGCGCCAGCAAGTAATGGTTTATGCTGGACATAAATTGAGTGGTCTATAGTTTCCATGTGTATTGGTGTCCATAAAAATCAGTGTGAATAGGCTAGGTGGTTGGTCGGAAAGAGGGTTGAGCTGATTTAATAAATGACAAATGATTGGATGTGACCAAAGTGTAAAAGAAGTGAAAGGCATACTCGCCCTTTTATTGACAAGGACCAAAATGATAGCATATATAGGGGTTATTAGAACTAAGAGCCCCATTCATGTATTACGTCATTAACCAGAGGTTGTGTTAGAGTGGTAATCGAATCACTTTGACACTAAAGTGAGCTCGAAGTCCCTTGAACAGGTGTTAGGATAGGAGGATATAGGGTAACCTATTTTAAGAGCAGAGATAACCTTACCCCTTTTATAGGAGACCCTGAGACAACTATAAGCCAAGTCCATGACCCGTGTGTTTTTTTTTTGGTGCAGACTGATCAATGCGGGAAGTCTACATAGAGATGTCATTTGCTTGGTGGCCATTTGTGAAGCTGATTGATGCGAGAAGCTTCTAAAAAAGTGTTGTTTATAGCAATATTTAGTCATAGCCATCCTTCGAGGGAGTGGTCTATATTTTTGCTTTATATATAAGGGCTTTGAATAGCTATCCTTCGAGGGAGCAATCTATTAGCTACAGCAATGATAGTATAGCTGTCCTTCAAGGGAGCAGTCTGCCTTTTTGATTTTTGATTTTGTGACCTTGGATATTTTTGACATCTTGATTTGTTTTGATAGAAATGTGAGTCATGGACTAGACTATAGAAGGTCAAGGGTTCCCTTTTATTAGGACAAAGCATCCCTACTATATAAAAGGGGTATATAGGATTTTGTTAAGGAGAGTAGGGTTGAAAGGAATGAGGATTAAGAGGACAAGGATTGCTCAAGGGACGAGCTCAAGATAAATGTCAAGTGGATGAGTACTCGACTAACAGTAGAATGGTCGTAGATGCAACGCATTAAGAGGCTCAGGTTCTAGTCATCCATCGAGAGAAGACAAATGATACATCCCTGATCCATACTTGTGCATGATAATGAAAGGTTCGAGCCAATTAGGGGAAAACTTGCCTCGTTTACTTTGCTCCATATTGGTCACATGCTGATTCTCTTTGAGGATGAGGTCTCTGATATTGAAATCTCATTCTCACAAATTTTTGTCATAGGCTCACTTGATGTGATTTTGATAGACATGGAGATGATTGAGGGCAGCAAGACGACACTCGCCAAGTAGCTCAAGTTGAGCTAAGTGATCTTGACGAAAGTCATCATTAGAAAGAATGTCATGCAGAGAGATGTAGAGAGATGTGACCTATACTTTAAGAGGTAGGATAGCCTCTATTCTGTACATGAGAGAGAAAGGGGTAGCACCCATGGAGGTTTGAATGATAGTGTGGTAGGCCCACAAAGTGAAGGGAATGTGAATATGCCAATCCCTTTCAGTGTCGCTAAACACCTTCATGAGAATTTTAGTCAAGATTTTGTTGGAAGCCTCAGCCTACCCATTTGCTTGTGGGTAGTAAGGTGAAGAGAAACTAAGCTTGATGCCAAATGAGTTGCAAAGTTTTTGGATAGTCTTGGTTTTGAAGGACTTGCCATTGTCGGTGATGATTTTATGAGGGACACCAAAGTGGCGGATGATGTGGCTACTGATGAAGTCGACAATCTTGTCAGTTTTTGTGGAGATGAGAGGAATGGCTTCCACCCACTTGGTGAAATACTCGGTGGCAGTGATGATGGATTGATGACGAAGAGACGAATGAGGGTTAATCTCACTGATGAGGTCTATGCCCCACTAAGAAAAAGGCTAAAAATCTTGAGCAACTTGTAAGGCATGACTAAGAAGATGAAGCAAGTTAGAGTGCTGCTGACACTTGATGCAACGCCGAACATAGTCATTACAGTCTTGATGAAGGGTGGGCCAATAATAGCCCAGATGAAGGATGCGCTTGGTAACTGAATTCTCGCTGAAATGTCCACCACAAATCCCTTCATGGACTTGCTTAATGGCTTGAGATGCTTCAATGGAGGTGAGACAGTGAAGAAGGAGGCCGTCAAAGCCTTGCTTATAGAGAAGACCCCCTAACATGGTATAGCGAGCGGTAAGCTTGATAAAAGCTCACCATGCATTGTTAGAGAGATTGGGAGGGATGATAGAAAAAGATAAGTAGTCCACAAGTTGCTTATACCAAACATCTCATGGGCTAGAGTCTATGGTGTTGACATGATTAATGTTAGGAGAGATATAGGAAGGTAACGACACATGATGCACTATGACAAAAAGTCTGGATGCAGATGAGGAAGATGGGATATGGAAAGTGAGAGAAGCCATGGTGTCAACAAACTTATTCATGGATCGAGGAATAGTCTGCAAGAGGTAATGGTTGAAAGATGCAAGGAGAATGTCAGCACGGTTTTTGTACCTTTGAAAATTTTCATTTTTATAGAGGTATGAACTGTTGACCTGATTGATGACAAGCTGTGAGTCACCAAAGATGTTGATGGACTTGATGCTGAGAGAGAGGGCGGTCTGAAGTCCCAAAATTAAGGCCTCGTATTCAGCCATATTATTGGTATAATTAAAGTTGAGCTTGAAAGACAAAGGCATGGGCTCACCATTGAGTGAGATGAGAATGACTCCCACACCCCCACCAAGTTGACATTTGGAGCCATCGAAGAACATGGTCATTTGGTAGATAGTGTCATTGGTGGAAAGCGCGGTGATAGACTCATTAGGAAACTCACACTGTGAAGGTTGATTGTTGGGAAGAGGGGCATCTGCCAGTTGATCAGCGATGGTTTACCCCTTGATAGATTTCTGCTGGATGAATTCGAGGTCAAATTTAGCAAGCAGCATGAGCCACCGAGCCATACGTTGATGTTGATATGGCTTGGAGTGCATAAACTTAAGAGGGTCGGTGTGAGTGATGACAAAGGTTTTGTGGTTAAGAAGATAGTGGTGGAGCTTGGTAGTAGCAAAGACTAATGCCAAATAGATTTTCTCAATATGAGTATACCAAGTTTCATAGTCGACCAGTGTTCGGCTGATGTAATAAACTGCCTGCTCATGCTGATGCTCATCTCGGTGTGTGATCATGCCACCTAACGAATGGTTGGTGATAGAGATATAAAGGTAGAAGGGTTGATCGTATTTAGGTGGAATGAGGACTAGTGGAGAGACCAGATAGCGTTTAAGGGCTTCAAAAGCCTCTTGACAGTCCTTATCCCATGTAAAAGAGACATCCTTCTTAAGGAGATGATGAAAAGGTTGGCAGTGGTTAGAAAGCTGAGAGATGAAATGGCAAATGGACTGGAACTTCCCTTGTAGACTGCGAAGCTACTTGAGATTGGTCAGGGGTGACATCTCGAGGATAGCACAGATCTTGGCGGGATCTATCTCGATGCCATGGAAAGAAATGATAAAGCTGAGAAGCTTGCCGGAGAGGACCCCAAAGACACATTTCTTGGGGTTAAGGCAGACATTGTATTGAAGAAGGCGAGAGAAGATGATTTTGAGAATGGTTAAATGGTCACGGCAAAGCTTGGACTTACCGAGAAGGTCGTCCACATAGTCTTCCATGATTTTATGGAGGAGATCATGAAAAATGTAGGTCATGGCACGCTAATATGTGGCACCTATGTTATTCAAGCTGAAAGGCATGACTCGATAGCAAAAAGTCCCCCATGAGGTAATGAAAGTAGTCTTGTGCTGATCTTCCAGAGCGATTAGGATTTGATTGTATCCTGAAAACCCATCCATGAGAGATAACATCTCATGACCGGCCATGAGATCAACAAAATGGTCAATGTTAGGAAGAAAAAGTCATCTTTGAGATAGGCTAGGTTAAGGTCACGATAGTCTGTGTAGATCTAGATCCCCCCAGTTGCCTTGGTGACTGGGATGATGTTAGAGACCCACTACAGATAATCAATGGGCTGGATGAAGGAGACAGAAAGGAGGTGCTGAAGTTCCTCTTTGATAATGAGGGCAATGCGAGGATGCATCTTTTGAAGCTTTTGCCTAACAGGCTTAGCCTCTAGTTTGGTGACAATGTTATGGGTAGCGATGGTGGGGTCAATGCCAGGCATGTCATGGTAGGTCTAGGAAAAGGCCTTGCTATGGTCTAAGAGGAACTGGGTATAGTCAAGCTGCTCCTGAACATCTAAAGATTGTCCAATCTTTAAGACACGAGGAACATCAGAAGAAGGGAGGTTGATGTCAATGGTTGATTCATTTAACATAACTTGGGTCTTAGAAGGGAGAGAGCACTAGATGAAAGAGTCATCGGTGCCCATGTAGGAAAGAATGGTGTCATCATCAATGTAGTGGACAGTGTGAATGGTTGTTGACTCATCTCCTACCATGCTAGGAAAAATGAGAGGGAGAGACCTGGACACCCCATTGAGCTGATAAGTCAAGGGTTCCAAACGGATGGTGTTTATGGAAAAAAACTAGGAGGGATGGAAACCACCGACTCCGTAGGTGGAGGAGGAATGGGTGAGCCTAGAGGAGATTGGTCAATGGTTGGTTCAGAACAAAGGTCTACAGGGGTCTAAGTGGGGTCATGATATCCTAGGCCATACCATTTCTTGGCATCGTCATCGTTGAGCAGTTTGATGGGCTGATGGGAGCCTTGCTCATAGTGTTCGAAACCAAAACCCATCCATGCACACCTATAAAGGTAAATGTGTGCAAAGGTGGGGTTACCAAGAAACAAGAAGTCTGATGTGAAAGGTTGAGGTGAAGAAAGAGGATTACAATCAGTAGGAGCTTGATCAAGCCCCCCATAGACAAGGTTGGTTTAGAGGTGAGGAGGACCATAAGGCACGATCATCCCGATCTGATGGTCATAACTAGGGCTGTGATGAAGGCGTCCATACTCTTGTGGAGTTTGGAACATGTCTAAGGCCAGCAAGAGATATTCCCCCAATGAAAGTCTTTGGAAGATGTCTTCCATGGGATCTGTGGTCGTCGCTTGAAGGGGAGGTGTGAGGGCGACCGCCAGTTGTGAACTGGTTGACACTTCCATGGATGGAGGTGGTGCCAGGGTTAATGGCTTGATAGGAATGAGAACGTCATCTGGATGGTAGGTGGTGTTACAAGTTTTAAAGGGTGAAGGGTTAGCGGGAATGGTATGGACTTGCCCATTGTGCTCAAATTTCACACAATGGTGCAAGGTGGAGGGGACACAGGCCATGGCGCGGATCCAGGGTCAGCCTAGCAAGATGTTGTATTGAAACTCTCCTTCGATGATATGGAAGAGCTCTAAGACTATGTGTGGACCAACGTGAATGTGAAGGATGACTGTGCCAATGGTCATGGCAGTGGTGTCATTAAAGGAATGCAAGATTGCGTCAGTTTTGGAGATGCAATTTTTGGGAAGAGCCAACTGTTCAAAGGCATGGGTGGAGATAATGTTGATGCTGGTGCCTCCATCGATCATAATGCATTTAATGCATGTCCAATCAACATAGGTAGTAATGAAGAGGGCAACATCTTGATCTTTCGTGTTGGATGTGGGAATCTCAGAATCACTGAATGTGATGGAGGCAACAGGGGTTAAAGAGTGGACAAGGGCAGCAAGTGGCTGGGGGTCCTCGGGTTGAACCTCTGCTGCTTGCAGGGCTCTGATGAGGGCTTGACGATGTTGGGGCAAGGTTTGGATGAGGTCATAAAGGGACATCTTCACAGGCATTTGGTGAAGTCATTTCAACATAGAGTCATGAATTGCCCCTGAAGAGGAAGAAGAAGAGGGTTGAGGTGCACCAAGGATAGAAATTTTAGGCTTGGGCGGTTGAGGTGGATGGATGAAAGGGTAGGTTTAAGGAATGGTGGCTTTTTCCTTTGCCTTGTCCTTTTGTGACCTGGTGATTATGTGAATGGCATTGATTTCAAAGATAGGGGGTGAAGGAGATGAAGGGGTCATGGTCTGTTGATGAGATGTTGATGGGTCTAAAGAGATCAGAGGGTTATGAGAAGGAGTCAGGGGTCGGTCAAGAGTGTCCTCAAATAGAAGAGTGTCTTTCTCTAGATAGTGGTGAATGACGGTCTTGAGGGCACAGCAAGTCTCAGTATCATGTCCTGGCGTATGATGATATAAGCACATCTTCGTGTCATCGAACCAGGAAGGCTTAGACCCGAGAGGTTGGAAAGGCCTAATGGGCAGAAGGGTTATGCTAGAAGTTTGCAAAATTAAATGTAAGATAAAAGAGTATGAGCCCACTAAAGGGTCTGTGTTCATCGATGTGTGTGATATGGGTGACTTTTGCTTGGGCAGAGTCAGAGGAGGCTTCCATACCACCTTTTGGATTGACGGTGCAGTGACAGGTGGAGATGGTACTTTCTTCATGAGAGGTACCACCCTTTTGGGAGAGAGTAGGCTAGCGGTAAGCAAAGGAAGCAAAGGAGGCAATTGGTTTTGATTAAAAGTCGAAGTGGGAAGGACTCTGGTCAGGGTCAAAGGATGGGGGCCCAAAATGGAGGGCAATGATGACAGAGGAGGAGGTATTCGCCTCTGTGGTTTAACAGTCTTCTGTGACTTGGGTTGAAGACTACTATTGGTCGAGGTCTGGTCTAGGTCCACCTTCACTTGTGGATGAGTGAGGTTGGAGACAGGGTGAACACCAAGTGACTTGATAGGTTTAGATGGGGTAGATGCGAGTTTTGGTTTTGATGGGGTTGGTTGAGGCTTAGAAACAGGAGTCTAGTTTTTGTTAAAGGTCTTGGGAGATTTTGCCATGGGAGGATTAGCTGCATGAGATGATAGGGCACAGGCATGTTGAAGAGCTGTGAGACGCTCCCACAATCCCTGATGCTCCACTTTCCTAGAAGGGAGAAGTTTGAGTTTCTCCACTAGTCAAGAAAATGGCTGAGAAGATGTGGGATGAGGTTTGGGTTCTTGAGAAGATGTGGATGGTTTTGGGGTTGAAGATGAGACTGGTATAGCGGTCTCAGACCCAAGGCATGATGGAGTCATGACAGGTTCATCTGTGGTTGGAGATGAAGGAGAGGTAGGTTCTTCTCTAGGTGGAGAAGAAACTGGAGAATGAGGCTCCTCAAGCGGGTAAAGAGCAGGGATGATTGTGCCCTCCACTTGCGGTCGAGGAGTAGGAAGGGTTAGGTCCTCCATGGGCAGCAGGAAGGAGGATGGTGAAACTAGTGGTGCTGGTAAGGTCGAGGCATCCTCCAAGATGAGAGAGGTTGATGGAGAACTAACCAGGGAAAGAAGTTTGTCCTCACGTGATGAACTGATAGATGGACTAACCTCTTGAGGTTGGTTGGAAATGAAGGGTGAGACCGTATTGACTGTTCATATGTTATGTTTGTGAATGTTGTCAGTCAAGGTCTGGACATTATTCTGAGTTGGTGGATGATTGGGGAATGGTTTCTTGAAGATGTCGATGCCCTGATTAGGTGGTGCATTGGGATTGTCGAGGATGAGGTCACCCTTTTCTAGCATGTCTTGGATGATGTTTTTAAGGGTTTTACAGTTGCCTGTGTCATGTCCTTTAACATCATGGTAGTTATAGAAGTCATTTTCCCTATACCAAGCAGGGATGGCACGTGAGGGATCAAATTGTGGAGGTGGTCAGATCTGGGGGAGATTGAGGACCCCATGTTTGATGAGTTTTTCTAGCACAGATGTGTATGATTCTCTGAGTGGAGTATACTATCGTTGTATGTATCTCTTTTGAAATTGGTGGGTGGCACTCGGAGATGTGGATGGCTCAGGCTGATTAGTTGAAGGTGAAGAGGAGGAAGATCTAATGACCATAGCGTTTGCTGAAGCTTTAGATTTAGGATTGGATGAGGAAGGCTTAGAAGAGGGGTCATTGGTCTTGGAGTTGAGATTCTTGCTCTGCGACTTGACTTTATTCTCCTCGATAGCACGTAACTCAAGTTTACGGGCCATCGTGAAGGCTTCATCAAAAGTGTGGAAGGTCTGAACCCTCAAGGTGGAAGAAATATGTCTGGCGCAGGCTTGGGAGAAAAGTTCAATAAGCTCAGGTTGGGGTAAATAAAAGGAGAGTTGATTGATGAGGCCTCTCCAGCGAGCAACGAAATCAACAATGGATTCGTCCTCAAATTGGTAGATAGAATAGAGGTCTATGATTGAGACCTTCTTGGTGATGTTAATAGAGAAATGATCGAGGAAGAGCTGGGCCAACTGAGTGAACATGAAGAGGGAATGGCTGGTAAGGGAGCTGTACCAGTCAAGCGCACCACCTGAGAGAGACATAGGAAACGTGTGTAAGAGCAACGCATCATCGTGGGTGATAAGGTAACAGGCATGTCTGAATGCCTGTAAGTGTTGTTGTGGGTCTTCCTTGCTTTGAAAATGAGAAAACATAGGAAGTTCCCACTGGCTGGGATATGGTCGGATTGGGATGGAAGGATGGATGGGCTCGTTGCAAATTTGTTCGTATGATAGAGTATTGTGTGAGCCAGAAACGGAGGTCTCTAGGCTAGACATTTTGTCCATCAGTATTTTGATGACATCTACTGACAGATTGGTGGGTGGAGTGCCCCTTATATTGTAAGGTGCTTGGAAGAGGCTAGAAGAGGCATACGATGTAGTCGGTTGTACCAGTAAGGGTGAAATGTACAGATGACTAGTCGTAGGGATAGAAGAGAAGACTAAGGATGGTTGGATAGAAGGCACGGCTAGGCTTGATGTTGCCACGGGGGGTTGGTTAGTGGTAACATGGGCCAATGGATAGGTAGCCACTCTGGTGTTGATAGGGGCCAGGGTAGGCGGAATAGAGACGACCAGATTTTTAAAGGGGGTAGAAAGTGGTTGAGTGGGCTAAGGTTGATAGGGGGCTGAAACCCTGGTGGAAGTGGGCCTGAAGATGGAGGGAGAGGCCACACTTGGATGGTTGGGCAAAGGCTGGTCATTGGTCGAGGCCATAGCCTGGGTGTCAAAATGTTAAACTATGGATGCTGTTGATACAGCTGCAATTTCGAGAAGAGAGGTCAGCATTTCGTAGATTGGATTACCCAAGGAGTCTCGCATTTGGCTATTCGTGAGATAGTGCTGCAAGGCTTTGACGTTGAGGTCCAAGAATCATGCAAAATCTTGGTCCCCTTTTGGGACAATAGGCATTTGGGTTGGGGATGGTCTAGTAGGAGTTCTTTCAGTCTCCGAGTTGAACTCCATTATAGGACTGGTTATGGACAGGGTAGACGGAAGCGGGTGATGCCTCGCATGATCGACTAGAGCCTTGGCTTGACTATGAGTCAGAACCATTCAAGGCAAGAAAGAACATCCTCACAAGCTCAAACAAGCAAATAAGAACAGAAAAGATGAAGAACATAAGCAAATCCTAAAACCCTAGGAGTAAATTATTAGGATTATAGTGGCTTATGCCTTAGAATGTGTGTAGAGGAAGATTGGCTTTTGAGTCGGGACCTAGAAGAAGTAGTCTATGGATGGTTTTGGGTTAGTTATGGTGCTCAAGAAGTCTGTGTTAGGTTTCGTACAAGGCCTAGTGCTAAGGAGCAAGCTCCCCTCACTTCACGAGTCCAGTGATAAACTGGGCCCGCTTAGCCAAAATATACTTCCCCTATATATTAGACTCTGCCAGAGAACAGAGTGGGCTTTCCCCTTGGTGATGAAATCCAAGTAGGATCACTGGGACGGGTAAGGTATCTGCTAGGGGATGAAATCCCAGTCGGGCCTTGTCTCAAGTAAGTTAAGATGTTTGTTTTGTGCAAGTGGTTTGGTCGTGTAACATCAAGTGGACTAGATTAATTCAATATGCATTTATTAATTACTAAGTGTGGTCTAAGAAATGCAAGCAAACAAAAATGAAAGTGCAACATGTTTTAAGCCCAAGTCAAAATGTTTGTTCGTATGAAGACGAATGGAGAAAGAGTCGAAGAATATGAGTTTTGACTAGTCTAGAAGTGCAAGAAAGACAAGAAAAGTTCTTTTTATTCCTGCTTATGATGTCATTTAGAAGAGATGAAAGAGGTGAAAAGGAAGGAACCTAATGCACCTATATGAATCAAATAAAGAAAGAACCCAAGGAAGGCCCTAGGGTCCCACCGGGTGTGCCAAAATGTTTCTACGCTAATTTCACTTTCACATTCAAAAGATAGAAATGAGAAACTAAGAGATGGTCTAGGGTTAGAAGATACCCGGATATAGTCATGCGTACTGAAATCAGACGTTGGAAGGTACTCCTCTTTGGCTATGGAGGAATGACACCTGCGAAGAAAAAGAGACTAAACACAAAAAAATGTTAGACGAAGAGACGGTGGGCTGTCAAGCAAACGCTTGATCCCTGAAGTATGAAGACTTCCTTAAGGGATATCAACCCACTAATAAAAAATAGAATATTTGACTGAAGTAGAAATAATGAAAGATAGAATGAAAGCAAATAAAAGACAAAAAGCAGAATGCGTACTTGATATGTAGCAAACTACTCTGCACAGTCACCGGTATTGGTCTCTGTGCTGGTGTCGGTCAAGAAGAGTGTCGACGTCGGTTGAAGTGCCGGTGTCGGCCGGGGTAATGACTGGCGTCAGTCAGGGAAATAGTTTTGGACAAGGTCTGGTCGGGTTTGGATAGAGTTTTTGGATTGCAGAAGGGTCTGAAGTTTTTGTCTGAGGGTTCGGGAAGCTGGTTTAGGAGTCAGAGGGATTTGTTTGAGGGTTTTGTACAGGGATCTAGGCAGAGTTATAGATTGTATTTTCTAGACAGGGTGGATAGAGGTGATATGGGTGGAAATAAGGTCAGGGTTATGGTCTAACTCTAAATCTGGGTAATGAAATCAAATGAAAAACAATAACTATAGAGTAAAACAAAAACACAGAGTAAAGCTTACCTGTTATACGCTGAAAATAGAGTCAGAGACATGATTGATGTTGTCACTGTGTCACAGAAGTTTGATGTAGCAGATCTCTAGCAAGATGACTGAAGTAGAATACCTGTACCAGAGAGAGAGAGAATGCAAGAGATTGGATCCAGATTAGTTGGATGCAAGAAGTGAATGATCATTCAAATGAAGAGGTTGCTGATTAATACGAAGGAAGGTCTGATAACCGATCGAGAAACAGATTGGCAACCGAATGGATAATGGATAACGGATAACGGTTCCTGTGTTTGGGTTAAGAACGTAGTGTTAAAGATAACTGACGTCAGCAGGACTACCGACATCGGCTGATAAGTGATCGATGTCGGTGACGTCGGTCGGGTAGTGACCGACGTCGGCAGATGTAGAATGGGGATAAAAGGCTAACTTTAGCTTTCTGCTCATTTTTACATGCTACCAAGGTCAAGGCTCGTAGGAAAATGGTCGAAAGGGGTTAAATAGGCATGGGAGAATAAAAATGGGGGTTAAGAGGAAGACGACAAGGGTTAGACACAATTACGGTGTCTACACTTAACCCTAACTAAAATTTGAGATTATTAGACATTTAAAATATAAAACCTAAAGGATATTTCTTAAGATTGATACTCTTCTTATTATCTTGAGCATTGATCCTATGCCTACCTACAACCTTCTATAGACTTCCTATACTATTTTTGAGTTCTCTTGCTTGGTAGAGGTCATAAAACCTTATAGGATAGGGTGTATACCTATAAACTAATTTTAAGGAGGTTTAAATATTTTCTCTGTCTTAAGGACTATAGATATACTCAATAACCCTTATCTACTTCAATAATCTCATGATAGTCCTTATTCAAAACCTACAACCTTAAGAAGCTTGCATTTCTTACTCTCTTCCTACAGACTTGTCATGACCAAACTATGTTAATTTGAGAGTATACTTGAGATATCATATTCCCTTTCTAATATTTTCATATTGGATAATTTGTATTCATACTCACCAATCCTATAGGTGTTTGTTTCTATGGTTTTTAGGCTATGTCAAACCCATCATCCTATGACTTCTTCCTAAGTATTGTTTAGGAAACATTAAACCTTAATCTATAGGCCCCTTAAGGAGCTTTGACAAAATTTTAGATTTTTGATCACTAAAAAAACCTTCTTTAAAATATGAAACTTTATAAGCTTTACTGAATCCTTGTTATAATTTGGTTAGAATTATCTAATAACTTAAAAGATAGTTGTAGACCTTGATTTATGTGTTAAGATCATAAAAGTCTAACCTCCCTACATGTAAGACTGTAGATTGGTCTTAAGACCCATGGAAACCTCTATATTTACTCATTTAGCATGAGAGGCATGTTTTAAATTTTCCAAGAGGCCTTGAAATCATTTTGTAGGTTATTAAAACAAGTTTTAAGGTCATTTTCCTAAATAGACTGCCTACAAAATTGTAAATTATCTAGGGAGATCTTAAGAATCTCAAAAACCATTATATTTTTTCCTATAAAACAACATTGTAGGCTTATTATATATCTTGACAAAACTTAAAATATTTTTAAATATCCTTATATCTTGTTAAATAGTATTCTTATAATTGAATTATCATAATGTCTTGAGAATTACTCCATTTCTAACCTACAAGCCCTTATAAGATCTTTGAGAATCATGCTTCCCATTAATAAACAAGGTTTCAATCCTCCTTTGTCCTTGATCATGTTTGATTCCTCTAAAAATATTAGTATTAGGCCTATAGGTGTGTGTTTTTGTTGAAAAACCTTTTTTTAATATCTCTACCTTTGTGTTTCACTTTACAATCTACAAATAGTCTAGGAGGGTTATTAAAGTGTGTTTGAACTTGTAATAAGGTTTGTATCTATAAATTACCATAATAAGATCTTAAATCCTATATTAATATACCTATGAGCATCGTAATCATGTTTGGAACTTGTTTAAGAGGCATGGAATCTTATAAGAAGCCTGTTATAAGCCTATAAGTCTCTTGATAATGTTTTATGTACATAAAACCTTCCATTTCTTCTAGGAAATGTCTTAGCACCTTGGAGGCTTTAGCCCCTAGTTTTAGAAATCTTATTAATATTTGATACTTTTCCACCCATTATTATAGGTTTTCAATTAAATGTTTTGATCCTTTAACCTATTGGTATTCCCTCTAGTCTATGCATACATCTTTATAATTTTACTAGCTCTGAATACAGCCTATTGGTTGATCTTAAGAAACCTTGATCACTTAAAACATGTTTTTTTAGGATCATCTTAGGATTGATTGAATTAAATACTCACATTTCCTTCTTCAACACCATAAAGGTCCTACTCAGACTTGCAACTTCCATGTTTTTAATCTTATAGGACTTTAGGTGCCTTGTAGGATCCTAAAAGCTATTTTAAACCCTAATATTATATACATGTTTTATACATGCTTTAAACATTTTAATTTTAAACCATGAACATTCATAAAATTAATCACAATATTTGAGAAGGTTATTAGGCTCTTGAGGACCATTACAAGTCTTGAAACTCAAATCTACTACTTTTCCTCTATATAAGCCTACAAGCTTTTCTTCTTATTTAAAATAATTCTTGGATCAAAAATTTCATGATCATGTCTTCATGACATATTTTAATACCTGATAAATATTTGGGGATGTTTTTTTAACCATCTCTATGCTCTTATATCTTCAAAAAAATTGTAAACTATACCTTTGAGATTTTAGGATTTAGTGGGGTTTTAGACTATTTGCCATCTTTTCCCTGAAGCAACATGATTAGGAATATTCCACATCAATATAAAAATAATTTATAGGATATTTAAAACTAAATTAACCAAATACCAACCTTTTTTTTACCAATTCATTATCATTACAAGGATGGGACATGACGAAGAAGCCTAGTTTCTTGCAAACAAACTTGTAGAATTGTTTTAGGATATGTTCTTTCTACTTCAATCTGATCTTATTCATTTAAGATTATTTATTTGAAAAATTATGATATTATTAACTTATTCAAAACTTTTTTCCCCTTGATATAGACAAAATGCCTTGAAAACTCATTAAAACATTGTAACATCCATCAACAAGCACAATTCTCTCTTCAACCTTTGTTAATGACTAGTTTGAAGGATATTTGATATGGATTTTATATTTAGATATTATCACCTTGAAAATGAGGGATTTATCACTTAAACCTACAAGTAATAAATTTTATCATGTAGAACAACATCTTCTCATTGGAAACCTCGATAATGTCTTCAATATGTATTAGATCTTTCAATAAAGCCTTCTCAGCTCTACCTTTTGCTCTAAAAAGGTTCTAAAAACCCTTTGAAGACCTAAAAACTCATCTCTATCATGCAAAAACCTATATTTCAAGCCTATAAATTCTCTTTTAATATCTTTAAGACCTTATTTTGCATGCTTACAACCCTACAAACTCACTTATGATGCCTTTTAGGTATGTTAACCTTCCAAGGGTGAATCCATGCCATAGGGTCCAATAATGATTTTTTATTGAGTTATGAGACTTGGATATTAATCCATATGATTTAAATTCTTTCATAATATTCACCATGAGATGGTCAATGATTTTCCAAATCCTTACCAACACCCTATAACTACATTGCATGAAGATAAAAATATAAAAATGTGATTGATTGTCCTTATGAACTCTACAAAACATGGCTCCTTGGACCTTTAATAGGACCTTGAAACTTTTTATACCTATAAACCTAGCTTTATGTTCCTTAATATTTGAAATTGTATGAATGCCATGAAAAATATCTTGAAGATAGTTAATGGTTTGATCATGGCTTGATGTGATATTTTCCACATTGAGAGAATTGAAGTCCACTAAGAAATAGGAATGGAGGGAAACAATCTAGTTAAATGCATTCTTTGACCATTGTATAGATTAGAGATATTATGAGGGGTATTCAAATATCAAAGTGACACTATGACACATTTTAGATCTCTTATCCCTTTAAAATGACCTTAGTGAGTAACTTAATACCCCTTTGACCTTATTATGACCTATGAGTGCCTTTTATTACCCTTTTGATGTTGATATTTAGCCTAAAAGGAATGATATTAAACAATGGCATACAATTAAAATGTAAAAAGGGTTAAAAGTAAAAAAAAATTATGTAAATGCCTAATAATGTGGATGAATATTATTAAAATAAAATTATTTAAATAGTGAAAAAGTGTGTTTTTTTATATCCATATTTATATATTATAAATATTGGAATGAAATCTTGTATATGGGCATGAAAAATATATAGATAAAACAACCATATTAAATACTCTCAATCTAGAAGCATTTGTAGAAAGGTTGAGATGGGGGCATATGTTATATATCTAACATGGGGTATAGTTTATATAGTTGAGTGTCATGTATCTAAACATTTAAAATACACAACCAAGGGTAGAAGGGCCCATAAAAATGAATAAGAAATAAATATCGGGCCTACTATTTTATCCTAAGATAAAATTAATAAGGCCAAAATTTTAATTGTAGATTTGAATAAACACACACACACACACATAGAGAATAAATAAAATAGGCCCATGGGAATTAAAAAACAATATGTAATGAGAAATAAAAAATAAGAGGACCAAAATATCAAGAAAATAATGAGAGTGATGAAAACACACAAAAAAAATGTTAATAATCCCTTTATTCAAGGTAATCACCAATATGCACAAAAAAATACTTAAAATTTTGTAATAAAAAGGTTTGAACCAATATTATATGTCTACATAATACCCCAATTTGATATGTTATTTTTGAATACATGGGTCAAAGTAAAATTATATTGAATTGAATCATGCACCTTGAGTTACAATATGGATAAAAGAAGGAATTTATTTTTCATGCATCCATCCACACATTTGTCATTCCACTAAATTTAGTATACTTACCGATAATTTTAATTTACTAATAAGTAATCAATGTCATATTTACTCAGTGTGAGTATTTCAAAATCAAATTTGAATAGAAATTAAATTAAAATGAGCATATAAATAAATAGACCTTATTTTTATGTGAACCAAATGTTTTGAGAACTTGGAAAATAATGCACCCTATTTCATTTATTTTGTTTATTCCATTTTATAAACCTTTCTAACAAGTAGTAAACATAGAGTACACTTATGTGGGTTTTTTTGAACCTTGTCTACTTCTTGATCAAGAAAGGAGATATATTTTCTCTAAATAGAATGCTCAAAATTTTCTTAGTATATTTTTCTCAACATATTTTTGAAAATACTTTGATATATTCCCCACTTTTAAACTTAGGGATTGAATAAATTATTCCTACAATCACTCATCTAAAATTAATATATTTACCAAAACCATGTGTTGTAATATTGTATATATCAATTACCATTTTAAAAATTTCATAAAACATATGTAACTATTGTAAAATATTACATATAGAGCCCCATAGTATGATAGATGGGAAACCAATAACCCCTAAGAGTCATGTCACATAGGATAGATTACATCATGTAAAGCTCAATTAAAAACAAATAAATCTAGTGAATATCATTATAGTATCTCACAGGAAATATAACATCATATAAATTTTAATGTAAAATAAATTACTCTAGTGAGTATCATTGCATAGAAAATTATCCTCATGTAAGGCCCAATAGGTGTGTACATCCTATAATCAGGATGATATGGTGATGGGGGCAATATTATGACCCATTTTAGACATATTATGAGATATGTGCATGTGTCCATATGACAATAAGGTAATATAGATAATTTCATGATAAGGTCCATGGGTAGATGCATCCTTCTGTGATGATGATGGTGTGTGGGGAAACAAAATTACTTAATGTATCTAAGAGGATGGATAAAAGTACGTACTCCCAATGTAAAATAATTCTCAAAGTAGTAATACATATCTATATATGCATCATGAATGAATGCCAAGCATGTGTCTATATATATGTAAGATGATATCATAATTTTATGAATAATAAATGTAAGCATGCTAGACACAAGTGTGTGATAATAACCTTATATAAGATAAATGTTAGTATAGGACTTATGGAGTATATATTTGGCTATTGTTCCCTATAAGAAAATATAATATGTGAGCACTAAAGTTATTAGGAGAGGTGAGTATAATAATGGTAAGTATATCCTTGTGGGCACATAATATATAAATTTAATAGACCATAAGGAACATACATGTATAATTCCCATGTTGAAATTGTTTAAATAATGATCCCTAATGTATGATATATATTCATATATGTAAAAATTATTCTAATAATAATGTGCAAAGATGTAAAATTTGTATGTAGCATAGGCTTCCATTAATTTAATAATGCAATGCACATAAGTAATGTGGCTCCATGAAATAATATGGTATCAATGAGACTCAATGAGATATAGGGTATTTCCCATGTGATCAAAAAGGTATGTATATATATATATATATATATATATATATATATATATATATATATATATATATATATATATATATATATATATATATATATATATATATATATATATATGCATAATAAAGTAAATCTGATGCAGGAGCACCCTTATGCTTGAAAATTTAATTAACATAGGATTTTTTTCCCGCCATTTCTTTATTTATTTTAGTTTTCAAAAGTTGTCTATTTTCAATAAAAACAGAACCAGTATCTACCTCCGATGATGTTTAAGTCTGTTGAGGAAGATCTCTGGTGAACAGATTCTTCTTAAGATTAGAAGAGTCATTTTCATTTGTTTTCTTTTTTTTTTATTTGAGGCTATTGTGATTTAGCCTAATATAGGGTCGGTTAATAACCGTATGCTGGATATGGAGATTTTTGGTTTTTTTTCTTTTTGGAAAAAAACAGGGGATATGTGAGCAAGGGGCGCGAAGACACAGAGCAGAAAAAAAAAAAAAAAGAGTTTTGAATGTCAACCCAATGTTGGGTTTGTCATAAACATACAGGTCAAAGCGCATATATGTTGGGTTGCATATAACGGTGGAGTAATTTTGAAATGTTTCAAGTATAATTTTGGTTATTGTTGTTTTTTTTTTTCTTTCTTTCAAAAGTTATGTTGAAACCGTGATATGGATGCCAAGAATTGAATAAACTGTTGTTGGGCCACTCCAATATATGCCTATATGCATATGAAATGTTGCTGGGCCGCTAAACCTCCTGACTGGGCCATGTAACTTGCTGGGACGCATTCAATGCTTTGAAAACATAAGTGACGTGGCAAACCATATAAGTTCTACTTTGACAAACGTTGCATTCAGTTTATGAGTATATAAGTATGCAGCCGGGTTCACATTAGTATGTTAGATATCCTTGTGTTGTTTGTGTAATAGTGCGCCTGGAAAATGAAAGAAGATAAAATTTGATCCTATCACAATATTCTGACTGTTAATCATTATACAAATGATGCTGGGCATCCAAATATAGGGAATGATTTTTATGTTTATTTTCTTTGTGAATGGCAATGAAATTCCAGCATCTATGTGTAATATCAGATGAAGACCTTTAAAAAAACTACTATCCAATTTATCTAAACTGTGGACTCTGTCAGAATATATACTTTATGTCTTCCATTTGAAGTTTTTCTGTTCATGCTTTAAGGATTAAATAGTGTGAAGAGTGGCTGTACCTACATCAATTTTGGTATCAGAGCCTGTGATCCAAGCCAAAAAGAAGCAGAACCAGATTGTGAACAGAAAACAAGATGGCCATGAGAATCAGGAACAGAGGTAGAGCTGGAGGAAGGAGACCTGGAGGACAGGTTGCATTGGCAGAAGAGATTAGGAACCTGACAGCTAGGCTGCAAGACCTGGAGATGGCTCAAAGAAGAGGTACTGACATGGGTGAAGTTAGTGATAGAGAAGAGGAGCCACCAGAAGATGAATTGGTGGTGGAAGAAGAAACAACTGAGGAAAGGTTGATCAAAGCCATTATGAAGGTGAACACCAAGCCAAAAATGGAGGTTCCAATGTATGAAGGTAATTTGAATGTTGAAGAATTAATTGATTGGATTAATGCATTAGATAAATATTTTGAGTATGAAGGGAATGAAGAAGATGAAAAGAAAGTCAAATATGCCATGACAAGGCTAAAGAAACATGCATCCCTGTGGTGGGATGGAGTGCAAGAAGAAAGGAGAAGGAAAGGGAAGTCAAAGATCAGAAGCTGGGACAGAATGGTAGCAAAAATGAAAGGTAAGTTTATGCCTAAAGATTATCAAGCAAATCTTTTTAAGCAATTACAAAATTTGAAGCAAAAAGAATTATCTGTGAAAGAATACACTGAAGAATTTTATAGGTTGACTATAAGATCAGGTCACATTGAGGATGACACAGAAAAGGTAGCCAGATACACCAATGGCTTGAAAATTACCATTCAATATGAAATTAGTCTTCTCATTCCTAAGACAGTTGAGGAGGCATATCAATTTGCCTTGAAAGCTGAGGAGAAGATTGCAAGGAAACAAACATCCTTCTCAAGAGGAAGGGGCAGGTTCAACAGAGGTAGAGGATTTCAAGGAGGTAGAAGACAGCTGCAAACATCTCATGAAGAGGCCAGCAGCTCACAAAGTTCAAGAGGCAGCTATACACCAAGAGGAAGAAGACCATACCAAGGATATCAGAGAGGAAGAGGAAGATTCATGGGCAAATGCTTTAAATGCAACAAGTATGCAGGGCATAGGGCATATGAGTGTTCAGAGAACCCTTCTACCAGCCATGACAGAAGTGTACATGTGATTGAAGGTGAAAAACAAAATGCAGAAGTTAAAGCAGCTTATGAAGATACTCCAGAAGAAGGTGAGTCTCTTTTGATGAAAAGAATTTTATTAAAGCCAAATAAAGAAGTTGTAGAACCACCTCAAAGAAAAACTTTATTTAGAACCACATGTAAGAGTAAGGGAAAATGCTGTAAGGTCATTATTGACAGCGGAAGTACTGACAATCTTGTGTCAACTAAGATGGTGGAGAAACTAGGCTTGAAGAAGGAGGTACATCCTACACCTTATCAAGTCTCTTGGCTACAAAAAGGACACAAACTTCTGGTAAGTGAACAATGCAAAGTAGATATTCAGATAGGAACATATAAGGATCAGATTTTATGTGATGTCATGCCCATGGATGTATGTCATATCTTGCTTGGAAGGCCTTGGCAATTTGACAGGAAGGCCATACATGATGGAAGGCAGAATACATACATGTTTGAAAAGGATGGGATCAAGCATACACTTACACCATTGAAAGAAGAGACTGCTACTATTGTTGGACAGAATTCTAAAGTTTTGATAGTAAGTGGCGAAGAGTTTCTACATCAAATGAAGAAAGAAGAGGTAAACTTTGCTATAATTGGTAAGCCAAAGAGTGTAGTCACTAATACTAAGTTGATTGATTTGCCACTAGAGATTCAAGATATGTTGAATGAATACATTGACATTGTGGTAAATGATTTACCTGATGAGTTACCACCATTGAGAAGTATTAGTCATCACATAGACTTGATTCTAGGAGCAAATCTTCCAAACAAGGCTGCCTACAGGTTGACACCAAAGGAGAATGAAGAAATCAAACATCAAGTTCAAGAATTATTAGACAAAGGATTGGTAAGAGAGAGTTTAAGTCCTTGTGCTGTCCCTACAGTGTTGAGTCCTAAGAAAGATGGGAGTTGGAGAATGTGTACGGACTCCAGAGCAATCAACAAGATTACTATCAGGTATAGATTTCCATTGCCACGAATTGATGATTTACTTGATTGTTTAAGTGGAGCTACATATTTCTCTAAGATAGATTTGAAAAGTGGTTACCATCAGATTAGGATAAGAGAAGGGGATGAATGGAAGACAGCCTTCAAGACTAATGATGGACTCTATGAGTGGTTAGTTATGCCATTTGGACTAACCAATGCATCAAGCACCTTCATGAGGCTGATGAATGAAGTGCTAAAGGAGTTCACTGGTAAGTTTGTGATAGTGTATTTGGATGATATTTTGGTGTTTAGTCAAACTAAAGAAGAACATTTGAAACATTTGAGAATGGTGTTGAGTAAATTACATGAGGAGAAGTTGCTAATAAATGTCAAAAAGTGCAGTTTTCTGAAAACAGAGTTGATATATTTGGGATTTGTGATTTCTAAAGAAGGATTGAAGATGGATAAGGAAAAGATTAAAGCCATATTGGAATGGCCTACACCCAGGAGCACATATGAGGTAAGAAGCTTTCACGGTTTGGCTAGCTTCTATAGGAAATTCATAAGAAATTTTAGTGGAATTGTTGCTCCAATGATAGATACAATCAAGGATGATAAAATAAGTTTTTGTTGGACTGAGGCTGCTGATAAGAGTTTCAGATTGTTGAAAAAGAAGGTAACTGAAGAGCCAATCTTGGCCTTGCCTAATTTTAATAAACTTTTTCAAGTAGAATGTGATGCTAGTGGTACTGCAATAGGCGTTGTTTTAAGTCAAGATGGGAAGCCTATAGCATACTTTAGTGAGAAATTAAGTGATGCTAAGAAGAAATATTCAGCTTATGATCAAGAATTCTATGCTCTTGTACAAGCTTTGAAGAAGTGGAGGCACTATCTTTTGCCTAAAGAATTTGTTTTGTTCACTGACAATTATGCTTTATAGTTCATTAGCAATCAGGATAAGTTGAATCAAAAGCATGTCAAATGGATTGAATTCTTACAAAGTTTCACATTCACTATTAAGCATAAGAAAGGACAATCTAACAAGGTTGCAGATGCCTTAAGCCGGAGAAATCTGATCATACAAGAGTCTCAAGTAAGTATTATGGGATTTGAAGATTTGAAGAAACTATATAAGGAAGATTCAGACTTTAAGGAACCATATGAAGCTTGCATGAATCCGGTAAGAGTTGAAAGAAGTCCCTAGATAGATTTCATGGTCCAAGAGGGTCTACTGTTCAGAGGCAGCCAGCTTTGTATTCCCAAGAGTTCCATGAGGGAAAATTTGTTGAAGGAAAAACATAGTGGCAGCTTATCAGGTCATTTTGGGCAGAACAAGACATTAGCACAATTGAGTGCTCACTACTATTGGCTAGGTATGAGTAATGATGTTAAAAAATTTGTTGAAAGATGTAAAATATGCCAATATGCCAAAGGAAGCAGTCAAAACACAGGTTTGTACCAGCCACTACCCATTCCAAATAGACCTTGGGATTCAATAAGCATGGATTTTGTACTTGGTTTACCAAGAACTCAAAAAGGCCATGATTCCATATTTGTTGTGGTAGATAGGTTTTCAAAGATGGCTCACTTTATTCCATGTTTCAAAACAAGTGATGCTACTCACATAGCTAATCTATTCTTCCAGGATATTGTTAGATTACATGGATGGCCTAGAAGTATTATTTTTGACAGGGACACCAAATTTGTTTGGCATTTTTGGAGAACCTTATGGAAGAAATTGGGAACACAACTAAGTTTCAGTTCAGCCTATCATCCTCAAACGGATGGCCAAACAGAGGTTGTCAATAGGAGCTTGGGCAACATCTTGAGAAGCCTGGTAAGTATGCATCCGAAACAATGGGATCTTGCACTTGCACAAGCTGAATTTACCTATAATGATTCTCCTAACAGATGTACAGGATTGAGCCCATTTCAAATTATGTATGGAATGCATCCAAGAGGCGTGTATGAGTTAAGAAATTTAAGCAGCATGGAGACAAGAAGCGCTGATGCGGAAGAATTTGCCAATGCTATGCAAAATTTGCATGAACAGGTAAAGAAGAAACTTGAAGAAAATACCATCAAATACAAGCTAAGGGCAGATAAAAAAAAAAGAGATGTTAGTTTCAATATAGGAGACCTTGTTCTTGCTCATCTCAGAAAAGAGAGGTTTCCAAAGAAAGAATACAACAAGCTGAAGGTAAAAAAAATAGGACCATGCAAGGTAATAAGGAAGTTTTCAAATAATGCATATGAAATAGAATTGCCAAAGGAGATTGGAATCTCTCCAATTTTTAATGTTGCAGATTTATATCCATACAAGGATGAAGGACAACCAGACAAAGAAACAAAACCAGAGGTAGATGAAGTTATCCAATGGGAGCAGCAACTACCAAAGGAAGTGCCAAAGGAGATTGAGAGTATTCTGGACAAAAAAATAGTTAAAAAGACAAGGGACAAAGAATATTTCCAGTATCTAGCCAAGTGGAGGAATCTACCAGCTGAAGATGCAACATGGTTGACTGCAAACGACATCCTTAAGCTGGGCATAAGCGAAGAAGAACTGCTGAAGAAAAACAACAAGTGAAGAATGCTTCTTTTGCTCTTTGGAAGAATGATGCAGGAGCACCCTTATGCTTGAAAATTTAATTAACATAGGATTTTTTTCCCGCCATTTCTTTATTTATTTTAGTCTTCAAAAGTTGTCTATTTTCAATAAAAATAGAACCAGTATCTACCTCCGATGATGTTTAAGTCTGTTGAGGAAGATCTCTGGCGAACAGATTCTTCTTAAGATTAGAAGAGTTGTTTTCATTTGTTTTCTTTTTTTTTTTGTTTGAGGCTCTTGTGATTTAGCCTAATATAGGGTCGGTTAATAACCGTATGCTGGATATGGAGATTTTTGGTTTTTTTTCTTTTTGGAAAAAAACAGGGGATATGTGAGCAAGGGGCGCGAAGACACAGAGCAGAAAAAAAAATGAAAGAGTTTTGAATGTCAACCCAATGTTGGGTCTGTCATAAACATACAGGTCAAAGCACATATATGTTGGGTTGCATATAATGGTGGAGTAATTTCGAAATGTTTCAAGTATAATTCTGGTTATTGTTGTTGTTTTTTTTTTTCTTTCTTTCAAAAGTTATGTTGAAACCGTGATATGGACGCCAAGAATTGAATAAACTATTGTTGGGCCGCTCCAATATATGCCTATATGCGTATGAAATGTTGCTGGGCCACTAAACCTCCTGACTGGGCCATGTAACTTGCTGGGATGCATTCAACGCTTTGAAAACATAAGTGACGTGGCAAACCATATAAGTTCTACTTTGACAAACGTTGCATTCAGTTTATGAGTATATAAGTATGCAGCCGGGTTCACATTAGTATGTTAGATATCCTTGTGTTGTTTGTGTAATAGTGCACCTGGAAAATGAAAGAAGATAAAATTTGATCCTATCACAATATTTTGACTGTTAATCATTATACAAATGATGCTGGGCGTCCAAATATAGGGAATGATTTTTATGTTTATTTTCTTTGTGAATGGCAATGAAATTCCAGCATCTATGTGTAATATCAGATGAAGACCTTTAAAAAAACTACTATCCAATTTATCTAAACTGTGGACTCTGTCAGAATATATACTTTATGTCTTCCATTTGAAGTTTTTCTATTCATGCTTTAAGGATTAAATAGTGTGAAGAGTGGCTGTACCTACATCAAAATCTCAATCTTAATGTATAGTCATATGCAAAAAAAATTGGATTTCCTCCAAGTGGAAAATAAGGTTAATAATCTCTATGGTTAGAAGGAAAAATAATTTTCCCATTGTATATAATAATCTCAATTAGATATGTGGGTTTTATGTTTCCCACAATAGAAAATAAAAATATATTCCATGTAGATGAGGTTCCTCTAAGAAGACTATATATACTAATGAATCACAATCATATAGTAAAACCATGGATGGTATGGTACCAAGGTGTAATATATATGAAAGTATTGATCCGTGCAATAATAACATGTATATATCCATACAAACATGCCAAATTTATATGATAGAAATATATTATGATTTATTTAAAGTAGCTCTATATAGTAAATGGAAAACTAAAAATATGTTACCTTATAAATCCACTTGTGTAGAGAATCCCCTAAAATTAATGCATGTCACCAATGCTACCATGTCTCTCAAGGTGTAGATAAATAAGTATGATATGTATGATATGACCAAGATAAAGGAAAATAATTATTTTACTTTTATTTTTAAAAATATTTTAAAATTTAATAGTGAAATCACATAATAATTTTATAATAAGGATGTATCAATGAAGCACTAAATCGAGTTGATTATTAATGTATAATTTTTCCCAAAGAATAATTTCATATTTATGATTAGTCAAATGCAACATACTGATTTAAATTTTTTTAGGAATAATGGAGTTTTATTCCTATTTTAGTTAAGGGTCTATATTAATAAATAAGTACAAAATATAGCAATAATTATAGTCCTATTTTGTGTAATTATTTATCTTTTTCACCTTTATAAAAATAGGAAGAAATATAACTTAGATATAAAATAGATTAAGGTAGCTAATACAAAGGTTGAAAATGGTTATGCAAGATTGGGAAGGTTTCATAAACCTAAATCTATATTTCAATCAGCAAAAGGATAGGAGCATCAAAAAGTGAATGCTTTGGTGTTCGACATTGTTTCCCATTCCTACCATTGTTGTAAAAACTAATCACAAAGACCTAAAACTATTTGTGTAGTTGTATTATGCCTATGTGAGCCTACCTATGAAAAATTGAGCATTGGTTATTGATTGAACTCACTGTGGAGCTAATTTAGTCTTTAAACCCTAACCCTCCATCATGTTTGATAAAATGATATTTGACTCACTTGAGAAAGATTTAGGGTTAGTATGTAAAATTTAGTAAACATGTAATCCACACCTCTTATGTGTGCATGCTTCCTACATACAAATACTCTAAAGAGGGATCAAGCCATATGTAGTTCTCCCAACTAACACATTTATGCAATAGTGTGATGTAGATGCAAATTCCAATTTGATATTATTTGAGGTGGCTAGGGACTAGTATGAGGATTGAGTATGTTTGTAGTTATGTTGGGTGATTGTGTGTAGAGAGTAGGGAAATTTTCCTTATTGATTTGTTTGTATTCTTTATTGATTTATAAGTATGGTCACCTCCTTATAAATGAGCTTTAAGTAGGATTTTATAGGGAATAATTGGTTGTGGGTCAAATGTATTTGTGTTAAGCTAACCTAATTAAGGATAAGGACTAGATGAAAATTATTATTAGGGCTCAAATTGAAAAAGGATAGGATCATTGAAAATGGGACACTTTGGTGTCTAATGCTATAGTCAAAATTGGGTACTCTTATCCTATAGGATTAGAACCTAGGGGAATAAGATTGGCATGGGGAACATTATTTGGTTGAGGTGGAATGACTGTTAAAAAGGTTTTGGATGGATGCTAATGAGAAAAAAGGTGTCTAAAAGGGTCATAATATCATACAAAAAGGACCTATGGATGGGTTATTGTAAGCCACACTCAAACTACTAATTTTGAAATTTTATATGACTATATTTGCCCGCTTTTTATTTTAGTGATGTAGCAAAGTGAAATACTAAGATAAAGTAAAAATAGAAAGCATAATTAAACTTAAATAGAAGGGTGAATCCCATGAAGATGTGTGATGTTGAGTGTGCATAGAGGGAGCATAGTGTGAAGCATAAATCTTCAAGATCAAACAAGGAGTAGATCGATTCTTACTAGACATGCTATGTTTAAAATGATAACATAGAAGGTTGGGTAAAAGAGAGAGGAAGAGAAAGGAATGAATACACATCATGAGGTACATGAACTAATACAAAGATTTTTATGATGTTGAGTTATGTTGAGTGATGTTGGTTATGTGTTGTACCAAGAGTAATATCATGAATGGGGATGAGTGCTCAATTCCTTGAGGGTGGCTCAAGAATACAAAGGTTGGTCCTTTGGCTTCATCATCACCCACTATGTAGTGAATCTATGTGATCATGTGTTTGTCAATTAATGTTTGGATTGTGTTTCCAATCCCTCTAATTAGGTGGCTCAAGAATACAAAGGCTATCTATTCTTTTGGATCCATCATTGCCCACTAAGTGTGAACTATGAAATGATATCAGTGTGATTCTATGTTGTATGAGATGGCTCATTAATCCCATGAATTATCTATAATCTAATAATGTGTAATAGATAGCCCAATGTGTACTAATAACTAGGCTAATTTGGACCACTCTAAAAGGTGGAGATTAGGCTTGTTTAAAAACCACTTCAAAATTGAGAACTAGTGTTATATGAAAGCCACTTTGAAATGATGCCAACCACCTATATATGGAATAAGGCATGCAACTACTAAGAATACCTAGGTAATGCAATGAATTAGAAAGAAAAGAAGGAAAATGTTCCATGCACAATTCCCCCAATCATTGGTGTCTGTAACATGGTTTCTAACCTAAAAGTTGTACCAACTACCTAATCTAAAACTATAAATGAGAGCCATCATGCCATGCATGATGCCCCTATATCTAGATAATCTAAGTAAAACTATACTGTAACTACCCAATCTAAACTAAATTGTAGCTAAAAAATATAATTAACCTTACCTTTATATTTGTTTCTAAAATTTTTGGTTTTTAGTTGTTTGGATAGAAGCACCAAAAAGTGGACACTTTGGTGTCCAGTGTTGTAGTCTTAATATGGTTCTCTTGTCCTTTACTATTTTTGATGACTATTATATATTCATCACTATTTTTTGGGTATGTTATTTATGTTTTTAATTATGATTGCTATTTTGAGTGTTCTAAAAACTAATTTTGACCAGTAGAAGGCTTTGATCTCTATGACAAAACCCTTATTTATTTCCCCATCTTTTGAGGGTAGGAGTGAAGACCTTGTAATGACTGCCTTTAAAATAAATAGCCCCATAATTGTGTTATGCTACAAAATACATGATATATTAATGATGATAAAAAATATGTCTCAAGATATAACATAGTTTGTGTTGGAGATTATTAGATCAATAGGGTATGCCTAGATAGATGTAACAATGTAATAACATGTACATTATACAAAAATAAAACTAGAAATCTAGTTAGTTTTCAAGGAGGGATGGAGCATGATGTCCATCATGGCATCCAAGAAGGCAAGATAATGCATGATGTGGATCATGTCATTTCAAATAATTGAGATGTAAATAAGTAAACAAGCATGCAAGGTAATAAGCAAGAATCATATAAAAGAGGCCAAGGGGCCAATCAAATAAGGGACATGGGCACATGACACTCAAAATGAGAAATCAATCATAAAATTTATGTTTAAATTTCCACATACACATACAATTACAAACAAATAATATTGGCATGAAGGCCACAAGCACATACAAGAGTACAAGCAAAAGACATTAGAAAATGCCTTAAGGCACACACAATAAATATTACAAGAACTAAGAGATTCAATCACATCTAGATACTCAAATCAATAAATAAAGGCATGTAAATACTAAAAATACTATATCATCTAACTAATCAAAACAAGAAGTGAAACTATATAGAACATGTCGTACAAGACTAGGTAGATGCTAAGAAATACACAAGTACTATATATTAGTGAGTGTCGATAGAATAATATATGTAAGCTAGTAAGTAATGTACATCAACATGATAATTAGAGTGTGTGTTATAGGAATGACATAACCTGGATGGTGTAGTCATGTAGAAGATGCCTTCAGTGGGTAGATATGTCAATCTATGTCTCGAATGTAAAATTAGGATGCCCCCTCAATGGGTAGAGTGAACCAATCAAGGATTTAGGTGTCACTAAACCCACTTAAATAAGATCAAGTGAATCATGGTAATTTAGATAAATTGACAAAATATAGCATAAAATAGCAAAATGTATGTCTAGCATGGTAGTAGAAATGTAAAGCATGGATAATGTGTATAACTGAAAATTTTTTGGTGTTTTGAGTTATTTGAATGTTTTTGTATATTTACATGTTATATTTTTTTTGGTATTTTTAAATATTGTATTGTTTTTGGTATTTTTTAATAAGTTATGTACAATTAATCATAAGAAAACTATTTACAAGAAAGTGAAAAGAAACTATATATAAGTAAGCTAAGAAATTATGTACAAGAAAGAATGAGAAGAAATGATACTAACTAATGAGTCTCATAAGATACTCCCTATCATGTTATTCTATATCAAGGAGAGGGATCATGCATGATCATCAAGCATGATGGAAGGGCTGAGACTATGAATCTAAAAGCTATGTATGTTGTAAGTGCTTTCAAATATCTATAGTGGAAATTGATTGTTGGGTCCCCTTGTAACTCTGAGAATTGGATGCAACTATGGGGATCTTAGGGACCCATTTAGTATTATAAGAAGCTCTTTTAAAATGTGTTCAATGTGTAGAGGCATGAGACCTCAATGATATTGCCCTGGGTCTGAATACTATAGTTGGAAATTATTTAGAGTCCTAAAATTATCATTGATGTAGTGGTCAATCTAAGAGAGGCCTCCATGGAAGTAATTTAACTTTTTGTGCTAGTGAGGGAGGCCTTGACTGTGTTTGAATCTCAATTGGAGGAAGAACTATAACTAGTGGAGGAGCTGAAACTATATCAAAAGGGGTGTTAACCTGAGTGACAAAGCTAGCCATGGGTGTAATCAACCTACCTATCTTCATAAACTTGGGTGATAACATCCAATAAATGATATAATATAGGCATACAACTGGTAGTAGGTGTGGGAAAAGAGCTATGTGAACCAAGTTTGAAGGGAGGAGGAAAAGATATAACCACTAGTGTTTTCTTGTGTCTAGTAGTGATATAGATATAATTGAAAGTAGCCAAAGAGTTAGATACATCTAAGTAGAAACCATGTATATGGGATGAAATTCATGTAATTGGAGTTATAAATTTTATATCAATATGATTATACAGAACATTCCATGTGAGAGATAACAAAAAAGGGATTGAGAGCATAAAACTTTACACTAATGCATAAAAACTTTGACTTGTAGCATGACATTTCTAACATGTTTAGCATGATAGAGTTGAAAATTACTCCACATGAGAGAGAGAAAGTATATAAAATAAATAATGAAACCTTTTATTAAATAAAATAAAACATTGTTTTGAAGGAAAGGGATCTTAACATGTTTAGCAATGAATTTCTTAATATCATCCCATATTATAAAAATTAGGCATGAAAGGGAAAGAATGAATATTTTTATTAACATGTCGTAAACTTCATCATTCATATACATGATAGGAATGAGTTTGGACTCCTTATTGTTTGTAAGAAATATTTTGAAATAAGTGAGATCCATTTTTTATTTTATGTGAAATCTAATTTAATTAAAACAACAAATTGGAATATGCATTAAAAGGATACAAAGTTCACTAACATGTAAGGTGATACCTCAAAAGTATAGGGACATAGTATATTCAACTAGGGTTTAAAAGAAATAATTTTTAAAATTACTATGGTGAATTTTTAAAAATTATTGCATAATTTTGATTTATATATGTAGGAAAAATCAGAAGAATATTGCTAAAATCAGCAAGGAATTTTCCCTAGGGTTTTTGTGTGAAAACAAAGTAAGTCAGGTTCACCAAATGATTTAAATTTTTTGGGAATAATGGAGTTTTATTCCTATTTTATTTAAGGGACTACATTAATAAATTAGGTACAAAATATAGAAATAATTAGAGTCCTGATTTATGTAATTTTTTATCTTTTTCACCTTTCTAAGAACAATAATAAATAGGAATAAATATAACTTAGCTAGAAAATAGACTAAGGCAGCTGATATAGAGGTTGAAAATGGTTTTATAGGATTGGTAAAGTGTCATAATCCTAAATATATATTTTATTTGACAAAATAACAAGAGCACAAAAAAGTGGATGCTTTGGTGTCTGACACTATTATATGTTCCTGCCACTATCGTCCAAACTGATCATAGAGACCTAAAACTATCTGGGTAGTTATATTGTGCTTATGTAAGCCTTCATATGAAAAATTGAGAATTGGTTGTTGATGGAACTCACTATGGATCTGATTTAGTCTTCAAACCCTAACCCTCCATTATGCTTGATGAAATGATATTTGAGTCACTTGATAAAGGAGAGTTAGTGTGTAAGATGTATTGAACGTGTAATCCATACCCATTGTGTGGGCATGCTTACTACATAAAAATAATCTGAAGAGGAATCAATCCACATATATTTCTCCCACCTAATGTGCTTTGTGTAATAGTGTGATGTGGATGTAAATGCCAATTTGATTGTATTTGAGGTGGCTAGGGACTGGTATGGGGATTTAAGTATATTTGTAGTTGTGTTGGGTGACTATGTGCAGAGAATAGGGAAATTTTCCTTATTTATTTTTTTATATTATTTCTTACTTTATTATTTTTTTCATGCACTTGTAAATGAGCTATGAGTGGGATTTTATAACGAAAAATTGGTCATAGGTCAGATGTATTCATGTTAGGCCATTCTAATTAAGGATAAGGATCAAATGAAAATGATTGTTGGGGATCAAAGTGTAAGAGAATATGAGTGTCAAAAATGGAACACTTTTGTGCTCAATGTTATAGTCCAAATGAGGCACTCATGTCCTATAGGCTTGAGACCTAGGGGGATAGGATTGGCATAAGGAATACTATCTGGCTTAGGTGAAATGACTATTTAAAAGATTCTATATGATTGGTAAGTGAAAAAAGTTGTCTTAACGGTCATAAGATCATACAAAAAGGACTTATGGATGGGGTGTCTCAAGCCACACTCAAACTACCAATTTGGACATTTTATATGACTACACATACTAAGTATTAAAATTGATATGTTATAGACAATGATAATATAATCATCAAATGAGATAGTCATCATGGAAAGTGTGCTAAATAAATAATATAACTTCCAAATAATTGAGTTTCATAATCTAGATAGATCATATGTAATCAAACTCTAATTATGTCATAATAATATCAAGTCATAGATGATTAGGTGTAGGAATTCATAAACATGTTCTAAAATCAAAATAAGAAAGTGTCATGATATGAAATAAAGAAACATGTATCATAAAAATAATTTTCATAAAAAAGGAAATATTTAAATATATATGAGATGAAGCCCATGTTATATTGTGTGAGGTATTAATACATATGTGGGGTTTGTAATGACACCCTAACTATAGATCATCATGTATTAAATCATCATTGTCGTGATTGAAATATTAAGTGTGTATATACAATATTTTTCAACTTTATCATTTATTGACATTTTATCTCTTGTAAGAACCTTTCAAGTCTCATATCTTTGAGTGCATGCCTTAAGGGGTGTACCATTAAAGGGGTTGGTATATATTTTGTGGTTCATAGGATTTTTGGTCCATATACCATTACCTAAAACCAATACAATCTATTTTCATCCAACTTCCTATGTAATTAAAAACCACTTATACACTTCCCTAAGAAATTCACCATCCAAAATAGCCCCTATCTAAGCATACATCCATTTTCTTCATTTTATAAAAACATTGCCCTGTTCAATATTTTGTGAGTTCAATGCATGTTATGGAACTATGTTAGCCCAACTGACCTAGTTTAAGGCTTAACAACTTTATTTACTACTAAATAAGATCTACCAAGCCAACCTTATTGTAAAATTCCCTAGGAGGGTTTAAGGTTAATCCTTAGCTATAAACACCCATTTCACTTCATTTCTAAAGAGAGTATCATTCATTTGAACATCATTACAGTTTTCCAATCTACTTATATTATCATTTCAGGATTTCATTGCTTAAGGTTTTACCTTGGAGTAGTAGCATTATTCTTGTAGAGGTCTTCGATTCATGGTAGAAGTCTTTTAGCTTAGATCTGATCTATCCTTGTGATCCTTAAAAACCAAAACAACCTATTGTAAATAATTGTTATTTAAGGGAGATATTGAGGCATAATGAGTTCACTCCATTAAGGTAAGCATTCCTAGCTCTTCATGTTGATAGGTATAAAATTTAAAATTAATGGATTAAAATATCTCTTCTTGCTTAGATTACTTCTATATTGTCTTGAATATAATTATATTTGATTGTTATATGTTTATTGTATTCCCCTCTCTATATCACAAGCTTTGGTAAGCACTATATTAACTTGTATGTTCATTTACTATATTATCTTGTATGTTCATTTATTATATTACATAATTTCCTTTCATTACATTATAAAACCTAGCTAGGGTTATTTTGGCATTTAACTAGACGCCTTGGAAACCTCTCCTTTGGTATTGTGTAGTAAAACATCCCTTAGTTAGGTTTAATGGATCCATAATTAGTCATGACCCTAATACAAAAAATTATTTCTAGCATATTTTTAGTTGATTACCCTCTCCATTCTTATATATTACTGAGTAGGATAAGTTATAGATCTATCTTATTTCATTTGCATACATTTTGATGAAATTGACATGAATCTAATCCTTGAAATTTTTTATTTTAATTTACATTCAATTGGATTGGGCCTATAAATATAGTTTCATACTCTGTGTTCATTGTTTTTAAACTTCATCGAGCTTATCAACCTAGTTTTGATTTATGTACATGAGTCTTTCAACTTCATCAAGCCTATTGAACTAGTTATGCTTTCTATGTATAGGTTTTTCAACTTCATAGATCCTGTCGACCTAGTCCATATTTTATAGTGTAGGGTTTAATAAGTGATTGATCATGTTGTCCTATTTATGTCTTATGTGAAGGGGTTTTATTCTTATAAAACTGGATCAAACTAATTGATTCAATCATTTTTTCTACCTTCTATGTCTAACTGAATTAGCCAGCTCAATTAAGTTCATTTATGTATTTCATTTTTAAATAACATAATAAATATAATAAATCTAACTTTATTTTCCTATTTTTATTATTTTTAAAAAAATTGGATTCACTAACCTGATTTTTTTCAATAATATTATTTTATACCTTTACAAGATCAAAAACTCACCTAGATGACCTAGTCAAATAACAACTCAGCATTCTTAGGAAAAGATACTAGATCAACCCATTTGATCTTATCCAATATACCAAATTCACTCTAAATAGTCTAGTATTTACCCTATTAATTTTAACCCAAATTATATTTTAATATATTTTAGTTACAATTTAAATTCTATACTTTATTATCATTTCTTTAAAATTGCACATACATAGTCAACTAGATTGACCAGCTCAATCTAGTTTTGTGACTATTTTATGATAAGAAAACTAAGTCACCCTTTCAAATTGTTTTTTTATATCCTTATTTTATAATAGACTGAGTTGATCAACTCAAATTTTGTTTTGTCATATTTATCCAACTTGATTGACCCACTCAATCTTGTTTTGCGTGTTTCACTTTATAGCTTAAGCAAAGTAAATTAACTTATATTTGATAGTAATTACAATCACCTTATTTTAGTTGGTTTATTATTTATTTTATTTTATAAACTATAACTTGGATTTTTAAATATTAATTTTTTAATTTTTTTGGCTTTCCCTAAAAAGTAGATACCGGTAGTTTTAAAATTATGTAGCTACTATCATGAAGGGTTAAGTGATATTTTGTTTAAGGTCTTTGTTTATCATTTATAGATATCATGACATCAGGGGATTTCCTAAATACTCATATCCATATTTAATAACTAAACATTATATTTTTTTTCCACATACCTCATAATATTTTAGAAATGCCTAGGATTTCCCTTTGTATTAAACCTTAGGAATCTAACCATCTGTTTGATTGTCTAGTTCATCAGTTAGGGATTAGAATTAAGAAGTTACTTCTATATTAAACTTTAAATTGGGTTTAGTGGATATGATAATGGTAATTCCTCCATATTTATTATTTTGAAACATTTGGCCAAAACTATCTAATGGACAAACAAGTATCTTTAGAAGCCTACATTATCAATCACAACTTTTAGAATAACTTCTTGATCTTTTTCTCAAACAAATGATTAGCATCGTAGTTATAATATTGTTAATTATTATTTTATATTTTATACTATATTAACCAACATTGATACAAATTTTATGTTGCATGTTTCAATTAGATCGACTAGCTCAACCTAGTTTCCTATGTGCTTAGCTTTATTTTCTATATTTAGAAATAAATCATCTAGATTCAGACCATTAAAAAAATTATATAATATGAAAATAGATCAAAAATATTGATTTAGTCAAATTATATACTATTCTATTTTCTTACTTTTTTAACTTAGTCAAAAAATTTAACCTAGTCAACCTACAGATTGTTTTATTTTTTTGTTCTTCCAACTAGGTTGACTAGCACAACCTAGTCAACCTATAGACTATTTTTTCCTATTTTCCTAAATATATTGATAAGTTATACCTAGTTTTATTCTATATTTTTACTTTATCACTCATTTTCTACTAGATAAATTAACTCAACCTAGTTTGATTCCATATTTTTTGGTATCCTATTATTCTACCCAGATGGACTAGGTCAATCTTGTTTATTTTTAGCTTCTAGATTTTCATTTCCCTAATAAGTGTCTAAATCATATTTTCATCATGAAACATATATTTTAAAAAGATACATAGTAAAATAAAACTAACATGATGATATTTACTAATCCTCATAAACCCTATAAGACACATTTACAATATCATGCAATAGCTAATCCAGATCTTAGCAATATCCATGTTACTACTAGAACTACCTACTATGGTACTCCTCCCTAGTCCACTTCCCTTAATATTTTATTCCTAAAAATAGTAGAGGATGAAATTGACCTTTAGTATACAACTAAAATGATCCTCTTCATTAATGAGACCTTCAACATCAAGGTAAGGATACGATAGTGATTTATAACCTCATCATAAGAATTATATTACATTTGGATCAAATCATCATAAGAATTATATTACACCTTTTTCCTCACTCTTATATCCCTATATTGACATGACATCATCTTACATGCCTTCTTCATCCTCCATGCCAACCATTTCTACAAACATGACATCAACTTCACCTAGATTTTCTATAGGATTTGGATCAGGTCATCATAAGAATTATATTACACATTTTTCCTCATTATTATATCCCTATATTGACATGACATCATCTTACATGCCTTCTTCATCCTCCATGCCAACCATTTCCACAAACATGGCAAGTGTGACTTTTAGTGGATCTACTCAAAATTCCCACAGTAATGCTTAATTCCATGTAAAAAATAATGCATCTAAAATGATTGGTGCCTCTTAAACTATTACAACCTTGTATAATTATATTACATCCCATGTTTCTTCCCTAGTCAAAATAACATTAACACTAATTAATTTTTATTTTAAAATTTAAATCAAAAGACTACTTTTCCAACTATTAGTGTCAAACAAATGATGCAAATTAAAAAATAATTAATTAATTTCCAAAATCAACCTCAACATAATCAATGGGGAATACAAACTCCTAACATCGCCACCCTCAACCTCCCCTTAAATATTCACATGGTAACCTAATCCCACAACCTCCACTTATTAACAATTTTATTAAACACTTATAAAATGAACCTTGAATACTTCAAATTGAATACATTGGCATAGGTGGTATAGTTCCCATAATCACTTATAATAAATCCATTGATCTAGCCTTACATTTGAGGACTTTTTGAAATTTATATAAAGATTAGGTTAAACTTAGTACTTTTATTTCCACCTATCTATTAGCTAAAACTTTTTTAGGTAATTTTTTATATTGGTGTAATCAAATAAAAATTCATTATATATCTAGCCTAGAAGACTTAGTCAATACATTGGTTTAATAATTCTAAATTATTGAGTCATAAAAATCATTTAGCTTATTTTATCAATTATAAACAATTAAAATTTGAAATAGCACAAGTTTTTATCAAATGATGAAATCCTTATCTAATGATAATATATTTAACTTATTCACTAATTCTCTTCACTCCAAATTACAATATCATGTGAGGAGTCTTTCTCCAAAATCCTTAGAATAATCCATCCACAAAGATAAACGTCAAGATTTCCTTATACAATAATTTGAGCCTTTTCACCCTCTAATGGGAACTCAAATGCTCATGAAAGCTAAAAATTGACATGCAACTAATGATTATGTTATGGATTCCTATGATTCCATACACACCATTCAAGTTGTTTCTCCAATTAATCTCATGGAGCCTAATACTTCATCATCAATCTCCAACAATTATCATCTTAGTTCCACATTTTCTCAAGTACATAATGTAGATGTCCATAAAACACTTTCCTTATTAGAGATTCAAAATAAAATACCTTGGCCGTCACCATGATATCTTGATCCTACTCTCCCTAGCAAACATTCATATGATCCCAAATGAATTGGTTTAATTCAAGTTAGGGCCATTCTCATGAAACTTTTTGCAAACTAAGAAACTTTTATATGGATTATGTCTTTGGACCTAATTTTGATCATGAATTACTCATATGTACATGTCAATAAGATTATAATGTAGTAGCTAAGGCCCATAAAAAACATGAAACTTTGAATCAATAAAATTCTCATTTAGATATTTACAAGGATCCCCTTCCTAATCATCAAGTTAGCACTAACTAAACTCCTACTACCAACAATGTCAAACTTTGTGTTGATGCTAACATGAATGATGAAAATGTTTTTAATATAAATAAGACAAAGAGAGTAGTTTCCTCTATTGACCATTATCTAGCTTCTATTTATAATAATTTTCCAAAGTTTTACATTGTTCAATATTCTACCCATCTCATCTCATGAAATTGAGGCATGCAGAAATAACTTCAATAATTTCAACAAACTCAAAAGTGTCAAATCTAATGATATAATTATACAATACCTTACATACCATTGATACAAGTTCTACTCTAATTTTAAATAATACACCTCACTTGAAAATCCCAAAACCTTATATAATTGGTACTTCTTCCTCTCAAACACAAGAAATAACTAATGATTCAACCACTTCATCTAAGACAACACAATCAGATACAATCAGTCAACCCACATTAACCAAATATAAAAAATTCACCTTACCAACATCAATTTTAATGCACTTATGCTACACCTAAAATGATTTATAAAAACACTATGCACCTTTATTTGGTAAAATTCTAATAGAATATGATGAATGGGATCCTATATCCAAACTTCCACATCTCCTATATCAAACCCTTTCTTATAACTCATGATAACTTTACCTCATCATCATAATCATTTAATTTAAATTTTATTAAAAATGAAAATCCTTAATCCCCCACATGTGGGGCAATAATATACTTTGTTAGGGTCTGATAATAACATCCTTCAGTAATGTGAAGCAATGTCTATTAACGTTAATGAAAAGGTCAACACTTCTCTTTCACTAAAATTCCTTGTCTCTTCCATGATTACCAATGAGATATTTTTCCATGTGGATTATCCTTAATTATTATTTAATGTCCAAATAGGAGATATCAAATTCAATCATGCATTAATTGATGAAGGTTTAGGCACTTACAGGGATTACATTGATTTTATTAAAACACTTTGATATTTTAAATTTAATCTCAAATCTACCCAATTTACATGTCAATAATATGATATAATATAAATAAATAATTTATGATGTGTTTTACTTCCTATTATAGTTCTCCCTATCATGATGTGTGTCAAATTCATGACATTTAACTTCCCACTTTCTTCTAATATTTTAATCAATCAACCTTGGACACACTGCATGAAAGTAGTAGCCTCACTAGCATGATAATGTCTTAAGTTTCCTTACAATGATCATATATATATATATATATATATATATATATATATATATATATATATATATATATATATATATATATATATATATATATATATATACATACATATATATATATATGTATATATATGTATATATATATATATATATGTATATATATATATGTATATATATATATGTATATATATATATATGTATATATATATATATATGTATATATGTATATATATATATATATATGTATATATATATATATGTATATATATATATGTATATATATATATATATATAATATTCAAGGAGATATTTATCTTTATAATTTTGAATAATTCTAATAATTATGTGTTTTTAAATTACCTACACTCAAACCTTTACCTAGCATCCCATTTTATGAATCACAATGTTTTAATTATCATGTCAACTCTAATACAGGTTATTTTGGTCATCATGAATTAACAGGAAATATACCACCTAATATTTTAGATTATATTTATAATTTTGAATAATTATAATAATTAGGTGTTTTTAAATTACCTACACTCAAACCTTTACCTAGCATCCCATTTTATGAATCACAATGTTTTAATTATCATGTCAACTCTAATATAGGTTATTTTGGTCATCATGAATTAATAGGAAATATACCACCTAATATTTTAGATTCAAATGATGATGAAATAGATTATATTAATTTTAAAAGCAAAACTTTTAATCTCTCTCCTAACATAATCAATCAATTACCTGCTTCTCTACAACCTTGGTCTCATAAAAAAACGAGTAGAATTTTGATCACTCTAACAAAATCTAAACACTCCATTCATCGTGCCTTTTTTATTGATAAATTAATTAACACATGTACCATTGAACTTAATATTCAAGATTATGATGATGTATTTTACTTAGATGATCCATTTTTAGCTATATTTTCTCAAGTTAAAAATGTGGAGATACTTAGATACCATTTTTTAATATAACATTCTCTTAGTTTTATTCATGTAGTTCCTTCTCCTTATATAGTAATTGATATTATTTATTATTATTATGTTCATAGGTTTGAGATGTATAACACACACTATTTATTAATTTAATGTTTATCCTCTTTAAAGTATGCTTCTTTACCATGATAATACCAAACTGATTCACTAGATATCATAACCCTTCCATCTTACTTCCTTCATAGATGTTGGATGCACTACACTGACACACTATGAGCTCATCTCATGATGTGGCCTAGGATAATCATGATCCTATTTTTATTTCTCCTCATATTGGATATGGCATACTACTTTTTCCTAAAATTTACACTCTACTAGCATGATGGCAAGATTATCCATATTATGAGATCCATAGAGTTGTTCGTCATTGGGCCAAGGATTTTCATGCATATCAGTAACATCAAGATTTAGAATCTAATTATACTATAAATATCAAACCTTTATATTATAATCTAAGATGTAATTATTTCTTTCATGGTACATGTAATCATTCTTCTACTCATTATCAAAAGTGTTAGTAGTACATTGATACACTTTATCCAGAGAAGGTATAGTCTACAAACAAGAGCCTGCCACCTCCTAAGATACTTATAAAATAAATCCCTAAATATGGTAAATTTATTTTATTTGTCATAAATTTACTAAAAACCATATATATATATGTTGAGTGCTATAGGGTCACTTTTATGATTTTTTTTGTCTTACACCTTCACCAACTCAGCCTCATTCTCTAGGATGTTCATGAGCAAAGGCTTAACCTTCTCTGGATCCCAAATTTACACATATATCCAAGTATTTTCATTATAATTGACATTATTTCCTCTCATTGAGTATCTTTCATAGGAATTACCCCTTGAGCATCATTATTTTACTAATATGCCCACTTTTTTAATAAAGACAATGTGACAGGAAGTCTTTTCATAACTCCCTACAAATATTGATGAGACTTTGATTAAAGTTATAATAAAATTACATAAATATGTATTGGATGTTATGGATGATGTTTTTAACTAAATTTATCATTATTTTTAACACATCATGGTGTTTTATCACATTATTTATTAAAGTTTCATATGATTTAATTATCATTTATTTATCCCATATTTTATTTAATATTATTTCTATTTTATTTTTTTTATGCAAATTTTTAAAAAGGAATTATTATTATTGTGACACGGTTCTAAATCTACACCCTTTTAATATGCTAGTTTTATGATATGATCAATTAGCAATCATATTTCTCATTGTATCACTACATACACATATCTATTCAATATCCATTTTCCCTTTATCTTACCTTAATTTTTTATCATTCATATTTTTATTCTCTATATCACATACTTGTTTATGGGCAAGTTTAATTATTTAACAACATGAAAAAATATGTAGGTATTTTGTATCCTATAACCAAAGCCTATATCTTATATATTTATGTCACTTTTATCACTCATGTTTGGATATTTTTAATCCATATGGAGGAGGAATCAAAAAATCCATAAAAATTTAAAATCCATTTAAATAAAAGGTAATGAATAAAATTCATAAATAAAATTTAAAATCACACCAAAATATGTGATTCATATCTTAACACATCTTCTATTCCTAGTCAAATCTCAAACTCTGTTGTTAGCCTCGTGATAGAGTTTAGATCTATTAGGTTGTGGTAGGATAGTAGACTGGGATAGGATATCTCAAAATTCTCTCTAGTGCTACCTACTTTCTCACATAAGTACCCAATCTTCACAATATATTGATGGCTCTATAAAGGGTCCTGAGGAATTAGGAACACATTTTAAGAAGGTACGTCCATTTTAATTTTTATGTATATATAGCCTTAATGAGATTAAATTCGTATTAAAATTATTTTCCCATAAATTTTAGTTTTTATTTCAAATAAATAAATTCTATATTTGGCATCTAATAAATTCTTCGAGCTTACTTATTTACTTAGTATGCATCATGCCTACTAAGGTTTATTCCAAACACTAATTTCATGCTTTATCCATTCATAATTTCATTGCAACATTCTTAATATTCCTCCTTGATGAATATTTTTTGTTATATGATCATACCCTTTGTTTCTCCTTTTATGAGTTATAATGTAAGACTTTGGATAGAACCAAGCCTTCCTCATAAACAATTCTTTATCATTTATTACTATTTCCCATTATTATTATTACCTCATTCATTTACCATTTGTGAATTATAGTGTAATACCTTGTATAGGATCACAATTTCCTCATAAATTATACTCAAAACTTCATATCATGATTAGTCACAAAAATAACTATACTTATTGACATTAACATACCTTCTACTTGTATCTCATTTAATTAAATTTTACATGCTTCTCAACTAGATTTATTGTGTTTTATATTTCGTTATTTTAATTTATTATGGTTTACATGCTTCTCAACTTGAATTAGTGTATTTTACATTTCATTCCATTTTTTGACATTTACTTAGGTATTACACACTTCTCAACTCAATTTAGTGTATCTTACATTTTATTTTAGTTTCAAATTATTTATTCTTTACATTATTCCCAACTTGATTTAGTATGTCTTATGTTTTAAAATTTATCATTTCAATTCTCTTATGCCATACATGATTCTCAACTTGATTAGAGTGTTTTATATTTTTCCCTTTACTTTTATCTTACATACTTTTCAAACTTGATTTAATGTGTTTTAAAAATTCCTTTATTTAAAATTTTACATGATTCCCAACATGATTTAGTGTGTTTTATATTTTATTTATTTTTTCATGAGATCTAATATACATTAAACTTTTACATATTTACATTTTTTTTATCATTCTTTTTAACCATGCATTTGTTTACAACTACTAGAAAACAATCCAACATACATCATACATTTTCCATAGGCAATTAAACACATGTGATAAAAATAAAATACATACATCCATGAGTCATAATAAAATATATATATCATTAGATCAAATGTTTCATATAATATAAACATGCTATGAGCATACTACAATAACAACATTATGGTTACGGTCTACCTTGCACATCTAGTGGATGGGCCACACTACCCATCGATGCATGAGATTGTCCCATTTGAGTGGTATGTTGTAATGAATCTATCAGTGAATTTTGGGCCTCTAGTTATCCCTGTAGATTGGCCACCTAGGCATGTACATGTCCCAACTCTCTAATTTAGCCTTATTAATATCTTATTCCTTGGTTTTTATCTATTATGCCTAATATTATTAATCACCCACTCCTAGTGGTAACTATGGTGTCTCTCCTCCCTTATGTACTCTCATGCTACCTCACCAACCAATCAAAACCAACTAGCATAAGCTATGGAAGATGGTACAATAGGATCAACTATATAAGTAGTATCATAATGCAACAACACAACATCCAAAATATCATAGTGTGTTGATCACACTATTGTGGGCCATCTAAACTCCTCTGAAGTATCTAAAAAACACAAAATATATTTACATTATATCTTAAATATATATCAATCTCAAAATCATCTATATAAAAAAAAATATCTATCTATCCACATAATAAAAATTAGCTACATATCAAAACACAAATCACTCAGCAACAATAATCTTTCCATGAACACATCCATCAAATACCTTCACTAGAGCATTTCTCTAAGGTGATACAAAATTATGTGGGAGAACATTACCATGCTATGGACCATTAAAAATCTATCTCTCTATGGACAAGCTCTCTACAAGATATGCCATAGGATATCTATGATTGGTTTCCTTTACATGTAGCTCCTACACCTCCACCTACATCTACACTTACTGATGTCTACATTGTCATGGTGCCTATGATGGAAACTATAAATATTGATGTGGCATAATAATTTCCACCTCCACATCTTCCTCAACCACTCTAGCCTCTCTCTGATGTCATCATCATTATATCTCAACATAGATGAATGATATGTACAACCATAGGCACTTCTTCACCTCCACTACCCCTATACTTCCTTACATGTTGTGCCCAATAAATAGGCACTATTATGGGTTTTAATGGAGGAGGAAACCCTAAATAACTAGGTAAGTTAGAAATATGATGTAGCTTTGCCCACTATGTATAATGTCTAGTAATATGAACATAAGCTAGTCCATGAAAAATAGTTGGCCAAGAAGGGCAACTAGTCACAATACTTTCATATGTATACCAAATAATAATATCCTCGTGTGATAGTCTTTAATCCTAAGATAGGAGGTATATTCCATAATACATGGCCATGTTTCCATCTTAAAACATGAGGTAAACTATCATTTATAGCATGTGGAAACCCAACTAGCCCATACATAGTAAATCTCTCATAAATATAGCTACTAAGTAAAATCATAGGGTCCATAATCATCTACCCACATGTAAGAATGGTATACATATCATGTACTAACTACACCCAAATAATAGACCCCTAAGTACCATTCTCTAGAATAGAATGACACAAAGTGACCACATATAGTGGCACCTTCCCATATGACTTGTGATAGATCACATGAGATGTCACAAGGCCAATAATAGCCTTCTAGATATCTAAAATGGTTGATACATAAACATCAAATATATGCACTCATAAGCCATAAAAATACCTACATGAGGTAGATTCCCATAGGTATATGGATCATCTCCTAAGACTTATATCAAGGGTATCACAAATAATAGGAGTACCTACAATAGGAAGTCCTAGGATTATATGGACATCTTCTATGATAATACCCACCTTGATGGTATCCCCATTCACCACCCACCTGAAAGTGTTGGTTAGACATTCCCATGTCCTTAAGAACATGGAGACTAAGTTAAAACTTAATGGGATATGATGCATTAACATGATACCTCTAAATCCCAACATATTCAAGTACACAAATCATAAGATGTCAATCTATATAACAAGTCTAGTAAGCACACTACATCTACTAAATTTTAGATTCTCTATTACCTCTACAAAATATCTTAAAAAAAATCATGTATTGGTCTTTGATATCATAAAATCATTATATTGTATTATTAAAATCAATAATACATGAATTTACATCAGAATTAACTACTTCATCAACTTATTTTGACATCCTTTTTAGAGTTTATACTACATCATTCACATAACTAACTATGTCAACCAAAATAAACTTTTATACTAATTCAACCATGTATATAACTATGTTTGCCACTTTTAACTTCAAACTACATCGGCCACTTTATAAAAATTCATCTAACATAATTATATCATAAATTCATTACATAGTTAACCACACCATCCTACTACATCAGCCACTTTATAAGAAGTTAACTACCCATTAAATTTACATCAACCACTTAACATACATCATACATTGGATATAATGTACATAGTCAACCCACTATACACTGTTAAACTAGATCAGTACATATATACATAGTAATTCACCCAATAACAAACTAGATCAACATGTCGCTACGTAATTGGCCACCCTCATTAACCTATTAATGTTTAGCTATGTCAGCTTGGTCGATCATGTTTAGTTATTAAGGTGATTTTTCACCCATTTTTCATTAATGCCTTATCCCTACCCATTAATCATACTAATTCCTACTATAACCTAAAAATTTTTTGGGGAAAATTACACTACATAGATTTGACCCAATACCTAGTTTTTCAAATCTACCTCATTTTCTAATTAAAACCATTAAAAATATAATACATTTCATACATGGATCATGTTATAAGTCACTACTATGCATCCCACACATTATGTTCCTTGCCCCCATGCCATGGTCTCTCTCATCACTCCTCTAAGTCATACAAAGCTTTAGTTTCTCAAAATAGTAAATTTTCAAATGAATAATTAAAAATCCAATTTATTTTTAAAATTTACAAATACATTCGCTGCTAGTTATTTACCAAAAACTTCAACATTTCTCTCATAACTATGTTTCTATAAGATCTTTTTCTAAACCACAAAAATTTATGGAATCCTGATAATGTAGATAATTTTTCTATACTTAACCCATATTTTTACAAAAAAATCTTATTTTAATTTATTTTTTAGGTTTGTCTAATATTCTGCACATTGGACACCTTTTCCTTATTCTCAAGTAACTTATATTCTACAATAATAAGTTAAGTGAAGGTATGTATTTTTAAATTCTTTTCTTTTATTTAATTCTTGTTATTTATTACAATTTATCTAGCTCATCATTGTGTGTTTTTGTGTTCTTTCTCAAATAACCATCCCATGTTACAATTGTGTTACATGTGATGAGCTTCGAGTGGGGTATATGTATAAATAATATAATTTATCTTTATCATTTACTAATGCTTTCTCTATTAAAAGAACCTATTTAGTCACAATCTCTCTGATTGATTGCCTTAAAGGGTGCACCAAGAAAGAGTTGGGTATAACTTTAGTGCTTTGCATGAGTATTGGTATCTATATAATAATTTAAAACCAATATAAGCTACTTTTATTAGACTATTTAAGTAATTAAAACCTGTTTATATAATCACCTAAATTATTCACCATCCAAAATAGCCTCGACCTAAACATACACCATTTTCATTCATTTTATGAATACATCAACCTAGTACATCTTGATGGGAATTTAGTACATGTTAAGAAACTTTATTGACCTAGCTGACCTAGCTTGGGGCCTAACATCTCTATTTATTGTGAAACAATATCAACCTAGCTGACTTTGTTGATGAAATACCTAGGAGGATTTAGGGACATTCCTTAGCTATAAAACCCCCATTCACTTCATTTATAAAAAGAGGATCATTCATTTATGCATCATTATAAAATTCAAATATGATTATACTCTCATTTGAAGATTTCATTACTTAGGGTTTTACCTTGGAATAGTAATATTCATCTTGTGTAGGTCTTGGATGAGTAGGATAAGTCTTGTAGCCTAGATTTGATCTATCCTTAAGATCATTACAAACCACAATAACCTCTTGTAAAAAATAATTGACCAAGGAAGATATTGAGGCACGATGGGTTCATTATAATATGGTAAGTATTCCTAGCTATTCATTTTTATAGGTAGATATTGTACAACTAATAGATTGAATTATATCTCTCCTTACTTTTACTACTTCTATATTATCTTGAATACAATCATCTTTTATTTTTATATGTTTATTGTATTCCCCCCTTTGTGCCACAATATTTAGTGAGCACTATATTAGCTTGTATTTTTATTTATTATATTAACTTGTATGTTCATTTAGTAGATTAGCTAATTTCCTTTCATTACATTATAAGACCTAACTATGTTATTACATAATGTCATTTTACTAGATGCCTTAGAAACCTCTCCTTTAGTATTATGTAGTAATAGGTCCCTTAGGTTTATTAGATCCATAATTGGTCATGATATTGATATAAAAAATTATTACTAATGGACGTTTAGTTGATTACCTTATCCAAGATTGGAAAATAATAAGATAATTTATAGATCTGTCTTATTTCACTTGCATTGGGAGTCTATTGTTAATGCTCATTGGTCTCAAATGTTGTTGATTTTGAGACATCCTTAGAATTTTTATTTTATATGTTAATAATTACTTATCTTATGTAAGTTTGGTATTCAATCATCATCTTATCTTTATTATTTATCTCTTGATTTTTGTCCCTCAATGAAATGCATCTATTTTTTTAATGGCCTTTAAGGGTATGGTAATCATAAAATACTCTTACAGTATAATATTTTTAAATATACTTTGTATTTTTTTCATGAATATGATGTATCTCAATCAAATTGTTAACTAATAATTATTTATTATTATGTATTTATTCTTTTTTAAAAATAGGTTGATTTGGGAAAGGTCTCGTTTTATTTATTATTCCTTTCTTAACCAAAGTAATACATGTGCTCATGGTATGCATGTTGGTATTATAAATATTTTAATCCATAATAGGTGATCCATGGACCTTACTCCAACATAATATTTATTCCACAAGGTAAGTATCCATATTATAAAAATAGATGAATTATTTTTAATTTATTCCAAGTACCTTATCTTTGATATGTGTTATATAATACTATTGATAAATATATATTACATTTGAGTATCACATAATTATAAATCAAAGAGTGAATATAAAAGCAAAATATAAATATTTAATCATTCATATCCTCATTTTAACCTTATATAAGATATTGGATTCTCTCATATGTGAATCTAGGTCCATTATCAAAAATGTATCGATCTAGAGATGCCTCTTGTAAGTATTGGAAATAATGTAATGACCCACTATGTAAATAAAAAAACAAAACTAAGGACTCATCAACAAATGTTCTATCAAAAAACTTAACTAATATTCACCCATAATCCTCAGATTATCTAGTAGATATAAATATTACATGAAGAAGTGTGTGAGGGTCCCCAATACTATAAAATAATCATAAATATGGAACAATAAATTCATATGGGAAACTAATGTCAAAAAAATACTTTAAAATGGGATGGGACTCTAGAATAGTATACATAAGATTATCATTGGAAGTCTATTAATGAAGTGAAATATTATTCAATTATCTTCATAATTTACCTATAACATGCCTTATTTCCACTATCTCATGTGTAAGAATGGTGATACTCTCAATAAATTTATTCAAAGGTTGATTTTTAGCATTCATAGTATCCATAGGAACATTATTTCTCATAGGTGCAAGGGTAAAATTTTTTTCAAATCATAAACAATTACAAATCTTATGGGTGCCTAAATGAGAAACATTTTCATTTTTTGCTTATTTATCCACATTTATCATTTCAAAAATAATATTAGGGTTTGAAATAAATTTAAAATATACATTGATAGCTTTTGAAATACATTGATTAATTAATTCATCATTCAAAGCATTCACAATTTGTAATTTAGCATTCAAGAAAGACAAATCATTATCATCCATTTCACTATTTTAAACAATAACTATTTCCAATAAATTCTACACAAAAATGGAGGGAACTTTATTTATGGAATAAGCTTTAAAATCATAATATAATATGGATGAAAAAAATCAAACCATAATGGTAAAGAGGGTATAAACCCTAGGTTGAGTGTAAGAATGTTAGGATCACCAAAAAAATTCACTCTAGTTTTATTTTTACGAGAATCACCATGAACAACAACATAAGATGGTTGCACAAGTAAGATTTACCACTTAGTAATGTAAAACATTTATTCTAGATTTTTCCTAGTGACTATAAATAGTAAACATTCAAAAGGAAAATATTTAATTGATAATTAAAATTGAAAGAGAATAAAATTTAAATGAATATTCACACTTGATATTAATTTATGATTTATGAATATGGATCTAGACTATGTAGACATTTAGTTGATTGTGTCCCAAATTTGATTTTTTGACTCCACATGAACATGAACCAAAATATTTTTATCATCATTCATGTCTAGGATAAGAATGGTGTTGATTATTTTCAAATGACATTTTTGTTTATTTTACTTATTTTACACATAAGAGTTATAAAATAGTGGAAACTATGAAATAATTTAGATTAAAGAAAATATAGTAATAAATTCATGAATTTGGATTGATAGGATATTGCAATTAATTAATTTTGATATGACAAAGTAAGATAATTATGATTTACTTATCTAATTTGTATTTACTATTTCTCACATAAGTCATCATTGAATTTGTAAATTGATTTGTAATTTGGGGATATTCCACTTCAAACTCATCAATGTGAATCCTTTAAATAATAAGGGGTTGTCCCAAAGATCTATGCCATATAAAACCCATTAAAATTATATAAAAATATGTATTCCATCATTTTTAATGTCATCTTGAGTGTAAAACTCTCTATACAACCCATCACATGTAATTCCCACATGATACATATGTTGCATACTAAATTTCACAACTAGTACATGTTATTACTCCAAACATGATTACAATTTAATGTGCTTGTATATAAGTTAAAAAATAATTTGAAGTTAATTAACCTCTATGAACAATTAATATTCTTGGGTTAATTTATTTTTGTTCTCTCTTAATTTTTTGATTTTTTAGACTAGTTATAAGGTATATAAAACATGGAAGTAATGAAATCAAGAACAATATGAAATAGAGATACACAAGACATACCATGAATAAACTCAATGTGAGAAAAATAAAAAAGAGTGAATCCATACTTCCTCATCTCTATTATTTTATATAGTTGAATTTTTTTTTTCCTTTTTGGGCTTACAAGGACACTAATCTCAAAAGCATCCTACTCTTTTAATGATCTTTGCATTATTTAGTGGATGAATTGCATCTTGAACTAGAAGGACAATTAAACTAAGTCATCTCAACTATATAGTATTCAACTCAAATGTCTTATACACATGAATTTCTTCTATACACTTCATGTGGATCTCATTCACTCATTGTTCTTCTTGTGCCATCAACTATACTTCTCTAAAAAATTTCAATTTGAATCTAATATTCACCAAGTGAATCCTCTTAAACATTGAATCAATGAATGAATTAATTATTTTGAACCCCCACAAGCTCATAAATGAAAAATACCTCTTCTTTGAGCTCAAAAAATAATCCCAAGGTTAAAAAACTAAATCCCAAATAATTGTATGTCTGTTATTCTTCTTATTCATTACCCATAGAAAAAATCACCACTTTATGTAGGGTGAAAAAATTGATTTAATTTTAGAATAAACAACTTAAATTTAAAAACCAATATGATGGATGTGTAACTACCACCTACATAAACCAACAATTTCAAAACCATGAAAAGTCCTCTAACTTTTAGAGGCCATAACTTTTGCATATGAACTTGAAATCACATGTTTTTTTAACTTGCATTACTTTTTAAGGGGAACCCAAATATGCACTGTAAAGGTAATTTTTATGCCAATCATATGTTTTTTAATCCCTTATAATAAATATTATATCTTTTTAAGAACTTTTCATGTTGTGAATAATTCTTAACCCTTATTAGACAATCTATAGTGTTGCCAATTAAATTGGATGATCCTATTGATCCAAATTTTTGATCATATGCCCAAAATTATAAGGCTTTTGGTCTCAAAAAATCTCTAGGATGAAAATATAATTATTTTTATTCTATATTATCAAATGGGATACCAATTATATCACCCTCTTAGACTATACCTTTTTCTTCTCTCTTAGAGAGTGACTACCTAGATATGAAACCTAAAAAGCTAAGTTGATAAAGATTCCATGAATCATTACAATCTCTACCAATTGAGGTTCCTACACTCTTTGGTGTCTCAATATTCCTCTTGGATATTCTTCTTAACAATGAGATGCGTATACAAAATCTTCCTTTTATCTCATTATTCTTTCAATAATTGAAGAAAAATATTACACTATGTAAGTGTTCTTATGCAAAATCCCCACATTTATAAAAGTGTCCTTTTCTTATTTGTTACAATTCAAAATGAAACATACATGAATTAAAACATTTAATTACATCTAAAAATATATCATATATTAAAAATGAAATTTTGAATCAAAACCAATCCAACATATATTGAATGAAACATCTTCAATTAAGGAACATGGATATTAAAACATACATCCACCACAATCAATAGTATTTTTATGGATTTATATTCACCATGGATTTACTCATCATCCTATACCAATGACCTAATGTATTTCCCATTTTTTCCCTTCATGGAATAACCCTTGGGCTCATGAAAACATGCCACACCAACTTTTTTCATACCAAATCCTATTTTGGATAATTTCCTAAAACCTTATTCCTTGTGCATATAATAATTCAAAATCATGTTATAAATTTTATATATTTGTTTATGGTTATAATGTGTATACCAAAACCAACATAGGAATGTTATAATAACTCTAATTTATGAAAAATACTTTATACATCCATTCTACAATCATGTGAGTCAACAAATACACACTATAATATTTATACTCAACTATACATGCTACACATGATGTAATTTTCAATTTATATGGAAAGGAAAAATAAAACCAACATGATGCCACTTTTGTGATAACTTAAACTTAAGATTGTCTTTAGATATTTATATCAACATAGATTTCCTCTTCTACCCATCTTGTCATATGATATAATAACTTGGTAATGAAAACACACCAAATTTATAATCAACATGAACATGATAATGATTCAACCTATTTGATGTAATTGGATACTCATACATGTTATTCTCAACATAATTATAGATACACTCCATAATCCACTCTTAATGAGTGGAATTCTTCCATAATTTCTCATATAAATGAGGTTATCTTTCTTCTTTCAATAATGGAATGTAACAAGAAATTTGAAGTGCTTACATATTAATTTTAAACAAAATATTAGATATAAAAATATATATCCATGAAACCAAAAATAAATTCTTACCATTACCCACTTACAATTGTTATGAGGAATCATCAATGGGCTACTCCCTCTTGATGGTCTCCACCTTGGACATCTCTTCAATTAGATGTAAATCAGAATATAACTTTTATGATTAACCTTCTAGGGATTTATCTCTTATCATGAGTACCTCTTGGATATGGTGATTGGTGCTCATATAGAGTTTTATCCTTATTCATGGATTCTTTCTTATAAATTTGGAATCCTTATTTTGTCACCTCTTATCTTGGATATGTTTGAGTTACTTCCCTATCACTTGTAGTGGCCTCTTCCTTCTTCGAATGCTTATTGAGATAATTTGGTTGAAGCTGTGAATGAATCCCCAAAAATTTTCATTTTAATTCCCACTCATGTTGTAGTGATTCCAATTATTATTTCCTGTTATCATGGAAAACATGCCCTTTTTCCCTTCTCCACATTCTGATTAGGAGAGTTGTCTTTAAAACCTGCATCCTCATTTTTTAATGATGTAGGACTATTTTGGATGGATTTATTATAAAAAATCATGACCATACAATATTTATTAATTAAAAAAACTAATATGGATATGTATACCAATAAAAAAAATTACATGAAAATTCCTTCTACATTTGAAGTGAAAAATGGAAGATTTGTCTTTTCCATACCTTCTTGGGATACCCTTTGTGAAAGCATGATCAAGTGGTAATGGTTTACATTATTATTTTGGATGTTCACCTCTATTTAGATATTATTTTCATTCACTCACATTCTCATGAAATGATAATTTGGTATCTCCTTCTTCATGGATTTGTTTTCTTCTTCTTTTATATTCATCTTTGGCCATTTGAATTGGTACAATTTTACTTTTTTCTTCAAAATAACCCTGATTGTTCTATTGAGATTCAAACTCAACATTATATTTGAAAAAATAAATTATAAATTTTCTTTCATGGGATATTTTTTTAGACCTATTGTCTTTGGTTCTTTGCTTTTAGAATTTTTCCTTCCTTTAGTTGTCTTTGATAATTCTTTAACCCATGTTTTTCCACTAACATATCTAAAACATATATATTGATGTCTTTACTCAACCTTTATGGGATTAATCATTACTTGGGAATTGATTACAAGTCCCTTTCCATCATAACCTATATTAGCTAGAAACTTATAGCTAAAACCCTTATTATTATTCTCAAATTTACCAAATTAACCATCTATATCTTGATGGGAAGAAAGAGATTACATTGGAGTACTTACTTTGTATACCAGAGTCATGGTTTATGCATCTTTTGTATAAGATAGTCTCCTTTTAATGGTATACTCTTCTCAATCCTTCACTCCTTCACTAACATCCTTGAATGTTGCCAACATCTCTTCCTTTTTTTTCAACAAATATTACAATTCTTTAATGATACTAATGAAAAATTTTGCATGGCATTTCAATCTATCATAAAACTCTTTATCCTCACCTTCCACATGTTGCCACATATTTTTTAATTCAAATTATTCCATTTGAATTTTTTTTGTATCTTTAAGGTATTTAATCCTTTGTCTCTTCAAAGACTTACCCATGGTTGAAATTTTACAACCGAGAAACCTACACTTCCTTGTCACTTAACAAAGACATAATAATATATAACATAATGCATAAATGTGTTGCCAAACCCTTTCAAGGGAAAATGAAAACCTACTATGATGCTAGTCTGATATGTAATTTAGATGATATTCCACTCCAAACTCATTAACACAAATCTTATACTTAACAAGGAATTTTCCGCAAGTTTTATCCCATAGAACAACCATTAAAATTTACTAACAATATGTATTCCATCATTTTGACTATCATATTGAGCATACTATTATTTATGTAACTCTTCACATGCAATTACCACATGTAACATATGTTTCATACTATCCTCCACATCCTATACACCTTAATACTCCATACTTTACTTTAATTTAATGTACTTATATACAATTTTAAGATGAATGTGAAGTATGTTAACCTTTATGAACAATTATGATTGCAAGCTAATTTATTTTTGATCTATCTTAAGTGTTTGATGTGTTAGACTACTTTAAAGGTATTGAAAACATGTAAGGAAATAAAATAGAACATGAAATATAAATAAAAAGTATATACCCTAGAGCAAATCAATGTAATAAAACTCTATAAAATTGAATCCATGCTTCCTCATCTCCATTATGTTTTGTAATTTAAATTTATTTTCCTTCTTGGGATTACAAGGATACCAATCTCAAAATAAACCTAACCTCATAATTATCTTTGTAATTTTTAGTGGATGTAATCCCTCACCAATAAAAATTACTACTTAACATAGCCATATCAGTTGTGTAGTCCTAAAATCATAGGTGTTATCCACTTGAACACCTTTTATACACTTTTTGGTGCTCTCATTCACTCATTGTGCTTCCTCTTCTATCAACTGCATATCTCTGATCAATTCTACTTTTAATCTAACATTATCCAATTGAATCCTCTTAGACACATAATAAATAAATTAATGAATTCATTTTACCCACATGGGCTCATAAATTCACAATACCATTTCTTTGAGATTAAACAAAAATCTGAAGTGTTGGAAACTAAATCCCAAACACTTATCTATCCATTAAAATTTGTTTGTACTACCTACAGGTAAAACCACCACTTTATATAGGAAGAAACCATTGATATGGTTTTATAACCACCACATGAAATTTTAAAAATAACATGGAATATATGTAACTATCAATTTTGTTTAGATGTTTCCAATTGATATGCTAGTAGTTTTACAACTATGAAAATTTATATATGTTTTAAGACCACAAATTTTGCATATGAACAAGAAATGACATGTCATTTTTATTGAAATTGCATAAATCTTAGAAAGGAACCCAAATATTTACTCTAAATGTATTTTTATTCTAACCATATGTTTTTTAATCCCTTAAAATAGAGACTATCTCTTTTCCATGACTTGGCATAGTGTGAATATTTCTCATCCCTTCTTTGATAGTCAATAGTCTTATAGCTGAAGTAGATGATATTCTTTATTATAATTTATGATTATAAATTATATGTATTTTATTTTTCAACTACTCATATTATAAATAGTGGTTTGAAACCTACATATGTTTTATAGGCAAAGTCATACATATGATAGTTGATAGTGATAAGGTTTACTGATAATTTTTTGCACATAGTGGGGGTTTGATACTTCTAGGAGCATGACACTTGTGTCTATAATGTGATTATATTTAAGTTAATATCTATTATCCTTTGTTTGAATTAAGTTATTTTATCTCTTTTCATCCAAAACCAATTTGTGATTGATAGAACACAAGATGCCTTACAAAGGATTTTGTTTTTTGTTTTACTAACCCAATCACTTTGTAATGATGTATAAGTGTTTCCTTTGTTATGATACTCCAAAGAGTTATAAAAACATTTAGTTATCATACTTATTTTTGTGTGTGCACAACATATAGAATAAACTATAATGTAATTCTATCTTTTGATATTTGTTACTTGGCACCATCTAACTTTAACTTTGTGTATTTATATTTTTATTTATGGACTACTTTATGGCAATCCTTAAAAATTTGTGATGTTTATATGTATTTTGATAATGTTAAAAGTTAGTGATAGTTAATTTTTAAGTGATTATCAAGTTTATAATGGCCTTTAGAACCACAAAATATGTCTAGGTTGACCTAATGGAGACCTCCCAATTTAAAAAATAGTCTTGTAAACACTATTGATAGAGTGATGCACTTATGGTAACTAACATTTTATAAATTTACCAACATTTTTATAGAAGTGGAGAACATGGATATTAAATATGTATTTATATTTTTAATATTTTGAAAGGTTTATCTATAGACTCAACTGATCCTAAATAAATGTGTCCAATGAGTATAGGTGGATAAGATAGTAGAGGGTAGACAAATAGATAGAAAGTGTACCAAAATTTAAATATATGTACAATGTCCAAACATGTTAATATATGTCAAATTTTATGTTTCATAAGTACAAAATACTAATTTTAGGTGTCTAAAAATTCACTCCTTTTAATATTTTATTCTAAATGCTAAATTATAAGGATAAAAGAAGTAAATTTTGTACTTGTGATAACCACTCTTTGTGTTGAGGGTAAAACCATAATGTATTTTATCCACATGAAACTATTGATGTGGTTTTTATATACACCATAAAATCTTATGAGTTAGCCTTTAACATTTTATGACCAATAAATAAATTTCATTCTAAGCCATGAGTTACATGGTTTTCAATTTTCTAAATAACCTGATGGTTTAATCATGGTGAGTAATGTGTTATTTACATCATATGGTTAAAATGTATGAATTCTAAAATAAACCATAATTTTACTTGAGATGGTTGGGTGGATTCTGACCTAAGGTGGAATAGATTAAAAAAATATAAAAAGAAGGAAGGGTAGGGTACAAAATTAGATTTTTTGAACCAAAGATAGATGAAACCCTTTTAAATTTGACCCTATACTCTATATTGGACAAGTTATTGAGAAATAATACTTGATTTAGGTTGCTATTAGCACATAAAACACACAAACATAGTTAGGAGTCCAAGGAAATAAATATAATAAACTTCAATGTTCATAACCAAAGGTTTTTACCAATGTATGGTTACAATTTTCACATATTTAGAGGGAGATTATGATTTATGAATAGAAAGATTTAAAATTAGATAAATCACAATCTAAATAATTATATTTAAAACACTTATACTCAAACCAAAGACTAAAATACTAGTATGATGGAACTTCAATGAATCACAAGGTTTGAAGAAGAAACACACATTAAGACAAACTTACAAATTTATTCATAGAATTTCTTAATCATCTCAATTATAAAAAAATTCCCCCTTTGGAATGTAGATGACACAAGTATATATATCTTTGGATGGGAAACCTCCTCCTTAATAAAAGACTAAATATACATCATTTTTTTAGGAATTGGGTGTTAAAACCCATGCATATTGTGAATATATACATATAAATATTATCCCTTAGCCAAAGCTATTAAATATAATATACATATATATGCCAAAAAATAGATTTAAGACTCAAGTCTCAATTACAATAGAATACATGCAAAAAATACATATATATCAAGGTGTTGATGTGGAACCACTTGATGATGGAACCTACATGATCCTAATATTGGCTACTATAGATATAGTTACAACTAGAGTTTTAACTAAATTTGAAAAAGGCATTGATGTAATTATAATTTTAATTTACATAAAAGTGGGCCCCTTATATTTTTATACTATAATATATCCCAAAAATGTAGGTTGTGTACTTAGAGGTGGATGAGATATAAAAAATGTACCTAGCAAAGGATGAGTTTATTTGAACAATTCCAACTACTTGTATAAACCATGACATTAAAATCAAACTTGATTGTTTCATATTCAATGATAGATATTTTAAACATAAATAGAATCTTGACCATTACCTTCTCATGAGTAATCATTGAGGCCTTGAATTTCATGTTTAACGTGTCTACATTACCCACCTTATCTTTCACAAAATTTATTAATTAGATAATATAGTCATTAGTTTTATAAATAGTACCTTCAACCTCTACCTAGATATTGTCAGTAGCCACCTAGATTAAACCCTCAAAAATCAAACTTAGAACTAGCTTCCCTAAAGGTGTATATACATATACAATATTCATATCATTCAAAATTAACACTACCCATTACTCATGACTAATGATTTTTTTCACCAAGGCATGCATTTCATTTTGCCACTCTAATAAATTATCTCTTGTATTTTTCATGTGGTTTTAGGCTAAAATAACATTGGGAGTTGATATCGAAAATAATTGTTCATAATCATTATTTTTATTACCTTATCTCAATAAACTAAGCTTGGCATTTACATCATTCATTTTTTTATACTTCTATGCCACACTTCCCCATTTTCGATGGGACTTAGATCTTGTTCACCTAATTGAACCAATGATATTATAAATTATTATAACTACTCCTTTTACATTATCTAAAATATCTCAAGGAGCTTATATAACATTTGTTTTTGGTATCCTTTACATTTATTGGTCATAATTTCTAAACATTTGCTTAATCATTCCACTAATTACATCAAAAAAAATGTATGGATCTTCTTTATTTTCATTTACATCTATGGGGTGGGATTTCTATTCTTTTTTAGAGATAATATGTATGCTCTCTATTCTAACTAAACATTTTCACCCTCCACCAACATAATCTTCTTCTAGACCTTCCTCAAGGTGTTAGTTTGTCTTTTAAAATGAATCTCTACCTTTGGCTACTCACTAATGATTAAATCATATCTTCATATCTCCTCTTCTTACAATATCTAGATCCATGGAGTAATGTTCACCATAATGTGTTTTTTTATAGGTTTTGTAGATGCAAAAGTGGAAGGAGGGGATTAACCTTGTGGGTTTATTAATTTTTAAGTAGGTTGGGTGGTAGGAGAAGATGTATCCAACTCAACAAAAAAAGGGATGACATTTTTCCATGTAGTGACCTTCTTCTATGGATGTGTCTCAATGATATACTTGGTATTTTTTAACATCTTATGTACTAATACCATGGAATAATTTGTTTAGGTAGATTAATAATTAGGCACACCTAATTATGTAGATGTGTTAGGAGATATAACTTGTGTATCCAAAATGGAAGTAAACACTAAACCTTTAAAATTCACGTGTTTATTCAATCTAAGAGATTATGTATCCGCTTCACTAATGGATGCTAGGTTGTGTGGATCTAAAGTAGACTCATAGTAGTAGTAGAACTCCTTGTAGATTGGTTAATACAAGGAAAAGAAAAATTAAATGGGCCTTGGTTTATGGTTTGAAAAATTAGCATTGTGAATGCATGAGGCCTCTTTATTGGACTAGGAGAGTCAAAAATGAAAGAATATAAATAATACATGGATTATATAATGCTAAATGAGGTAGTGATAATTACAAGAGACACTAAAGAATCAATAATTTATGTACTTGCATTTGATGGTTGGCTATCATCCTTAGTAGTAGTGTAAATGAAATTTGTTGCTGTAGAGGTTGATATTGTAGCTTGTAAAATTGAAACCTCTATATTAAGTCCACCTATTAGACTTGTATTAGCTTTTATAGAAACATTACCAGCAACCTAGGTCTCCTTGGGACTTAACTCCCTAATTTTATCTTGAATGGAGATTGACATGTCTCAACCACCATCTATTATGTTTCTCTACAATATTAGGTGGAGAGCTTGGGGTTATATCTAATGATTTAATTTCTTGTATTCTAACTTCTTATCTAAACTCTACCTCTAACTCCAAATATTTTCCTTCTTTTGATATTAATAATGTTTTAACTAAGTTAGGTTTATCTTGTTCTAATTTTGATTCCTCACATATTTTGTTTCCTCTTTATTTTATATTGTATTTAATTCCTTTTGTTCATCCATTGATTCCTCTTAAAGATGGACCCCTTTAGTAAATAGACATTTATCAATCCTTTATTCTTATTATATAACTTGGGGAGACACATTTATAGTCTTAGGCTTCCTTTGATATGTTACAAGTGGTGGATTAATAGAAATAGGAACTCACCATGAAGTGGGTGGAGTGGAAAATTAAGGGATACCATAGTGTAAAGTGAAATGGTAAATGAAACATAAATGATAATGGAGGAGTTGAAGTGGAAATTGGTGACAAGGAAGTAGAAACAACAAAAACCTATGAAAAGAAAGAGGGAAAACTTAATTTTTGTACTATTATTAATAGAGGCAAGGGTTCCAATGAAATTGGTCCATTTGATATGTTGAGAACTATAAATATATCTATGTCATCTATATTTTGAGAATAAATATCACTTAGAGGTGTGGGGATACATCTAGAGATTTTGGATATGAATTTTATGTGTCTCCCCATATGCACTTGCTTCTTCAGTAATTTATCTTCCCATTTCTACTTTTAGTTAAGGAGGCCCATGAATCAAGGTAATATATATAAAGGTTACAGTCTAATTACATCACCCATAATTTTCATCAAGAAAGTTACTAATTAGAAAATATTTAACATTCAAAGCCACCAAATTATACTATATTACTGCTTTGAATGTTTGAATCATTTCAAAAGGTCAATATACTCTTATATTATTTGTACCAAGGTTTATAATAGGATAAAAAGAATCGAATTGAATAATAAAATTTCCATACACATTCCAAGGAGGGATAACTACATGTGAGTCTAAGTCCCTCTTTAGTGTATATGGTTATGTGTGTAGCGCTTAACAACAAGGTTGTTAGAGTTAGCTTAAATCATTTGATAACCTATATTTACCAAACTATAGGACATCAAAGGTAAGGGAACTAGGGTTTATCTTAATATTTGAATCTCATATAGGTGAAAATATTTTTAAATACCAAATAGTCACATAGGTAACTATGTAGCTTTAGTAAAAATTTAGATCTAATTTTGGACATACCCTGGACTAGACACCTATGGTAAAGATAAACACATGCATCGATGCAATTATTTAGGATCAAAGCAAGTGTCCTTGGATGAGAAGAAGTAAAAAAATAGAGTGAATGGATTCAAATAAGTATTCATTGTAATGAGATTATTTTAGATCATTTCCATGGTCTAGAGTGAAATATGAAATAAGATATTCTCTATCACTTAATTACCTTAAACTTACTATATTCAGTGTATATGTTTAAATAAGAAAATTTATATAATTTGGTAAATATCATTGATTTCTAAATATTTTCTTATTTCATTAAAATAGTTTTATTTGATTAAGTGTGTTTGTGTAAAAACTTAGATAGCATAAAAAAACTTCAAGGAAATGAAAACCTCATTAATCAAAAGGACATCCTTCAATCATAGGATGTAATGGCATGGATGTGTACACTTTCATATTTTTGAATACTTGAAATTCATGTCATGTTATAACTTAATTATGAGTATCCTTTAAATAATAGAAAAATACTATCCTATCTATAGGATCTTGTGAGCTATAGTGTTTCGAAAAGGATGTCCACTACTTATCTTCTATTGTAAATTGTTCAAGATTTTTTTGGATTCCTCTCTTGAGACACACATAAAATAGATTCCATCATAATTATTCCTATACAAAACTCCATATTTAATAATTTAATGGGACTATTTTATCTTGATATCTCACAATCATTTTTGTTTTAATTAAAGGAGACATGTACCTATAAGTAGGTAGTGGATAATGTGGGCATACTAGTCACCTTTGTCTACCTATGTTTTGTCAATCTAATCGATGTAAAAATGTAGATATGTTTCAGTCATGATTTGGACTATTCCTTGGCATCATAACATATTAGTGGGTCTTATTTCAATATTAAACTCTTGAAATTTGGCCATCTATTTACCTCTTCTTTCACCTAATTCTTTTTTGCCAAGTGTGAGCTTGACGCAACTAGGTCTATAACAATGGCATGTGTCATGTTTCAAAGAATACAGTTATTTAATTTATCCACCACTTTTATCAATAAATATATTAACTTATCTATCATTTAATATTTTAGTTCTACATCCCTTAGATTATCACTCATGAGCATCCATCTTTTATGTGAATATTATTGCTATTGTGTATTTTTAAGCAAAGAAACAAAAATAAATCTTTATTAAAATTAGGGTTAATCAAAATTAGAGATTGAGTGATGGTATTATTAATATCTTGAAATGATTTCCTATCTTAATTTTTTTATTCTATTTTAACATGTTGTTTCAACATGGAGTTTGATGGCTTGAAAATATTTGTAGATCCAAAAAAAAAATTATACAAAGTTTATTTTGATAGAGAAATAATTTAGTTCTTTTATACTATTGGGTCAAATTATCTTTGAAATGTATTGTATTAATTTTGGAACAATGTAAATCCCATATTTGGTAATGACATTGCCTAGTAGTTTATCTTTTATAACTCTAAAAAAGCTCTTCTTTAGATTTAGTAACAGTCCATATATTCTACACCTATCAAATACTTTCTATAAGTGAATCACATGATCAGATCTTCTCTTAAAAAATATTGTAATATAATCCATAAAAATTACTATGTATTTACCAATCAATCCTTGAAAGGTGAAGCCCATTACATGTTGTAAATTCGATCCTCAATTAATTTAATCGAAGACATTATTTTATATGTGAAAGTTTGCCATGTGGTGGTAAAAATAGTCTTCATTCAATCCTATACTTCTACTAATACTTGATTATATATTTATAAACCATTTAAAAATGACATCATCTTACACATTGGCCATCTGAATTACTTCATCGAAGGATGGCAAAGGATAGTTATACTTTTATGATTATCTATTCAGGTTTTTAAAATCAATGCACGTCCTTATTTTACCATTATTTTTATGATGGGTAGTAAGTTGGAAACCAAAGTGGAATGCATAATTGGGAATACAATCTTAGCATCCAATAGCTTATAAACTTTTGTTTGAATGAAGGGATCTAAAATTAGATTCACTAGCCTTTGACACTGTCTAAAGGGATTACTTTCTTAATTCAGAGGAATGATATGTGTAATCACTCTAGGATTGAAGATTTTCATATCTTATAAGGTCCAAGAAATAACATATTTATACTTTGTCAATAATTTCCTTAGTATCTATTTCTCACTCTTATAACAACTTTAACCATTGTTTACATACTAAGGATATTCATCACTCCCCAAATTTTCTTTGATGAAATTAGATTCACCAATTTTTGGTTGTTTCTATTTTTTATCTTGTGGATCCATGTCAAAATCTCATTAAAATGATACCAATCCCATAGGTATTAATTTCTCTTTGAGTTGTAACATAACATCATATCCTACTTATTTTGTGTTCATATGCTCAAAATCCATTTCATCTATTATTTGAGATTCAAATTTTTCAAATTGTTCATAAATTATATAATATTTTGATCATCATAAAACACCTAAAATTTGTCCATGTTATCTAGGACTGAGGCACAAGGAACTAGAACCATTGAAAAGTTCTACATTTCAGAATCCCAAAGTGGCACTAAATTAGAAATTAAAGTGGCTAGTGAATCTAATGTTTGATTTTCTTCTTATAGAATATCCTTAAAGTTAAATGCTTCAAATGACTCAATCAGATCCCAAGATTTATACTTACATTTTTTCAAATATAAAATTTTGAACTAATATTAAATTCTAATATGGTTGAAAAACTGATATAAATCACAAAATATTAGTATCTCTTTAGAGTTGTGCTTTAATGCAAACTCTAAGCCCAAAATGAGAGCTTCATAATTAGCATGATTGTTAATGTAAGGGAATTACAATGTATATGTTATGACATATTGTTTCCCTTCTAGGTCAATCAAATATTTGTTAACACCAGAGGCTTTCTTAGATCTAACTTACTCAAAATGAAGAGACCATAGTTTTTAAGGACCTTCAAATTCTCATTCATGAGATTCATGTGTTTAGTAAATATATAAATACCTTCATATGAGGATGCAAATTTTACTCTCTCAATTTTGGAATTATATTCCATAATTAGGCACTTCATATTCAATTCTTAATCAATACAAATTTGATTGGCTAATCCTTTTCAAGGTAGACACATATGTGAGAAATTTGTCTCCATGTATCCATTTAATGTCTTTGACCAATCACGACTCATTTGTAAGCCATAATACTTATGAATGTAAATGGCTATAATATCTATATATTTTTAAACATATGGATATGAATATAAATACATGTGAACATTTAGTAACTTCCCAACAATGGGACTACAATATTGTCTAGCTACAAAACTACCCTCTTGGACTTGTTTGTAGTGAACCCTAATTTGTTTCAAATAGTTGTAGGCATGACATGGCTAAATAACCTAAGTCTACAAAAAAATTATGCACATTCTTTCCAAAAATTATGATAGTCAACAAAAAATTTGGTACTTTAGGTTTGTCTCAATGAAAAACCACATTAGTATGTGTAGCTTTGGATTTATTAGTGGATGATTTTGTGGTCAGCACTTTCAATAATAACTCTCTTTTCTCAATATCTGAACTAGCTCATGAAGAGTGATATTTTCTTTAACTTCATTCATAAACTCAACTATGTTGTATCTAATTTTATTTTATGAACTAAAAACTTATTACTAATCATTTCCCTTTGGAGAGGGATATTTATTATTAGCTTTTGGATCTATAGGAAAAATTTCATTATTGTTTGGATGTGTGGAAGTCATGATAACTTATTAGCCTTTGCTCCTTAGGTTTTAGTTATTCCTTTATAAATATTATAAATCATGGATCTCATTTTTATTCTCTTTTGGATCATTCTCATCCTCGACTAGTAATGGGAATTCATATGCTTCAAACATCATTGTGGTACTAGAAGGATTTAGATCAATGGAATGAGATGGATCTAACTAATTTTTAAATACTTTATACATATCCATTTCCCTCTAAAATATTTAAAAGATTGTACACACACACACACACACACACACACACACACACACACACACACACACACACACACACACACACACACACACACACACACACACACACACACACACACACACACACACACACACACACACACACACACACACACACACACACACACACACACACATAATCCAACTAACCATGTTTTATTATATTCTGAACTCAGCACTAATTAGGCAATCTTATTTCCAATATATTTATTTTATCCATATTATTAGATGGTTATTCTATGTTATTTCTAGATATATTGAAAGACATATTTTACCTATAGAGTTTGAAATCTTGGTTGGAATTTTATCCCATGGTTTTATTCATATGCTTCAACAAGATTAGGAATTTATTGCTTAGCTTCTCCACTATCTTCTAGATAGAATCCAATTTTGCTTTTATATAATTAGAAGTAGTACCTTGTGTGGTATTATCATTAACTAGTATCAAGGCTTGGTTATGATTCTGTTAATTGGGTGTTGACATAGGATTATTAACAAAAATAAGGTTATGGTTAGGTGGGTAATGTACCAAAGGTAAATGTGTATATACATGGTTTTGGTTGTGATCCAAAACATTTTAATTAGCATTCAAAATATGATTGAAGGTTGAGAAGTTAATATTGGTATTAGGCATGGCTAAATCTTGTAATTTTGGATTCAATAGTTTATCAATATTGATATCTTAAGCATAGGCTAATGGTAGTGAGGTAATATTTGGTATTATATGTAAGAATACTATTTTCATAGAGTATAAGGCATCCTTTTACATATCAAGGGCTGATTCATCATTAAGCCTATAATAAGCATCTATTCAGCTATACATATTTTGAAATCTTATGTTAAAAGCTTTGATTGGATCATTAAGTTCTCTTCTCATGATCTTGAAATGTTGTTAAATGATACTTAGGCTAGTGACTTATCCAAATTATGCCAAAAATGTATTTTGACACTAGTCCCATGAAGTAATTAAATCCTCTGGGATATTAAGGAACTAGTCATAAGCAACATCTTATAATGTAAAAGGAAAGTGTTTATATTCCACATATTCATGGAATTTGTTAAATATCTATAAGGTAATCTTAAAATATTTTATTTTTTATTTTTTAGTCTTGCCTCCTAAGGGAGAAAAGGAAGGAAGATATTTTTTAGGTTTCTAGGCAAATCATGGATAGCTCTAGGTAAAGTAATAGAAGAACTAGCTAACCAAGCTAGGTCCATCTTACGTGGAGGAAGTTGACCTCTTCAAATTGGGGAATAGTATTGAGTCTAGGGTATTTTCAAGGTGCCTTTGTCTGACCTAGGCCTTCTATGAATTTGTAAGGGTGAGGATAATAGACTAGTGTCAAAATTTGACCTTGTTAATATTCTAGGTATATCCAATGAAACTCAAGTGATATTACTTAAGAAATAAAAGAATCACTCCTTTTAGTTTCAAAATAATTGGATTAATGTTGATTTGGGTTTTATACACAGAATATAATCCTACAAGGTAGTCTCTAATGTTTTAATATCAATGAATAATCTTCACTCCAATGCATGAGTTATGGGGTATTCAATTTTTCATATAACATGATGATGGAATAACGATGAAAAATGGGTTATTTACCTCAGATGGTTTGGATGTATGGAGAATAAAATAAACTAAAATTATACTTAATATGGCTAGGTGGATTCTGATCTAAGGTAGAATAGATCAAAAAAGTATAAAAATATGGAAGGTTAGAATAGAAAAGAAGATTTTATGAACCAAATATAGAGGAAAACCTTCCAAACTAGACCTTGTACTATGATTTTCAGAAGTGATTGAGAACTAGTGTTTGTTGTAGGTTTTTATTAGTATAGAAAACACACAAACACAATTAGGAGTCCATAGAGATAAATATAGTAAACTTTAATGTTCATAACCAAAGGTTATTGCCAATGTATGAGTACAATTTGCACATATTTATTAGACAAAGAATTGAGCATGGTAAAGTCATGAAGTATAATAGAAGGACACATGTGCAAAGTTTATGATTTTTTCCATTGTATAAATTTTGTATGTATTCATCCTTGTAATCCTAATCAAGTAATAAAATAATGCGAAGAGTATTTCCTTTTGTATCTCAAAAGGATAGAATGGGAAGAGATAACAAATTGTAAAAGACTATATATTTCACTTTTCTATAATAGAATATGGTTCTAAAGTGTTGATAGAGATTAATAGAATCATTTTGTTATGGTTTTTCATAATCTTCTTTTATATATGGTTAATGTGTAGTGAATTATCTATTTTACTTTATTATATCTTTTTTAGCATCTAAATTCTTATTCTTTAGGTGAGCCTTTGTATATTGTATATGGTATGTAATATTGAATTCTCTTTTGGGCCTTTTATTACTCTCCACTTTGCAAGTTATCCCTATAATTAGCATAGTTTGGAGTATTTATAGGAACCTATGCTAACAATGGTGCAATGAGCATGGAACACATTTGGATGAAATATGTTGAGATGGTTTCTAGGGTAGAGAAACATAGAAATATGGTTAGATGAAAGAATCTAATTTTTTTCAAAAGAAGCACAAATAATCATAAAAATTGTAGAGGGTATTATCCAAGATCACATCTATGGTAATATTTATTAAATTTTATGGCATGAGTTTCCTAGATTATTAGTTACATGGCTAAATAGATTAGAATACTATTATTTTAGTCTAAGGAAAACATAAATTATAATCTAGACCAAGGAAAAATTAGAAAGATTACACAACCTAGACCATGATTGGTCTTGAGTATATTATGGGATGAAGACCACAATCAAAAACTATATTACTAAGTTTGTAGCACATTGATATGTATATTTTAAGATTGTGTAATATCAGTTTATCGATATTGTGCAAGATCAGTTTGTCCAAGGAATCAAATGGAAAATTTTAAAAAGACTACCTTTTTTGATAAATATGATGGTTGTGGAAAAGGACATGATGCATACTCCATCCAACCTGGAGTAGTCACTTCAGGCACCAGGGGGGTACATGTGGGGGGAAGTGAATGATGAAGAACTAAGTAAAAGGAACTTGAATGTAATCCCATAAAATGGAAGCGGGAAAGACTCAGAGTGAGAAGAAATTTTTGGGACTAAAAATGGAACTAGAATTAAAAAAAATATGGAATAAGACAAAAGACCCAAAATTAATTACAAATAGTATTAGTAGTAGAGAAGAAAGTGCTAGAGATCAAGAAATGCAATAAAATGATGTTATATAAGAGAGGTTACTGAGAGAAGATATAGAAATTACTAGAAGGAAAGGGTACATGAATTATGAGAAAGTACCCAATGAGGAAGAATATGTTACAAGTAGTGATATAGAGATATAATATTTAGAAAGTAGAGGTAGATCACAGTTAAGGGAGGGGTTTTTGGTTGGAACTGAGAAGGAAAGTTCTTAGGAAAATGTTAAAATTGAATGCAATAATATCATAGGTTTAAGTTAAAAGTTAGAATAAGTTAGAGATAAAAAGAAATAATTTTAAAGGTATGCATCCCCCAATACCACTTTATTTATTGATGGGATAAAAAGTATAGAAAGAGAAGTATATTCTAGTTGGTTTGATTCCTTCACTAACAATTTTGGAAATCTCAATGTAAAAACCAAGTGGACATTAGAAATAATTAAGTCATAAGAATCAATATTTCTTTTTACTCCTAAAAATATTAGTGTGTAGAAGTTTTTAGTCATAATGAACACTTTACAATCACTTAACATCTCAATAATAAGTGGGCAGTCACTACCAGTCATAATTATTAGTATTTAGACATCTTTAGTAAAAACTACTTGGTTACCTTCTATGTCACTTAATGTAGGGATGTTCATTCCTTTAAAGTCATATGATGGGTCTACAGACCCTGAACAATACTTGGTAACCTGTGAAATGAAATAGATTGTAAAAGGGGTAACATTGGATAGTGTGAAGAAGTGTGAACTCATAGTGGCTCTGGCAAGATGTGACTTAGAGTTCATTTGTAAAAGGAATGTAAATTTTATTGACCTCATACAAGTTAAAGAATTTCTAGTAGCATAATTTAAGGTAAATAAATGTTCCAGTCAAGTTATTTAAGACCTAAAGGAAATTTAGAAAAAAATTGGAGAAATAGTTAGAAAATATGATCATTAGTTTTCTGATGTGATGAACAAAATTGATTTTATTTTCCAAGACAAATAAAAAGCTTATTGGTTCCTATAGGGTCTATGACCAAGAATAATGTTTTTTATTGTATATTCCCAATTATCCACCAATGTTGATGCCTAAAATACTACTATATAAGTAAAGTAGATAGAAGATTATGTGGATCTTCCATCAGTGGGATTAAAAGTAAAAGCTAATCAAGATGCCTTTATGAGGAATATAAATGAAAGGAATTAAAATTATAACTCTAATTTAGGATTATGGTTTTTAAAATGTATTTGAGAGGGACATTATAGAAATGACTATCCAAAATTACAAATGGAATTTTGTGAAATCTATAGGGTAGTTAGACATCCTACATCTAAGTGTCATATTTTTCAAAAATATATCCAAAAATTGCACACCATGTATTGTAATTTTGAAAATACACAAATAATGATGACACAAGATACTAATCTTTGTAAGAATTAAAAAATGATATAATGAATAACATCTTTCCAATTGTGGATAAGCAAATAACAACTACAAAGTAATCAATTATAAGACTAGATGTGGAAATGACAAATGTGACTCAAGGTAGCTCAAGATGGATTCCTTCATCAAATCAAATATCAAATGCCTTCATCACCACTATATCAGCCACAAGGCCTATAAATATGGAGTACTATGACATCTCCCTCATATCAATATTCTAGTCAGTATACCCAACCCTAAAAAAAATATGAATCTTCAACAATAGTAGGCAAACTAGACTCCAAGTTCCCATCAACACCAATGTGAGGGATATGATGTGTAGTTGAATAAAAAAGTAGGATATTCTAGATCATAGTAAAAAGTGTGGGGATATCAACATAATAGAGGTGGATATAGAGGGGGATATAAGGGTAGATATCATGGTGGATATCAAAGAGGTCACAATAATGATAATCGATAAGATTGACCCCTTATGTAATGTTATATATGTGGTGCATATAATAATTATCAGAGAAACTACCTACATAACCCTTAGAGATAAGTCTATTATGTATACTACAGGGTCAAAGGTAAACATCAAATAGAATATTACCTAGTCTTAGAGAAACAAATATAAGAGAAGCTAGTTCATAATGTAAATATGATCGATACATAGCCAAATCAAAATTAATTTGTGTAATCCATCTCAAATAAATAGAGAGATGGAAAAGGTTTACCTCCTTTATAAATTCCTCAAGATCATGTCATTAAAAAAATTTAGTGGGATAAATATCATGACCCTACTACAAAAAAGAATTTAATATATCAAGTTGTGTAGGTATTATAGGAAATACAAGAGAAACTAGTTTTTGAGTATGATAGCATAGCTATTAATGCTCAAATGTATGGGTAAATTATTAGGATAATGAGGCAAGAGGGTGTTATGACTAATTTAATAGATCTAATGAAACTACTCAGTACACTATGTAATGAAGATATATCCCATAACATCACTAATCTTCTACATAATCTCTTGGAGTGTGTACAGTGAGGAAAAATAAGGGCCAATAAAGTAGTTTGGTATGTCAAGACCAAGAATCCTTGGGATGTGGATTCATAAATGGATATTGAGTTTTATGGATATGAAATTTGAAATGCAATATTTGATTTTGAAAGCATAATCAATATGATCCTCAATCAACTTGAGAAGCCATTGGTCAACCAACTCTAAGCTACAATATAGTAAAATTAAGTTTGGTGGATTAAGGTAGAGTTGAAACCATTATAAATTTAGAATATATTTAAAATAAAGTAGCTAATCTTAGCCTGTAAGGTGACTTTGATGTCATCAACATGAAGATAGCATAAAATCACTACCTTGCTTTAATCAATAAGAAATGGGCCTATGATGGTAAAATGACCATCAATATTATAAGTAATTAGTTAGAACCACATCATAAAGATAAAATAGTGGTCATACACCTAAATAACTCTGATAAAAATCCATATATCATCTTAAAAGAGTCAAAATCTCCTTATGCCTATGGGGACAATAGTTGGTTTAAATTAGGGACAAATGAAAGGGAAAATGGGGTGTGATCTATAGAGTGTCAAGATTAGAAACCACATACTAAATAATAAGAAAAATAAATAACATTAAAACCTATTATAACAAATTATCTATCTAGGCAAGTTCACCTTTAAAAATGTGTTTCTCCTTCAGTGCATTCTCTAATAAGATCTAAACTAGATTTCCTATATAATACTAGTGAAACTATGATGTAATATACTAAACCAACCCTATTAGGTTTTCTACCTTAATAATTTGCATCATCCATAAGTGTTGACTCAGATGGACACATATTGAACTGGTATCACAAATATCATGAGTTGTGACATCTAGGAAAGGTGTTCAATATAGAATACCAAATACCTCAATAATTTATGACATAAGATCTCAATCCATTTATATTGAGGCTTAAAGACCATTTACTATAGGTGGATCAACAAGTCTATGCACTCAACTATGTGTTGAAAGGAACTATTATGACATGAATGGAAATACACAAAAACTCAAAAATGTAGTGAGATGAAGCATGTAAAGTCTTCTATGAAAGGTTTCATCTAACTAGTGTCAAATCAGAATGGCCTTTATTCTAATAATGTCAATGCCCAAAACTTCACATCCATTAGTGTGTGGATATATAGACTACATAAGGAGTATAACCATGATATTGGGTGTACATACTCAGGCACACCCTAACACCTATCTCAATAACCTAGTATATGCATCAAGAGTTTAAAATGGAAACCAAATATTGGGCACAACTTTAGCAATATTTCATTCAAATTTTTGCATTTGAAGACAATAATCCATTAGTACATAATGACTTGTAGAAAATTAAAAAAATTATGTCATGGATGAGAAGATGATTTAGAAACTATAATTAAATCATCATCTCATTAGGAGGTTATGTAGGACTTCGACATTGCACTACATAATTAAAAAGCTAACTAAAAAGAATAATTTATTTTTCATCCATGTAATAGAATAATCAATTATTTAATAGAATCAAGTGATAGTGATAGTGATGCACATTTTGATATAGAAGGGTTATTTGATCCACAACGTTAAGATAAACCCAAACTTTTTCAAAACATAAAAAAGAGGAAGATAAAAACTATGAAACATCAACATTTTTCAATGTGAATGCAAGCACATCTTATAAGATATTTTTCCTAATGGATCAGGCAATATATATTAGGAACCTTTGTAAAATATTTAAGTAAATATTGTCATAGATTCAACTCTATATCTTATAACTATGGGAGATTACTGGAGACAAGAGAAAAATTTTGAGACCTTATAACTTTAAGGGATTATCAAGATGTGTTTCCAAGTAGATTCTTAGAGGTAAAAGGCATAGATCCATCTCTAGGATAAATTCACATAAAAATAAAAGAGTGTGCACACCTTATCAAAAAGTGACCTTACAGGGTCAATCCTAATATGAAAATCAAATTAAAGGCCAAACATGATCTAATTCAAGATGCTAGAATCATTTATTCAGTTGAAAAGGTAGAGTGGGTGAGTCCTATGGTTTTTTAACCTAAGAAGGTAGGAGAAATTTGGGTGTGTGGCGGCTACTACACACTCAATGAAATTTTCATTCATTATACATTTTTGATTCCTTTTATAGATAAAATCTTTGAATCTATTACTAGGAATGAAGTATATTCATTTATAGATGGCTTTAGTGGATATCACTAGATTCTAATTACAAAGGATGATTTGGCTAAGACCACCTTCACTATTAAATGGGGATTATTCACATATAAGGTAATCTCATTTTGTTTAAATAATGCACCTACTATATTTTCTAGAGTTATGGTAAATGCATTCAAATATGTCATTCATGATTTCTTAGAAGTATATTTAGTTGACTCATATGTATCCTCTCTATTTAAATAACACTTATCAAAACTAAGATTGATCTGAAATAATGTTAAGCTTTGTGCATCACTTTAAATTTAAATAATTGTCTATTATTTATACCTTTCAGTGTCTTATTAGGCCATGTTATGTGTAGCAATGGTATTTTATTAAATCTAACTAAAAATTGTTGTTCAAGTAGGAATGTCACCTCTTACTAACTCAACTGAAGTGTGTACATTCCTTTTCATATGGGATATTATTGAAAGTTTATAAAATGGTATGTAGCTATATATGTGTCCATAAATAAATTACTATGAAAGGATATTAAATCTAAGTAACAACATTCATTGAGTTAAAATAAGGATTGGTAACAACACTGATAGTTGTTTTTCCTAACTAGAATAAGCCATTCCATGTACATGTGGATGCTTTTGGAGCCACTGTAGGAGCTATCTTAGCACAAATAATAAAATGTGTGTTGGACCATAGTAAACTATTAGTTTTATAAAATAATTACATGACCATAAAGAAAATCACTAACCATGGTATTTTTATTGCAAAAGTTTTGGCATTATTTATTGGCTACACCTTTTGAGTTCTTCACAGATCCACTAGGTATTGTGATAATTGGTTAATAAACCAATGTTGGGAAGATGTATATAAAGGTGGTAAATTCTCTTTTAGGAATTTAAATTCCAAATTAATGTTAATCTAGGTTGAGATAACATAGGGTCAGATCACTTCAGTAGACTTCATAATAAGGAGGAACCAAAAGATATTGAAGATGAATTATTAGATGTGTATTTATTTAGAAATTAAATAGTTATTGATAATATGGAAGATATTACAAATTTATTATAATAAATAAATTTTACTATGCATTACACTGAGTGGGATATGAATAAAATGGTCACCCGAGCCATACCCTATAGCCATATTAATATAACTTTATACAAGCTCAACAAAGATGATTTATTATACATAGTAGTTATAGAGCACAAGAGACCATAGAATATTCAAGAGGCTCATCAAGGAATTTCAGGGGGTAATTTTTTAGGATAGGTCACTATAAGGAAAATATTATAAATTTTTCTTTGGTGGCCTACATTATTTCAGGATGTGCACAGATTGTTAAACACTATGTTGTTTGTTAGTGAATGGGTAAGCCAAACTAGCATGATGAAATGCCTTTGGTACCCATGATTTCAAAAAAAAACCCTTTGAATATTGTTGAATTAACTTCATTGGACCTATAACTCCTCTAATTAAGGGTAGTCATACTCAATATATTATTATTGTGATATATTATTTCACTAAATGGGTGGAAGTTGTTGCCACTCCAAGCTACAGTGTGAAAGATACTTCTAAATTATTGTATGAAAACATCATCATAAGGTTTATATGTCCATTTAATCTAGTAAGTGATATATTTTTACATTTCATAAATATTACTATCAAGATTCTCACTAAAAATTTCATGATATTACACCACAAAAGCATGGCTTACCATCTGTAGGTAAATGGACAAGCAAAAGCATCCAATAAAGTATTAGGGAAGATGTTAACAAAAATTTATAATGTACAAAGGGATGATTGGGAATATTGAAATGTTAAAATTATGTGGGCTTATATAACACATCATAAGAGAGCTACAGTGTTCACTCTATTTTAATTAGTATATGGCATTGAGGCAGTAATCCTTATGGAGTTATTCCTAGCATGCACATTGTGATGGTTATGAAATTATGGGATCAGGACTCATTAAAGGCACATTTGATGGATTTCATAAAATTGGAAGAGATTTGACAAAGGTCATAGTGGATATACAAGATTAATAAGTAGATTTAGAAATCATGGCATGATCACAACTTGTGATCCAAGCAATTTTACCTAGAACAAATGGTATTGATTTATGGGAGTAGATTTAAAGAATTCATATGAAAGTTATACATTAGATGGAAAGGACCCTATATTATTCATGAAGTATCACCATAGGTTACAATAGTTTTTAAATATTTATAGGGAACTATATTACCAAGACATATAAATGGTTGTAGCCTTAAGCCATATTGTCTTTAATCTCTATCATTCAACTAAAAAAAATGAGAATGTTGAGTAGCACCATGTAGTTAGGATTTTAATTAATTTTTTTGTTTCTATTTTGTTTATTAGGTTATAACACTTTTATATCATGTTCATTGTAGCACAACACATCACAACCACTAATAAATAGTTATCATTATAGGGTACAATCACATTCCAAAGACAACTCATAGAAGATAGCTAACCACGACTACATTGAGCATATTAAGTCCAGAAAGGATTCAATAAGATAGACATGGTAAATGTAAATCTAATGGTTAGGTCATACCATTATTGATGCAACATTTTAAAAATATTATATCTTTTTTGAATCAAATTTAGTAGTAAATGGACAAGAGATTCATAAGGCGAATTCATTAAATGAAAGGATAGTTACTCACATATAATAACTACCAAATAATTAAATAAAATATTATAAGCACAAAACATCCTTATCAAGGTAACTTCTAGTAAATATTATTAATTTAAAAAAGGAACACTCATGTGTAAGTAGTCAATGCATTCAAAGTAGTCCATGACACTAAATTGGGAACCAATAGGTATTTAAGAGCAAGGTATGTACAATGACAAAACATTATAGACTTCATCTAATGAGATAATTTTATGATCTAATGTTATAATACTTAATTGTGAAGATATTTTGAACTAGAGCATAACTAAACAAAGTAATTCTTCATTCCAAACCACTAATCAAACCATAGAGAGAGGTCAATTGATAATTCTACTATCATATGTACAAAAAGGGGAAATAGGGAATGGGTTATATCCTCACCAAACTAATTATAATTATCTAGATACATTCAATTTTATAGACATAGCACAAACTACTCTTTTTTCATAAGATACTCAAAGAGTAGCACAAATAGGATCCATCATAATTCAACATCCACTATGAGGCTCTAACACTAAAAGATTGCTTAAGATACCTACATGTGGGTAGTTATATGAATTCATGATGAGTTTGATGAGCCATTATAATCAATGGGCTATCTATATAGCATAAAATGTTATAATTTAGATCACTACATACACCATGACATGAACCACTAACCTTCCCAATTGAATAAAATATCTTCTCCCTTATAATTCTATAGCACCACCAATCTATTTAGATATTAGGGAAGAATATAAAATAAGGGTAGGGTGAGAAATTCCCATTTATTCAAATTTGTATGCTTCAGTGTGCATCATGGTAAAATCCATCACAAAAGTATTTTGTCAAACCACAAAACAAGTGAAACAAATGACAAGAGTCATAATTGATATTACCTATCACATGACAAATCTATTGGAAGACTTAAATTGGCCCTAGTTTTTGGTAGTTGAGATTATCACTAACATAGAAAAGGTACTTATGGGAATCACATAGACATTTTAGTACCATTTTCTAGTTATTTTATTATGTTTCACATAATGGAAATTTCTACTAGGGCCAGTCAATGTAACTATAGAATTTTTTCCTATTAATTCCCTCATAAATATTGTATGTAACAAAATAAGGAAATATTATGAGTAATTACGGTGATTTAACACATGGTGTCTCAAATTCCTATCTTTGATATGAACATACCCTAGGATCTCACAAGATGTAATGAAATATTTAGGACAACATGCTTTAGTACTCAAACTACATAATAGTATTAAAATCAAGGTTAATGCGCTAGCTACTCCAATTGTGAATCTGATGCCACTTTTTATTTCAATGGTTAAATCATAGGATAAAGTGTTCATGCAAAAATCCTTAGCTATGAGGTTGGCTCAACCTTTGCAAGCTATTCCTCTAGAGGTGTAACAAGTAGAAGTGGAAAAATTACCATTAAAATAACCAACACAACCACATGCCCAATCATCATAACCAACATAGACACAAGCTCTAACATAAAAAGAGAAAGGAAAGAGTAAATAACCTATGTGGAGAGCCTCACCACCACCACCAAAGAAAACAACACATAAATCAAAGTCATGGCTCAAGAATACTTTGGTTTTAAGGATAACTATTGAATGAGATCTATCTAAGTTGGAGGTAGAAGAACAAGAAGTGATCTGATTAATGTTGGAAGATATCAAAAAATAAGTGTATGATAAAGAGGAAGATTAAGAGTTCTTATTTTAAAAATAAGTGTGTACTTTCTAAGTATGAAATTAGGTAATAAAATACCTTTTATTTGATATTACTCAACTAACTCCTATTCTCATTGATGTTATAGGACAATAATTAGTTCAATACAAGTTAGAGGCTGAGATATTTTCAACAAACTTAGCCACATGATCATCAACTATGTAAATAGTGGATTTTTCTAAATAATATATTCTTACATTGGTCTTATTTTGATGACTGTGCACACACCCTTCTACTATACCATCACAAACTATGTGTGAAAGGATGGTATCTTTTGATAAACCTACAAAATAAAATGGTGAATAATAATCTTAAGTAGTAAAATAATAGCCTTAACCCTAGGTTCCAAAGAAGCAAAAATAGACTCTCATGCCTCCATCTAAATTTAGAAAAACAATTGGTATGTAAAGGTTAACTTGGAAAATCATAGTCATCCAAGCATATTGAATCAGACATCAAGCTCATAGATCGTGAAGGTGATGAATAACCCATGGATATAACTATGCCCAAGATAGTAGAAGAATAATAAATTATGCATGACACACCAGACCCTAAGGAAGTGAAGGAGGAAGAAAGGAGCAAGAATAAACAAGAACAAACACAATAATTAGTGATGTGCGAGACATAAATCACTCAATAAGAAGATGTTTAATGTCAAAATCATCAAGACATGGGTACTAAAACACAAAATAAAGTTGAGGAAGTAGAAGTTTTGTAAAAGTAAGCCAAAAAAGTTGAATATACAAAGAAGAAATTTGAGGAAGCAAAATTTGTATGGAAGTAGGTTGAAGAAGTAAAGTCAAAGAAGAAAGAGCAGGAGGAAGCCTAACAGTAACAACAAGAGGCACAAGTTACACAATAAAAATAGAGGAAATAAGAAGCTTAAGCCAATGCTACTAAAGAATAGCTTAGACATACAATAGAAGCATAAACATCCTAAGACAAAGAAAATGTTGAATCTAAAGCCAAATCTAAGGTTAAGGTAGATGCTAAATCCAAAGCTCAAGTAGATGAAAAGGCTAAGGTTGAAAAGGAATCTAAAACGTAATCTAAATCCAATGCTAAGGTAAAGGTTGAAGTAAAAAACTCTAGCTAAGGAGCATAAATATGCAAAATAATAGGTAGAAATAAAAAGTGTAACTCACACAAAGGCCATAGAAGAAGCATCACAAATATCTAGCCAATGGTTATGGGTTGTCCCTACTACATCAACACAGTAAATTTTTTCTTTTGCTTACATTGGCTTAATTCAAACCTAATCTTATAATACCTACAACCACCTTCATGGAACTTTATACCACTATAATGGAAACATCATTGGATGTGATTTCGCTACTACTATCAAAATAAATTGTAGGAGTAGTCACCTTTTAGGAATCAACTACACAAAAGGCCTTAGATTTAAAGCAATAATTCCTCAAGCTATGTGAATAAAAGGTTGGAGAAGAAGAGAAATTATCAAATGCATGATAAATAATAAATAACATTTTTCCCACATTAGTTACACAAGTAATGAGTGATGAAATCATGTTAGATGATAAGCAATTCTTTACTCTTTTGACAAACCTTACAAATAATTGGGGGGCTACATAGAAAATCTTCACATTATATAGACAAGGTCAAGCTCTTAGGAATGAAACAAAAGTCATATATGAACTCATTAAAGAATATTATTAGGTCTTAGACACTACTACATGATAGACCAAGAATATAGCCCAAGATATGTTACATTGGATACAACATCTTAATCAATTGTTGGTTACTAAAAAACCTAAATTTTCCACTACAGATAAAACTAAAACCTTATTGGAGGATCAAATGACAAATTAAAAAAATATGATAAGTGCACTCAGACAACTATTACATTCTAAGGATGCTACCATATAGAAGTTTTAAGTATGGCATAATGAAATAATGAAAAATTATTTTTTATCCATATAAGCCCAAAGGATAGTAGACTGATTAGATGAGCTCATCTTGGATATACATCTCAATGTATGTGATGCCAAGGCATTGCTCATAATTTTATAAGATGATGATCTAAAAAATATGATGATAATATAGGTAACATTGTGCATTATGCTTTCATGGTCTATGAAGTGCTCACAAAATAGAAAATGCTTAACCATGATCTATCTCTAGTTTATCTAACTATTTACTAGATAATATATGAGCCCCAATTTATTCCTCTATAATATCTCTAAAAAATCATATAAGAGAGGAAGTTAAATACAAAGGTATAGTCCTAAAAACCACCTCCATAATTAGGTGCATCAAAAACTAGTGGGTCAGCAGTTGGCTAAGCATAATAACCTTAGCAGTCACCTAGTCAAACTCCTCCTCCACTACAGTATTAAGTAATGTGCACTTCCTTTTTGTGACTTCAGGAATATTGAATTTTTTTTAAGATAACCGAAACATTAGGAACAAGGCCATATGAGCTAAAAACCTATAAAGGTTAGCCACCTAGTTATGCTAGCCTATTGAAAACCTAAAAGGGTGGCAGGTTAGTACGTCACTTAGCTTAAAACCTAAAAGGGAAGATAAGTAGTGTGTAAAGTTTGAAAACTGGTAGATGAAACTTGGAATAATTAATACAACTTTGTTTTATGTTTTATATTTTTAACTTAGTTTAGATCAACTTATGACTTTATCTTGGGATGAGACAAATTTTAAATGTGGGAAAGTTTTCAATGAAAAATGGAGAATGGAAAAATTATGAATTATAATATAAGGACACATGTGTGAAGTATATGATTTTGTCTCTTGTAGCCTTGTAATCCTAATTAGGTAATAGAATAATTCAAAGAGTCTTTCCTTTTATATCTAAAAGATCTAGAATGAGAAGAGATAGAAGATTGTAAAATAATACAAACACACACACACACACGTACGTGCATGCATGCGCGTGCACCCACACACACACACATACACACACACACACACAACATGTGTGTGTGTGTGTGTGTGTGTGTGTGTGTGTGTGTGTGTGTGTGTGTGTGTGTGTGTGTGTGTGTGTGTGTGTGTGTGTGTGTGTGTGTGTGTCTCTGTGTGTGTGTGTGTGTGTGTGTGTGTGTGTGTGTGTGTGTGTGTGTGTTATTATACAATCTTCTATCTCTTCTCATTCTAGCCTTTTGAGATACAAAAGGAAAGACTATTTGCATTATTTTATTGCCTAATTAGGATTACAAGGCATATCACTTTATTGTAATAGAATATATTTCAGATGTGTTGATAGAGATTGATAGAATCATTCTGTTATGGTTTTTCCTAATCATCTTCTAGATATGGTTAATGTGAAGTGATTACTCTATTTTAATTTAATTTCTTATCGAATGTTATGCTAGTTATGTTTCATCTTTTGTAGCATATGAGTTCTTATTTATCTTTAGGTGCATATTTATATATCATAGATGGTATTGAATATTGTAGTCTCTTATGTGCCTTTTTTTACTCTCTAATATTCAAGTTATCCCTATAAGTACCATGTTCTAGATTATTTCTAGGAACCTCTTCTAATAATATTCAAAGGGAGATTATGATTAATAAACATAAAGAATTGAAATTAACTAAATCAAAATCTAAATAATTATATTTAAAACACTTCTACACAACCCAAAAACTAAAATACAAGTATGATAGAACTTCTTCAATGAATCGTAAGGTTTGGATAAGAAACACACATTAGTATAAACTTACATAATAATTCATAGAATTTCTTATTGATCTCAATTGAAAAATTATCCTCCCTTTGGAATACAATGGACAAAAGTGTGTGTGTGTGTATATATATATATATATATATATATATATATATATATATATATATATATATATATATATATATAAGGATGGGGACACATCATCCTTAAGTTCTAAATTTGCATCTTCTATTTTAGGAATCGAATGTCAAAACCCATGCATATTGTGCATATATGTTTTTACTATTGTATAGCCTATAAATTGAGGATATGTACTTGGAGGTTGTTGAGATACATAAAATATACCTACTAAAGGATGAATATATTTGAATGGTTATAACTTATTCTACAAAGTGTGACTTACTTCAAAATTAGTCTTGATTGTTTCATAATATATTATATATATTTTAAATAGAAATGGCAACTTTTCCATCAACTTCTCATGATTAATCACTAATGGGTTGAATTCCACATTCAAAATGTTTGTGTTGGACACCTTATATTTCATAAAAGTTATTAATTGGATAATCTCATCATTAATTTTATAAATAGTGCCTTCAATCTCTAATTAGAAAATGTCAATAGACACATGGAGTAAACCCTAAAAAATGGACCTTAAGACTAGCTACAACAAATGTGTATATATATCTACAATCCTCATATCCTTCAAAATTGGCACTACCCATTTCTCATGATTTATGAATTGTTACACCAAGGCATGCATTTCATTGTTTCATTCTACAAAATTATCTAATTTAGTTGTCACATGGTTTTGGGATAAAGTAACATCAAGAGGTGATATCAAAAATGAGTGTGCATAGGATTTATTTTTAGTACCTTAGCACCATAAATTAAGCTTGGTGTTCACATATTTCACTATGTGAACTTATAGGTCACACTTCCCCTTTTTGTATGAGACTTAGCTCTTACTCACTTGATTGAAATAATGATATTATATAATTTTTTGGCTGCTCCTTATACATTATTGATTTAAATTTTTAGTACTTAGTGTATGTAAATACTATGTTATTAAAGGGTTTGAGTATAGTAAATCAGGGTAGAAATATGTAATAAATATAGATGTTGATTTGTGAAATAATTGACATAATCTAATATTTCTAAAAATAATAATTAATGACACAAATAAGTTATTTGTTATAAACTGACTAAGATAGATGATTTGGAGGCTAAAAACTAGCACAAAGGCTGATTAGGGTGTCATAAATAGGATCCAAGTGTCATAATTCCTCTTCAATAATAGCATGGTTCCCTTGATAGTAGTACACTACACCAGTGTCCTTTGTTCTACATTAGTGTCCTTGTGTAAGGACTAATGTGGACTTATGGGATTAGCTATGTCTAATTATAATGGGCTTACTTCTTTACAAACAAAATGTACTTCACTATATGTGACCTATTTTGTATTGATTTTGTATGCAAACCCTATATATCCATTTTGTTGGGGCATTTGAGTGGCACAAGTAAAAAAATTTTGATGTTAACTAGATAGGTTGGATGTCCTTAACATTCCATTATGTTGATATTTGTCTACATATCAATATCTCGAGAGGGGATCAATCCCAATGTAGTTCTCCTAATCTAAGTGTTGGTATAAGTGAGATTGATACTAGTATGAATGAAATCTTGAGTGCTTTGAGTGAGGCTTGAGACTATAAATCTATGTGATCTGAACTTAGGACGATTGTAGATGGTTATATGTATAAGTAGAGTAGAATAGGGATTAATAACCTTTATTTCACATAATTTATTCTAATTTTGTTTGTTAGTATTTGAATCTAATTTCCATCTAGTGGGTAAAGGGATAAAATTCATGTATCTATACTAATTTGGTGCTTGTGTAGAGTATGAAAAAGGTCTAGGATGACCATAGGCATATTGGGAATGGAAAATATATATGTTGAGGTTAAAAAGAGGTAAGGAACACTAGCATGATCCCTAGGTCACTAGTGCAATGTGTTAGTGTCCAAAGGGATGTGCTAGTGTCCAAGTGGCATAACCTAGGGAAATAGGGACTTATATCCCTAATGGATGGTATGGGATAAAATTTAGGATGTTTAGGGATGTGTAATACCTACATAAAAGTTTGATAAGGGGTCAAAAATGCCCTAATATAGGTCTATGGGTAAGCTAGGGATGGGTAGTCTCAAGTGACACTCATTACACTCAATTAAAAATTTATATGACTAAAATTATATACAATATCTCTAGGATATTTTATAAAATTTATTTTTTAAGCCTTTTATTTTATTGGTTATAATTTATAAAACTTTGATTAAACACTCCACTAGTTGCATCAACAAAACTGTGGGGATCTTCTTCATATTCATATGGATCTATGGCATGGACCTTCCTATTATTTATTAGAGATAATATGTATTATCTATAGTATTAATAAACATTTACACCCTCTACCAACATATTATTCCTCTTAACCTTATTTAAGGTGTTAGTTTGTCTTTTAAAATTAAACCCTACATTTGGCTACTCAATAATGACTATTTGTTTATTGACTGCACCCTATTCCTGCAATCTCTAGATCAATGGATGAATGCTCACCATAAATTTTTATTTTATAAATTTTATAGATGTAGATGTGGAAATAGTGGATTTACCTACTAGGAGTATTGATATTTAAGTATGTTGGGTGATAGGAGATCTATCCAACTCAAGAAAAGAATGGATGTCCTTTCTCCATGCAATGATCTTATTCAATGGAGGTGTCTCAATGATATACTTGGTGTTTGTTAGTTTATTGCATATTGAAACCATGGAAGAATATATTTGGGTATCCAAATAAATAGGCACACTTAATTGTGTATATGGCCTAGGAGGTGTAACTTTGGTATCAAAAATGAAAGTAGACAGTAAATCTTCAAAATTCACATGTTTCTTTGGTCTAAGAGATTATGGATTAACTTCATTAATGGATGTGTAAGTTAAATGGGTCTAGAGTGAACTCACAGTAGTAGTGTAACTCCTATTGGGTTGGTTGATAGTAGTAAAAGGAAAATTCAATGGGCCTTGGGCTATGGTTTGTAAAATTGATATTATGAGTGCATGAGGCATCTTGATTGGACTAAGAGAGTCAAAAATGAAATAAGGCAAAGAATTGGAGGCTTATTTTTTTTAACTAAAGTAGTGATAATTATATGAGATGCCAAGGAATCAAGAATCTATGTACTTACATTATCTAGTTGGTTATCATCTTGAGTAGTAGTGGAAATGAATTTTTTTGTTATAGAGGTTACCATTGTACCTTATGAAAATGAAGCCTATGTATTAAGTCCAACTATGGGACTTGTATAAAACTATGTATCAAAATTACCGAAAAATTGGGTCTCCTTGGGACTTATCTCCTTATTTTTATCTTGAATAAATGTTGGCATGGTCTCAACTACATTTTCTATTTGTTGCTCCAAAGTTTTTGGTGGAGAGCTTGGAGGTTTAACTGGTGATGTAATTTCCTAGGTTGGAACTTCTTGTGTAGAATTTGCCTCTGAATCTATATATTTTATTTTATTTTTTATTATTTTGATACTAATTTTTTTTGAACTAAGTTAGTTTTCTCTTGTTCTATGTTTGATTCCTCACATATTTCTATTCCTCCTAACTTATTTTCTTATTACTCTTTGATTAGCTCTAATTTTTCTTGTTCCTCCTTTAAATTCTTGTACATAGGCCACCTTTAGTAAATATACCTTCATCAAGCCTTTATTAGTCTTGTATAACTTGGGGGAATATATGAGGAGTCTTATACTTCCTTTGATATGTCACCAGTGGTGGATTACTAGAAATAGGAATTGGTCCTAAAGTGGGTGGAGTTGAAAATGAAGGGGATACAATGGTGGAAAGTGGACTAGGAAATGAAAACATAGATGATAATGGATAATATGAATTTGGAATTGGTGATAAAGGAATAGAAACAATAGGAACCTTTGAAAGGAAAGAGGGAAGACTTACTTATAATATTTTTAATGGAGGTAGAGGTGAAAAATAAAGTAGTCCCTATAATATGTTGGTAATTGTATATTTATTTATGTTAGTTGTAGGTTGAGAAGAAACAAAGTTTTAGGTGTGGGGAGACCTATAGAGATATTGGATATGACTTGTGGGTCTATCTCTATAGATGCACTTACTTATTTAACAATTTATGTTCGCATTTATGCTTCTAGTTGAGGAAGTGGCCCATGAACTAGTGTTGAGGTCCATTCTTCATTGTATATTCTCTTTGCATATTCCTCTATAATGGTAGGATCATAATACATCATTTAGGATACTATGATTTACATGTTAACCTTGTACATTCATATAATAACCTCACTATTATCTTCAACCTTTAAAAATATAGAATCATGATTGTACCATTAGTGCCTATAGGAGATTTTAATTTTATTTTCATATTTAGTAAAGTTCTCCTTGACCTTATTTATAGGATATCAATACCTAAATGGTTCCCTTTTCAAGTCATAATGCATTTTAAATTTACCCATAGAGATAAGGTGTTCCCATTTGGTATCCTATGTGTAGACAATGTTGAAAGGGGTTAGATGTAGTCTTCCTTGTTTAGTACCCCTCAGTTTGATGTCCACATTATCATATAATTGTGTATAAATCTCTATTTTAGTTATTTTATGTATAATAATATGTGGTATATATAAAGTTTGTGACATAGTAACTTCAATTTTGATTATAATACAATAAGGGTAATATCAATAGCCACTCATTTTCCCAATGCTTTTCTTAACGTATTCCAATAATCTAAGAATTTTATCCCATAGATGGCCCTATACACCATAGGATAAAATGTTTTTTTGATTATTTAAATTTACCTTCTAAATTTATATACGTGAAGAATATTGAATTCATCACAAACCCTATTTTTAGGATATGCTATAGATGGCTCCTAAGGTTTTATATAGGATGGATGTACTGTAGTAGTTATAACATCTACCAAATATGATATTATATATAAATTTACATGTGATAGGTTTATTAGGTTACTGATTTGGTTTATCAAATTGAAGCTAATTATTTCTCCATGGGCAATAATTTTTTCTAAACTCAAAATGATGTCCAATAATGATACCCATATCTCATAAACATAAGAAATACTTAGAAATACATAGAATCAATTTATCGTATCCATGTAATTATTGTCCCTTGCCTAAAAATGACTACAAGAATGGAGAAAATTGGGCCTTTGATCACAAAATTACTTGGGTTGGTGACCTATTGTTTTAATTTATCTTTGATTGAGTTTGCAAGCAACCATGAATTTACCATAACATAGTCATAGGTTATCTCAGGAATAGGTAACCTCTAGTCTTTCTCAAGTGTATTTCCACTAATGTAGGCCATATGGGTAGTATTATGATGGTAGTAAAATAGTTTCCCATAAATTCATCCATTTTCAAATAAATCGTAAATCAAGTTGATGCAAGGCATTACCTCTTATTTCACTACAATGTTATGCAATCCTAATACCTTAATATCTAAAATACCATCCTTTTATCTTTGTGTGAAGGTAGATATCTATTACCTTTATCCATATGGATTTTTTATATCCACTTCTACCCATATGACCAAATAATGATTAAATTAGTGTTCTAATGTTGTTAAATAAAACATTGTGTCCATGAATTTAGTCATGCTAGAAGTGGAATATGTACATGGAGGAAGAGTGTAAGATGATGAAGCCATTATAACTATGAAATTAGTCTAATTTATCTAAAAATATTGAATTATTTTAGTCACTAAGGGGCTCAAATTCATAGAATGCATAGGATAGTAAGAGGGAAATGTAAACAAATAATTATTTATAAATTGAATATATCACTTAGATTTTTTGGCTCTAGGAATTGAATGCGTTCAGTTTCCAATTTGTTTGAATTAGTTACAAATAATGGATTTTAATTTGTTACCAATGTATTTATTTCTCATTAAAAAATTTATTTTGTACTGTAAACTTTTACAAAAAAAATTATTTCCAAATGGTATATTTTCATTATTTTTGGGTGCCTCACCATCTTAACATGATAGATGTATTATTTTCATGCTTTAAAAGTTCATTTTAAATTATAAATACATTATTTTATAATTATTTGACTCATTCAGAGACACTGGCTACATATCACTTAGTCACTAGGTGTCATACCCTATCTTTTATATTTTACTTCTTCAGCTATAGAATCCTATGGTGATGACACTTGGTTGGATCTCATGGATTACCTTTTTATAGTATGAAATTAGTTATTGTGCATTATTTAGACCATGAGATAGAATGATTGTAACACATGGAGTAATCTTTTTTCACTAGATGGTCATTGAATTCTAATTATGTACCTTGTTATGTTAGATAGTGGGTTCCTAGGATGGTGCCACATGGATTATTATTGCTTTCCCATGATCTATAATCTATAATATTCTATTTAAGGTCATGTTTTGTTGATATTATGACACATATATGGCCTCTACTATTCTAGATAGTCTTTAGGATTTGACTAGGTACTTCAATCTTATAGGTTGTGGGTTACCAGGATTGTGCCACATGGACAGTCCACGATGCTTCAGATATCTATCAAGACTTAAAAAAATTATGATTATTAAAGGATATATAGGTTATTAGGATTAAGATATATGGTGTGATCTCTCTCGTTTAGGTGCTTGGATTATTTTATAGACTATATATTGAACCTACAGACCATGAATAAGTGAGATTATGATGTATGGCTTAATCTCAATTGATTGAGTGAATATTAGACTTATAAATTTTAAAATTAAAAGTTATAAATTATTATGAATACATGTGTCAATATATTTTGATGTTAAGCCTAGCCTGCACACTTAGGCGTAAGAAACAAACTTTAGAGTATACACTATATTAGTCAATTAGTTGAATAAATCATAATCATAGCCCATTTTCCCCTACTATTGACATTAAAATTCATAAAATATTTGTAAAATATTTTTATTAAAATACATTTAAATATTTAAAATATCAAAATCTAGATTTGTAAAATTCAATGTCCAAGATATCATTACAAAACATCTTCTAGCCCAAATTCAACATGACACAAAAGACATAAATTGACCTTTAAAACTTAAAATTGTAATACATTATTTATTATATATATTTAAAAAAAATTGACTATATATTTTATAAATTAAATTCATTTTCATGCGAGGTATAAATAAACATGCAATATATAAGATATGATCATGAAGATTTTGAATGCAAATTTGGTCCTCGTCTAAAAAAATTGAATGTGGGGTGTTTTGGTCACAACACAAACCTATAATAAAAATTTATAGATAAATTTCACACCATAATAAAATAATATAATTTATTTAAACAATTTAAATTGAAAAGTTAGACAATGAATCTACCTGATGGCATGCAAAGCAAGCTACTAGTTTTTTAACTTGACTAGTAAAAAACATGGGTAAGTATGCCCAAAGGAGATGTAACTTCCTAAAATATGATTTGAGGAGTGTAAATTTCCATACTATCCATATTTATAAGGTAATGTTAGAATTTTAGTGATGTATAACCTCAACCACACTACCCCAAATAATAAGATACCCTTTTGTGGAACCTTGAAATTAGGTGTGTATGTAAAAGGATCAACCACTACAAATAGATATAAACTTAAAGGGATCAAATAATAAATCATTCAACATTAATCCTCAATTTATATTATATCAAAAATAAATTCATTAACAAATTTCATGCCCCATGTGATCCATATGTCCCTAAAAATGATATATAATTCTAAAATTTGTTATAAAAGTTCATAAAATGTCACAATTATTCTTAAAATAATCTATAATATGTATCATCATGCTCAATCTTACCTATTTGAACATAAAATATATCTTATAATGTGAAATTATCTAACTAACACACCTAAATATCTAAAATTATCCCATTATATGCCTTATTTTTTATGAGGGATGCATATGCATCGCTTATCTCAAAATAAAGAATTATGTGCATAGTATGTTCTATATAAAAAGTGTAATGATGTAAATTACATATAAAAACATGATAATAATTGTCCTCATATAAATATTTTGATCATTTCATGCATGCATGAAACATGTGATTCAAGGAAATTGTAGTTATTTATTATTCACACATATGATATAATCATGATTATTCATTTCAAAATAGAATTCAGATGTAACTAGATATGTAAATTAAGCACATGGTAATCATAATCATAGTAAATGTATGATATACCTCATGGAAACATAAATTATAAATATATATAATGTAATATAAATGTGTATGATAAAACCACAACACCAAACACATAGTAACATCAATTTGTTCCACATAAATGTATGTAAATACACATGCACATAATACCATAGTTATTAACACATAATCATAGATTATAAGACTTGACTCAGACCTAACATTGACATGATATATCCATGTCATGGACTAGAGGAAATTTAAACACAACTCAACAAGACATAGTCAATGTACCCAGATAATATATAATAAATAATACAGAACATATAAATGATCAAGAAATGTCATAATCATTCAAATCAAATAATCATAAAGTAATAAATGTTAGTCTACATAATTTATTAATATCACCATATTATATATCAAATCACACTATCCATTAGAATATCACTCTAAAAGGTATAAAAAAGATCATGTCATGTATAAATAGTCTAAGTCTCTCAATATGATAGATGAAATGGCATGAAATATATATAACTTGAGAAGTGTTCTAAGATTCCATAGCATGGGAATTACTTCAATTTAAGAAATTTTTCTTGAGGATGATCAACATCAGTCATCTATATGTCCATGTCTCATGTGTAGCCTAGATTTCTTGCATCTAACTCATGTATACCATAAAAATCATGTGCATATAAAATAGATAAGTAACTCACCATATATATGAAAAAATAAATAAAAAAACTATATGTACCATAAAAAAAACTTTATTATAGGTCCTTATTTTTTATTTTTTAATATTTGAATATTTTGTAATTCTATTTACAATTTTTAAAAAATTCACTTTTTGAAATATTGATATGAATAGGCATTCAATGAATGAATCAATGCCAAAGGAAAAGGATACAAAACTATAAGAATAAGAAGGATATAAATAATTAATATCATATATAAATGGATAGTGTGAACCAAATATAGTAAAAATTAATATAAATAAATCAAGTGGTACTCCTATTATAAATGTTAAAGTCATGTCTTAAATGAGTGTGTAATAGAATTTATGTGCATGCTAATAGTGGGAAAGATACTATGTAAATTTTATAATATGTGTAGGCATATAATATATTTTACCATGTAACCTCAATGTATTTCATGAAAAAAAAAATCACATATAGTTAATATTAAGTGAGAAAGTAGTATGACACATCGAGGTGTGACATGTTTTAAATATTAGAAACTGAAATCAAACTACTATAAAAGATATATATGCATATGTAATCATAGGATAGCTACCATAAGTTTTAAAATAAATAAAATTAATAAATATTAAATGAATATAAAAACATAATAATTAATTCAAATCCAAGGGCTATAATAATAGTCAATGAAAAAACATATGAACACATTAACATATAAGAATAGAGGAATCAATAAGTTAACTCAATAGAGGGTTATTAAGTAAGAAATAAATAATGATCTATATTAAATAATTTGTTTCAAAACTAACATAATATCCCATCAATGTGATATTCAATTGGTGGCCATATATCAATTGATGCAAATTTATGTATCATGTATATCACTATCAAATTTTTAAAATTGGTCAAAATCTATATAATATATAATCATTAGTATGATCAATATATTTATGTATGTATATTTAGTATTCAAATTAACCTAATGAATCTATGTAATTAAATTATAATACATTAGTGTTATTTCTAGAACATGCTCAAAGTTAGGTGTAATAATATCATATGACATGATGAACTAGATAATGTATGTTAAACTTGAATAGGTCATTAGCATAGAGAGCATTGGATAATCAATCATCTATAAAACTCAATCACTTGTTTTTTCAATTATATATATATTATTTTCAAAGGTAGATCATGTACATGGTTTATAATAGGTTAATGTGGAATCATAGTAGGAAATGTCTTGGGTTGGATAGGGTACTCATATGGAACACAAAAAAAATTCACATTTTTTCATTATGTATGTAATTAAATAATCAATGTAAGGAAGATGGTATTGTACATATATTATGTATCCATGTTCATCCTAATAGGAGGTCAAACACTCCAGTGTTTGGAAAAATTAAGAACCAAGTAATAATAGGCATAGTTCCTACCATAAGTGATAACAAAAATCCCATGAAATGGTTTTTTCATTTTACATTAAATCCTTTTAATGTGTCTATTTTACCAATAAAATATATGTATGTACCCAATAATAGTAATTAATTCCATAGTGCATATGTTTTCATGTGACTCATATTCAACCATAACACTTTATATGGGATATGAGTCAATGAAAAGACATATGAATAAAGGAACATTGTAGAATATTAATCAATAATTTAATGTTCATAAAATTTAATATAAGGTCATTATCTTTGTGTATCAATAATTGTACAATTGAGACTATCTATAAAATGAGCCTCTTTATTTATAGGAGCATTGGAAGCTGGAGGAGGATGTACATTATAAATCATACGGGCCTCGATATTATCCTTGATTTCTTTTGCATCATTCTTTGAAAATGGATAAGAATACATCTTAAACTTTGTGTTATGTCATGAAATTGAATCATTAGTAGGTATGTTATCTTAGTTAAGCTCAATATTATTATTCTTGATTGTATATTGGATCTTATGTCTTAAATAAACACATTAATTAGTTTAATGTCATGTTCATCAATGCCAATCACAAGATGTATTAATATTGAAATTCTTAGGTTGTGTTATCATTATGTTGATTTCCATAAATGGAGGAAGGGATATGAGGTTGAATTAAGGTGATTTTTATATCACCTTATGAAGAGTCTCTAAAATCATGTAAATGACCTAGATAGAGGAATCAAAAGGAGAATCATGTTAATAAGTTGTGAAGTTTCATGAATTATTATTTTAGCTTCATTATAATATATTAATATTATATTTGAAAGGTGAATTGCTTTGAAATTTAGCACTAGAATATGTTTTAGGATTTCTCACATAATTTATTTTGTTTATGGAATTAATCTTAACCTCACATTATTTGATTGTATGACATGTGTCCTCAAAATTTTGAAAATGTTTGAACATAGTAGACTCATGGAGAGCTAAAATCAAGAATTGTTTTAAAACATCTTATAACTCCTTGAATATTATAGTAATTATCATTTTTGAAATAATAATCTTGTAATAAATCACATGGTAACTAATAAGCTCAGTACATCCTTATTTGAGTTGCACAATTAGAGCATAGGAAGCCTTCTCATTAATGTTAATAAAGAAATGAGTTAATAATGGGTCATCCAAAGGATTAAAAGCATGTATTAATGGAAAAGGAATGTCATAAAACCATGTAAATGCATATTCCTTGAGAATCCTAAAAAAAATTGATTAACTTATCATTACATCCATAATATAAACATGTTATATGGAAGGCTCTAAGATTATGTTTTGGTTCACCTTTATCATCAAATAGTGTAAAATTAGGTGAAAAAAATATATAGGTAATGGATATTTATAAATATATTAGGCTAAAGAGTTGTGTAATAATGTTTTATAGTTCACATTATGGCCTACTCTACTATAACCATATATTATTTGAGAAACCTTTATTTGAAGATAAAGAATTTGTTGTACATGTGTCTAGTTAGAATCATTGGTAGCCACATTATGTGTGTGTGTGTGTGTGTGTGTGTGTGTGTGTGTGTGTGTGGGTGGGTGGGTGTGTGTATGTAATAATGTTTTATAGTTCACATTATGGCCTGCTCTACTATAACCATATATTATTTGAGAAACCTTTATTTGAAGATAAAGAATTTGTTGTACATGTGTCTACTTAGAATGATTGGTAGCCACATTCTATATATATATATATATATATATATATATATATATATATATATATATATATTAGTAATAGATGGTAAAACATGAATTGTATGCATAAGAAACACATAATATATATTATTTTTCATATGAATAACCATATATAACCAAGGAGTAAACTATGGTGTGCCCATATTAGGTATGGTAGGCATCACCTGTGTAACCATAGGTGTAGACATGTGAATATAAATATTATAAATAATATTATAAACAATTAATATATGATCTAACAAACTAAAATGTGGATAAGTATCATTCAAAAAAAATCATTTGGTTCCTCATAAGTGGTTTCCTTAGCTTTCTTTGCATTCTTATCCTCTAGGATAATATTCAAGATAACATATATGTCTTCAAATTATTTACTAATTTTTTATAATAATTATAAATTGATTCAACTTGTTTAGGATATAGATAATCAATGTCATCAAGATGTATTTTACCATAATATTAAATTTCATATTTATCATCATTAACAATATGTACAATTATATCCATATTTTCATAAAGAGAATAATCAACACATAATTCAATAAATTTCACCATAGTAATTGTCACATAAACACAAGGTTGAGTTAAAGGAATATCAATACGTTAAATTACAATAACACTTAATCCATCACTTTGATGTGTAGATAGAAGGGATATAACTATCTTATATATCATGTAATGTATGCATGAAATCACTAAGAAAACTATGGAAAAGAAATAAAAATCATATTTTCTCATGTAACAAGTGGAAATCAAAAATCAATCCCAAAATTCAAATTCTACCAAGAGAAATAAACATCTAAAACCTTAATAAAATTTTAAAACCTTAATGTAGAATGAAACCTAGGGTTTTCATGCTCAAATGCATGATTGGGTTCACTAAAATATTTTGATAGTTTTACAGCTAAGAGATATAAAAGTGTGAACTATGTGTTATCACTTGAAATGTGCACTTGTGTGTGAAATGCTCTTGTGCACATTGATTCATGTCTCTTCTATGCCTATCACCTTGGACTTGCATACCAGAGAGTAATTTAGTGTCTTTTTGTAAAAATGGGATCATCCCCCAAGGTGTGGGACTCTTTTGCTCCTTGGGACAAACCTTCATAATAGGTCAACTTCCATTCTAGATGCACCTAGTTTAGGACCATCACATAGACCTAAAAAGAGCATAATGGAATCTATAACTAGTGCTAAACCTAAACTTGACAAAGGGGAAAAGGGAGATAAAACGTAAGAGCCTTATTGGAATGTAAATGTGATGCAACAAGAATAGGGATTCATATCAACCTATTAATGACACAATAAAACTAACATATTGGATACATGATCTTCAAAATGGGTGTACTACATAAGTATTTTGCATGGAGGTAAGGGAATACAACATAGTGTTAAGAGGGATGGAAAAAGGTCCATAGATAGTAACTATGTAGACCCATGTATACATATCATGAGACCTATAGATACTTTTAGTTCTACATAGAGGTGTGAATGGAGGACAGCAATGAGAGGGATGAACATACATAGACAAAGATCCACAACCATGAATGCACATAGAACATAGAGCATATAAAAATTAAATTAGTTCTTCTTAATCTCAAGGTATAAGGTAATATTACAAACACAAATAGGTAAAGCCTTGTTATACCATGAGAGGGATCTTGGAGGGAAAATTTTGGTAGCATTGTGATGCCTAAAAATGTTGACCACTTTACACTAAAAAAATCAAGGTTTATATAGCACTGGGTAAGGCCTTACATAATCAATTCATTATCAGAGGTGGTAGATAAGAACTTGAATTGAAAAGTAGAGTCTATATCTTAAGATCATCAAATTATTCATAATAACTTCGACAATCCATGTTTATTCAACCTAGGTCTGACATTGTTATCATGGAAGTAATTGGAAAGTCACTCATGGGTCTACATGTGCATCTAGTAATGAACGAAATATAATAAACCAAGGGTGATGTGTGATCATGTTTTGACACTCTAATAGTGTCCATGTGTTTAACTATATTTTGATTTTATTTCCTTGATGTCCTATCAATTTTAACTACCATCCTTATTTATAGTGTTTAATTATTTATTAACCTAAACTAGCTCATTGATGTGGGACTATGCAAGATTATAATTAGGTTATGCCATGTATTATTAAGTGCATAATAGGGGGTAGTGTGCACACTATATTTAGGGGACCAAGTGTGTATTAAACTATGCACACTAATTTCTACATAGATGGGAGTGCACACTAAAGGTTACATAGTGACATTGTGAGTTTATGAAGGGTGTTGAGGGTGATATTCTCAAAAAATACACAAGGCCCAAATTCCTTTTACACCTAGTCTCTTCTGATGGTCATTGAAGTCTACACATTTATATAGAACTTATATTGGTCTACAAAAGGAATGGTGCATATCTTAGATCATAGTCCACATTTTACAAGGTTGCAGATGTGAAATTCTATTACTTGGCATGAGAATTAATTATTTGAGTCAAATAAAATCTTTGAATAAAATCCCACAATAATAATGAATATCTTTGGTACACTCTCCATGATTATAGTCCACATTTTACAAGGTTGCAGATGTGAAATTCTATTACTTGGCATGAGAATTAATTATTTGAGTGAAATAAAATCTTTGAATAAAATCCCACAATAATAATGAATATCTTTGGTACACTCTCCATGATTATAATTGTTCCCTGTGCACTCCTCTTTTTCACTATTTGAAGTTGGGGAGACCCATGCGCTCTGACCTATGTATCATGTTGGTATGATGAAGTATTTTAGTGGGGTCCATGAATTTACAACTCTTTATATGCACTAATCAACATTTAGTTTATGTATGAACATGTGCTGATGAAACAACTCCAAAATTTGTTTTTGAAGTTGCACATCAAAGTACACATTGGGATGCATAATGGACCCAAACATCACTTGATAAAGAAAGCGATACTTACTTAGTGTACTCACATACATACAACCCAAAAGGTTAACCTTAATCTTCTATGAAATAATTGGGTTACAACAAGCCCATGGAAATAGGGCAAATGTAAAGTTGTCCTAACTAAAAAATAGGTAATTAACATCATGCTAAACAAAATAGCAACCAACATCAATTTGGACACATGCAGTTTACACTAAGTCTCTTTGAGAAAATAACAAAAATATCATTTGCATAAAAGGGTTAAAATCAATTAAAAGCATACTTATCATGAACTAAATAAATATATGAAGATGCAATCAAGATTAATTCATCATTTGACTGATAATGATATAGTGGCAAACATTCATAAAATTGATATAAATGATTCCATACTGTAAAATAGCCAATACGATATATATATATATACATACATATATATATATATATATATATATATATATGTATGTATGTATATATATATATATATATATACATACATATATATATGTATGTATGTATATATATATGTATGTATATATATATATATATATGTATGTATGTATGTATGTATATATATATATATATGT